>PYAF01005492.1:2027923-2074381 GCA_007407185.1 Glycine tomentella
GAATTGTTATAATTCCTCTAGTATATGTTTTTAATTCTTACAAATAAAAATAATAACAAGAGTCATGTGAGAGTGTAAGCAATAAATATTAAAATAAGTATTATTTCAATTTTTAAATGTAATATTAATTATCTCTTTTCATTTACATCTCTAACAATATTAATGATAAGCGACAAAAACTATAAATAAATTAATGGTGACAAGATTAATTTTATAAAATTATTATAATTTTTTAATTATTTACTAACTTTTTTTGTTTATGTAAAAGTATATATGATGACACTCGTTATAAGATAGAGTATCATAATAAAAAATCTTTTACTTTATAAATTAGTAATTAGAAGATTTTTTTGTGTCCGTGAATGCAACATATTTTTACCACTTAAAATTTCAATTTTAATTTGTGCATTTTACCAATGTTGGTGTGTTACTAAAAAAAAATTAAAAATAAAATGATGTTTCTTTTTTACTAATTTTTGAAAATGACATATTTTTACAAACATGATAATAAAATGTATAAAAATAACAAAAAGATGTGCGAAAAAAACTTGGATAATGAAATCGAGAAATAATAACAGTTGAATGATAAAATGAATATTTAAGTTTTTTGTGTGTATTTTTAAGTCAAAAGTCAATAACTATTTTCTCAGCATATATATTAAATTCCATTCAAGAGATTCATCTCTATCAGAAAATACTTTCCAAATTAGGGTTTATAATCACAATATATTCATTTAATATTCACTAACATTACGTTTTATTAATATTGTCGTATACTCATATAGTCATATGAATGTTTTTTTTTTTATACATTTATAATTTTATAATTATATCAGCCCAAGAATAATCCTGTCGCATCTGATCAGGGTATCATAGTAGCATCCAAATAATTATTTAAAAAGTTGGTTATAGCACAAATAATTGGGTCAATTTAGAGAAAAATGGTTTAATTATTTTCTTAAAATAAATAATAGGTTGACCTTATTAAAAAAAATTAAAAAGTTTAACTGAACATTATGACAGAAAAATAAAATAAAAAAACATTAAATGAAAGAAGACTAACACCACACCGACACCATGGAAAGTTACATATTACAATATTTTAATATCTTTTTTATACTAAATATTTTAAGAGTAAAAGATTATGGACTGACCGTATAATTTTTTTTTATACATACATCCAATTATATCTTTTCACTTTTAAAATAATTATCTTAAAATAATTAAAATGATAATTTGTGATTGGATGAAAATGTAAAACAGTTTTATAATATCAATGTATAGACATTAAACTTATATTTTAATATATTTTCTTTTTGACAGGATATTTTAATATCTATGGTATATGTATTCACAATTTTCTTATGATATGTTAAGGAATATAGAAAGAGAAAAACGTTTATATAATAAAAATGGAAAAAATTTTATATAATATTTTAGTTATAATTTATTGTATATGATAAGTTTATTAATTTTAAAATAATTATTGTAAAATAATTCAAATGATGATTTATAATTATCTAATAATGTACATTATCAATATTTAAGTATTAAACTCATAAAAAATACAAAACTAAATTAACGGGTGTTGAGTTTACAGTGGAAGAGGTTCACATTAAAGGGGGGAATATCTCAACATGTGGCAAATAAGGTTCAAATTTTTATTGGAAGAAATATCCAAGATTAGTACAGATGATGTTTTAAATAAGATTGTCTTATAAAAAAAAGAAAAGATATCCGTGAGAAACTAAGGGAATAAAAAAAAGATAATGAAGTATTTGTTATTAATTTTAAAAAAATGATTTCTAGGAAAATATTTTATTTCTTTCAATTTTATTTTAACTATTTAAATTTTAACTTTTTGTCTTTATTTTTATCTTCTAAAACAAAAAAGATTTTTTTTTGTTTCAAAAACAAAAAGGATTAAGTATCAATCAAGGTTGGGTCTAACTATAAAGGGATTAGTCTGCCCATAAAATGATAAACCAAGATTCAATTTTTTTAAAAGAAAAGTGTCCATACTTAATATCAAATGAATTGCATAGGATTAATCCAAAAGAGGATATCTATAGAGGAAAAAAAAAAAACATAGGAAAAGGCTCTATTATATACTTTCGATCTCACGAATAAAGTAAAGGGGATTAGGTTAACATCAGATGAAATTAAAATTGATTGTGCTAACACTTTTCTTTCAGTTGGTGAAATTAGTATTTTTCAAGGTTTGAGATATTTATTTGAAAATAATATTAGATACCTAATTTATTCAAATTGCATTAGATAAAAGCATTTTGAAAGATAAAATTTTCTCTATCAATTTTCATTAAAACTCTCCTCCCTCATTCTTTTAAAAATGTAATAAATTATATTGTAAGTTAGAATCATTTGTTATTATGACAACGATATATAAGTTGTGATTTTACACTTGCTTATAAAAATATTGAAATGTAAGGATAATATATAAAATTTAAAAATGTTGATATAACTTCTTAAAAATAATATGTAGGTGTAATAAGTGATAAATTGACAGCAGAGGAGTTAAGTAATTACTTTAAAAGAAGTGTATATTTTACTTTAAAGAAAGGAAAGTATCAAGAATATATTATCACTACGCGTCACGGATGAAAGCGATTTTCCTTAATTTTTAATAAGATATGATTCCTCATTGTTGCAAAAAGAAGCTTAATTGGTTGAAGGAAATTACATATCCCATCTGAAATACAATAACTGGATCGATCCAAAGTAGAGAAACAAGTTTAACTCTTAAGTTTTAACAATAAAAAAGCACTCTGGAGCATACGTAGATGACAATAGTCAATAAATCTTTCATTATAGTGTGGACATTAATAGCTGTGCATCTTTAATTGGAGTATTGCCTGTCAGCGTGCATGGGTAGTACTTTAATAGTAAAAACAACGATCACAAAAATGATAAGCAATGATATAGAATATGAATATGAACATGTAAAAAGCTATACATACTAATAAAGTATCTAAAGAATTGATCTCTTTGCAAGACCTTTCACTGTTTCTCAAGATATATGCACAGCACAGGACCACATGCCCCTCGTGTTGGCAATTTATCAAATTTGAAACTTTTTTTTTTATTATTATTGTTTCTTCTATAATGTTTTAGTGCCAAATTACATTAATTAGCTTATTCGCAAATATTGAACTAACTATAATAAAGTTTTCTCCTTATCCTTTATCTCATAGTAATCGAATTTTTTTATATATTTTTTTAAAAATGATAACTATTAAATATTGACACGGGAAACAAACTATTATCACAATACAAAATTAAGTACATTGGCATAAACAGCAAATTAAAATATTTTGCATGCAGTATAAGCGTCTTGCTTTGTCAACAGAAAGATTAATTGAAATCAAGACTGATTCAAACATGCATGGCAACAATAGTTGATTATATTATACCACAAAACAATGTCTTTTTTTCCCCTCTCTTTAACACAACAATGGCTGAGCCTTGAACCAATGCAAGCATGGTTAGAATATATAATTATTTTGGTATATAATGATAACAACAAGATTTGAACTTAAAATTTTGTGCTAACCATCCAAATTCTTCCATCACTAGACCAATCCTAATAAGCCCAAGCTTGGTTAGATATTTAAATGAAGTAGAAAAAAGTGAGAAAAATATAAATTTTACAGGTGATAAGAAGAAAAACATAAAAAGAAATTATCAGTGTTAATAAAGTATTTTAAAAAATTAAAATATCTAAAAATCATTACTCATTAGATATTGCCCGTTAACTATTGAAATTCAACACTTTTTTGGTGCTTACGGTACAGTTGTTGTTCTTATTAAATAGTAGAATTAAGAAAGTATTTTTTTCTAGGGTCATACTTGCTAAAAAAAATCAAGAAATTAAAAAATATTTAATAAGAAGTATACATATTTAATAAATAAATTTAATTGAAAACATAAAATTAGTTTTTTATTTTTATTTTCTATTTGAATTATTGACAAGTAAACTAACACATAGTAGATGATAGTCAATGCTGTGAGGACGAAGACGTGTGGACAACCTTGGGATTCAAGACTAATAAGGATATGCTGCAGAATAGGCATAAGTGTCGTGAAGAAGGTGCACTGTCTAGTCTAAGAAAGGCACACCCACTCAATTCACATGCATATTGCAAGGAATGTGAAAGTTCTGCCACCAATAGTTACCGAACCCAAATGGGGTCTCTGTGTGTATAGTGTATCATAATACTAAATGAAACGTTTTGAAGACAAAATAGCTAGAATAAAGAACATCAATCACCCCTACGTATGGTGAATTATGGTATATAATGGACATAACATTAGTAGTAGTAGGAGCCCACAGGACTGAATTTGCTCCAAAGTTGTAATAAATTAAACAATTGACTGCATTATACACGGTTGGCCCTTGCACTTGCTTATTTTTTTATAGGCAAAGAAAATTGTATAATATAAAAAATGGACCAATAGCACAAGGTACGTGCTAGAGCCCATGGAAATATTCGGTACATATCCTATGAAGACATGTACTTGCTCATTTTATTATTAGAATTTCTATTTTGTTCCAAAACAAACAATATAAAAATACTGAATGGGTCATTAATTTTATTTATTATGCCTTAATTTAGAGATTAGAAAAAATTAATAGACAATAGATTAAAGAAATTGGGAATCTCTCTTAGTCTGCCTTTGAAAACAAAGTTAAAGACAGTACCTTCAACCATACAGTTGTTGTTTTTTCTTTGTTTGGCTTTTTCCAGAATTTAACCAAGAATTTAAACGAATTAAAATACGAATGCTTATGTTTTTATGGTGCCCTAAACAAATGCCGACGCTTTGTTTAGCTGTTAAAGACAGAGACGTGAAACTAAAATGATAATAATGTGGCAAGGATAATCTAGATGATTCACAATTTTAAATTGAGTTTATCCTAATGATTTTGTATTTCCATAGAATGGGAAATGTATTTTTAATTTAGTCAATGCACAAGTAGTAGGTGGAAGATTAGAAACTTTTGACTATTTATGTTGATGATATATCTTCCCCAGAAAAGCTCGAGTGTATTCTATACAAAAGGTTTATTGTATAGCTTACAATTTTCTCACAACCATTTTAAAACAAAAAAATACACACGATTAAACTACATATATAACAATAACGTCATATTAAATCATCAAATCCTTTTATTTTTAGATAATGCTCTGTCTGTCTGCATGAGAGAGACTTAAAACTAAAAGATAATGCTATATATGGATATTAGTCTAATAGTTAATGATGTGTTAGTAGTGATTAATCAGAATGTGGCTTTAAGTTAATAAGAAAAGTAATAATTAATTTTACGCATCGGTTAAAAGAAATTATATATTGTTTGACCATGGAAAGTGTATTAGGTGAAGATTTAGAGAGATTTGTGACTATTGATAGTATTGGTTATTCCCTCTGGTTCCCGTTAATTTCCCTTATGACAATTTATTTGTTACAAAAGATACATTACACAACTTACGTTAAGTTCTTCAAACTTTCATTATTCCAGTAAGATCTATACAAAGGCCCACAATAAGAAGTACGTTGACATATATCATAATGTAATAAGTTCTTTACTTTGCTTAGCATAAAGCAATTGCACCTCTAGTATAAAAAATAAATCACTTGGGGGTACTTGTAATGACAGTTTCACTTTTCCTCATAACACCTTCATTCAGTTGGTGTATTCACTCTTACAATTTCTTGCATGTTTTTTTTCTGGTACCATTTTTTATTCAGGAAGAAAAACTCAATTCTGGAAGTATAAAACATCAAACCAAAATTAAAGTCTCGTCTTTGTATAGACGAGTTAATGTGTACGCAAAAGATTATTCAATTTTTTTTTTATCAACCTGTTAGTATATTTGTCAAAATTGATAGTTAACCTGTGTTTGTTGACTTGATTATTAGCACATATTTTATGGCTCATTATCACCCACTTTTCCCTTATTTTAATTGGTAAAAGCATATTATTATTGACTTTTTCTTTTCGAGTGGCATATGTCCATCAACTTTAATTCAAACGCCTTTTTTATTTGCAATTCGAATACAAAACCCAAAATACAAAGTTCACTTTATTTTTAATGAAATATAAAGATCGCGTAATGTTGTTCATTTTCCTTAAATAAATTGCCCAATAATAAATCGTTTTTGTTGCTTTTCGTCTTTATGCCAGATTCAATAGTTCCAAATTTCACATGTGGTGCCAAAGAACTAAAAAATTTCAACAAATTAAGCCCGTTTAATACTGCGTGATTTTCATTTTGGAAAGAAAAATAAAAAGTAATGGTTGTTGTTAACAGAATTCAAGGAACTAGGAAGGACTCAAGGAAGGGCAAGATGTCGCTGACCATAAAGAGATTCGTCATTCGTTCAGTTTGGTCGGTGGACATTTAGGGGTACGAAAGTGACATGCTATTATACCGCCACAACAAAAAGAGTTTATAATTTTAGAAGACTTTATTTCTCTCTGTGACTCTGTGAATCAATTTACGGATTAAAAACTAAACACGGACAAATATGTTAGGTTTATTATATATATGTCGGTTGAAATAAGAAAAATGAAAAATAAAATTTGCATAGTTTTCACTTTTTCAAATTGTAAAACATTCTATTAACTAGTCGGATGAAATTGGATTCAATCCTCTACACAAGATTTAGTTTGAAACTTATAAATGAATAAAAACATAATTAAAAGGAAAGATCCTATAAAGAGTAATCAATCAATTTTTTTATAATAATTAATCATAAAAAAATTAATAATTTTTTTACATCAATATTATGATTAAAAAATGATAAAATAGTAAATAGTAGTGTGTTAATGTAGTATACTCTGCATCCAACTTCAAATGCCTGCTTTATATAATCTTTTTTAAAGCTTGCACAAAAATAATTATGGTTATTGCTAGACATGGTAGACCCCAATTCATAGGTATCCGTTCATATTTGCTTCGATTTTAATAGTTGGGGTTCAGATTTTTCTCGGTAGCCAAAAGCGGGGTCGAGGGTGGGTATGGGATTACTGATACCCATCCCGCCCCCACCCCAGTCCCCGCCCCATAATAAATAATATTAAAAAATAAAAAATATATACTATTTTTTAATTTTTTTAATTGAATTGATTGATTTTGTTTTGTAATTTTTAAATTATGATCCCATATTTTAAATGTAGGTTTGTTATTATTATTTTTTTTTTACGTAATTAACTTTTTCGTCAGATTTTTCAATAAAAAAAGTTATATTTTTTTTTATTTTAATCAAATAGCGGGAACGGGATCGGAGGCGGGGGCGAGGACGGGAAATGCAATACCCGCCCCTGCCCCGCCCCGTTGCCATGCCTAGTTATTGCACCATGATTTAGGGTTATTTTTGTGTTTGTGGAGTTAGATACAAATTTGAATAAATTTCCCTATATATTTACAAGAAAAAAATATAAAGGTAAGGTAAACTAAATTTTCCCAATAAATTAAAGTTAAGTTACATATTTTACTTTTTATAAATTAAATGACAGATTCTTTTTTAAAATGATCTCAAACAAAAATTGAATAATTTTAATGTTAATAATTTCTTTTAACAATATCAATAATTACAAGTACTGTCAATATAATATTTTAAAAGTAATACTTGTATTTTAAAAAAGAATTAAATCTTTTAATGTAGTTTAAAACTATTAGTAAAATATGATTTTCCTTTACTTGTGCTTCTTGCAATATCTTCAATTCTAAACATAAATCAAGGTTTTTAACAATAATACTTACTAAAACTTGAAATAGTTTTAAAGATTAATGCAATCTTTTTCAATTCATACTCATCCCAAAATTTTAATTTGTCGGTTTTAAATAAAACTAAAAAAACAAGATTTAATATTCTAAAAATCTTTTAAAATTGACACCCAATAGGAAAAGTAAATTAATCTAATATGTACATAAAATAATAAATATAAAAATAAACTTTATGTAAATATGTAATTTATCACCAGCATTTTCACCAAAATATTTTTTTTATAAATCATACATTTATTTATGAATTTAAGCTTTATATTAATTTTAATATTTTTTTTTGAGGTACGGAGAAGTATTCAAATAGATATAAAGCTTTATAGATTTGTTTTATCTAAATTTAGGAGATTGCAAAAGGATAATGTGATATAATATTGATTAGTTAGAAAAAAATGGTTAAAGTTGTAATAAATTTTAAATTTTATTATATACATATTTGATTTTATCGCAATTCTCAATTGTTGAATTTCTCATTATGATTGTGAGTATACTTTATTCTATAAGGGAGGTTTGGTACAAGAACAAATTTTTCATGTTTGAAAATCAAGATTTTTGGGAATCATGATTCTAAAGATGAATAAAATTTATTTATTTAGTTATAAATATTTTTTGAAATAATTATATAAATTTCATAGAAATTAAAGAGTAGTATGATATTTTATCAGTTATTTTAATTATATATTTAACATAATAAATAATTTAATAGAGTAATGTGATATTTTACTGTTAAAAGAATAATCTGGAAAATTTAGATTCTTATTTCCTCACGAAAATAATTTTGTGTAAAACCTAACCAAAAAAATAATCTCAATCAATAATTCTTTTAAAATAGATATTAAATATGAAAAACCAAAATTCTTAATTTAAGATTCCTTAAAAACTAAAACATTTATCTTCCACTAAATGTACTCACAAAGCGCGTAAGTGAGTACCCGAGTATTCACTTTAGAAAAGTCACATCTCTAATATTTCTGGTTTTTTTAAGACAATCTAATATTTCTGTTTATAAACGAAGTATTGTACATTTAAAACTTCCATAACAATATGACGGTTAAGGCTTTATAATTATATCATTATTCAATGATATTTTATACTATATTACACCATTAAAAGCAAGTACGTAGCTTTTGAAATAATTATTTATTTAGTTTTTTAATAATATGATAATGAATGATTAACTAACAATACCGAAAAATTTGATATCAAGAATATATCAGAAATTAAATCTAATATTGTTATAATTTTTTCTTACGCTAATGTCTTCCATTAAGTATTTATATTCAATAATAATATAGTTGTGCATAAGCTTTGACTCATATAAGTCTCATAAAATATGGTGGGCCAGGACGACGGGTTGGAAAGGAAAGGAGAAGAGAAATAATACTATTTTTTTTAAAGAAAGAAATGATACTATTATATTAGTTAAAATAGTTCCAAAAAACGAAAGAAAGAAAATATGTGCAATTAATCAAGTATTAGGCCAATCAAATGTCATGTGCCGGGAAAATTAAGGCAAATGATCATAACGTTCTTAAATCATCGTGTGTTTTCCATATTTTTTTTTTATATTTTGATATTCCCACCCTACCTTACCAAGCGGTTTCCAATTTTACTCAAGCCGTACACTTGTGGTTGTGGCTGTGGCTGCAGAACTTAGTACATAACAGATACCTGAGACCATAAGCATTGTGAAGGTAAACACTAAACACATTATAAAAGGCACAAGAGAGAGAGAATGCAAGGCACCCACAGAGAGAACCTCTAAAAACAAAAATAAAAACATTCTCTCCCATTCCTCCCCCCTTAGCCCTTCCTTTCTTCATTTTTTTCTTTTTCTTTTGTTGGTTTGTTTGTTCCTTTTGTTGTACGTTCTCCTTTATTCTCTGCTTCCGCATTTTGTACATGCGGTGTTCTACTTCTCTCTTGGTTTGATAACAGGATTTGACACAAGTGTTGTGGTCTCCCATTTCAGGAGAATCACTCATTGGCATAATATAGAGCTTGTTAAAAGAGAAAAAAAAAAAAAGTGAAGTGTTTTGAGATCTGGCATGTTATCCTTTTCTCTAGCTTTCTTTGTGGGGGTGTGTATGTGCTAGAGTAACTGACATTCCAGCTCTGCTTCCTTTGTTTTGCGTGGCCCAGAAGCAAAAATAACAATCACCAAAAGAAAAAAAAAAAAAAAAAAATATATATATATATATATATATATATATATATATATATATATATATTCCACCCAAGTGATTCTTTTAAAAACTCTTTTCGATCCACCACTCTCACCTTGTTGAGCTTGGCCTAGCTAACTTTGCTTCCCATTCCTCACTAGTTAACTCTCTTTTATTATTTTTCTGACACCAAGCTTGATCAAAACGTACGGTTCCAATGGATAGCTTTTCTTCCAGTACCATTCTCCCCGAAGCGTTTGAAGGTGCCAAAGATGACTTCACCATGCAGCTTGCATTGGTCTGGAACCAAATCAAAGCGCCACTGATTGTCCCGTTGCTGAGACTAGCAGTGTTTCTGTGCTTGATCATGTCGGTGATGATGTTCATTGAGAGAGTCTACATGGGCATTGTCATCACTCTGGTGAAGTTGTTTGGGAGAAAGCCAGAGAAACGTTACAAGTGGGAGCCAATGAAGGACGACATTGAGTTGGGAAACTCTTCTTACCCGATGGTTCTTGTTCAAGTCCCCATGTACAACGAAAGAGAGGTACTATTACTAATAACTTCGTTTTTTTTCCCTCATCATCACTTTTAACACTTATACTATTAAGCACAACACTTTCAAGCCTCGATCTTGATCATTTTCCCTTGTTTCTTAAATGCAGGTTTATCAGTTGTCTATTGGAGCAGCATGTGGGCTTTCTTGGCCTTCGGATAGGATCATCATACAAGTCCTTGATGACTCCACTGACCCAACAATCAAGGTTAATTAGCACTAAATAAATGTTCCATGTGATTATGAATTTTGGATATCATTCTGAGTCACTTTTTTGGTGACTGAATACAAATGCAGGAGTTGGTGCAGCTTGAATGCCAAAGATGGGCAAGCAAAGGGGTGAACATAAAGTATGAGGTTAGGGACAATAGGAATGGGTACAAAGCTGGGGCTCTCAAAGAAGGCATGAAGCGTAGCTACGTGAAACAATGTGATTGTGTTACTATCTTTGACGCTGATTTTCAACCAGAGCCTGATTTCCTGTGGCGGACCGTTCCATTCCTCGTGCACAATCCCGAATTAGCCCTCATTCAAGCACGGTGGAAATTTGGTAATCATTTTTTAAAATTATTTTTCTGTTGAGTTTTAACATTCGACATCCACAATCATAAGGACAACAACCCTTGCTTAATTTAGAATTGGTTTTCTTGATGGCGGCTTTCGTTGCGTTAATCTAGACTAGTTAGTATCTTAGATTAGATAGCATGTCCTAAATTTAGAACTTGTGTTTTAAAAACTGTCGGTGGGTTATTAGTTTTGAACTTGTTTTCAAGAACTAGTTTGGTTGGGGTGGGGTAGGCCCCACTTTGTGGTTGAACAACCGTGTACACATCATAGTCTAAAGTCTACCAGCTTCAACTTTCGTGGCTGCCTTTGATTTAAGCCACGTATTCTTTTCTTATCGTTTTTTCACTTCTTTGTGTCTCTGGGACCCACTGTTTCTACTCCCCTCCAAAAACTATAATGCAGAAGTGTTACTTGTCCTTTTTCTTTTAGTTGTCATTTCCGTGGTTTGATTTCTTTTGAGTTTTGTCCCGTGCTCTAGAAAGAAAAAATAAAGTGGGAATGGCAGATTCAGATTGGTAAACCTCTTTTCATTATTTTTGGGGACAGTCTGTCATGAAAAGTCATCTGTGAACTGTTAGATGATTAACCATTGATACAATAATAATGGTTGTCATGTATATATTGTCTGTCCATGCTAATGAATTCATTTATAGCTGAAAAGGGTTTGGTTGTGTCATTGTGTGGCCGAAAAGTCAGATACATAAACACTGGACCACTGCTTAATGCGGAAACGGGTAATTAAATTTGGAGGTAAAATGGATTGTAGAAGAGTAACCAAGAAGGTCATAATAGAATGTTTTAACATACACAGAAATTTCACTCAAGAACCCTTGTATAATCCGAGTTTCAAAAGTTAGTATTTGGCATCTCTTTAGTTATACTTTTTTTAATATATATAAAATCTCTTTAGTTATACTAGTACCATAGTTCCATGTATTTTACTACATGCTATATACAATTTTTATGAAACAATAATGATTATAAAAACTTGATTAAAGCGTAAGTTTCAAAAACAACCGCGCGTGCATATGATTAAGCCAAAGTACATTTTTTATATATAAAAAAAAAACTTTTATGTAAGAAACCGTGTTCCCGAGTATGTGTTCTTATGATAATAAAAGAAAATAAAATAAAATGAAGATGATAATGTTTTGGAAAAATGTGTGTTCTATGGGTGACTTTCAAGAATGCTATAAATTCTAAAATGAGAACTATTGAATTGAAGGGCCACACTCCACTGACATAAAGAGTAGTTTCGGCCCTGAGTAGTACCAATTTTTTTTTTCTTCAGTGACTATTTTGTTTTTTTGCTAGTAAATTGAATATTTGGCGGGTCCAAATATTATTATTGTTGATTTCTGCTACCGCATAGGTGGGCAATACTTGAAACCTGCATGTATGTATAATTATATTTCAAAGGGTATTTCTGTCTTGTGAAAAACAACACCGTTTGTGATATTATCATGGTTGTTGTTGTCATCATTGTTCTTATTGTGCTTCTTCATCTTCTTTTTTTCCCCCTTACACACATGTCTTCTGCTGCTTCCGCAGATGCATGTGCAAATTTAATGGTAGACCTAATTTCGTAGTCACTGTCTATCTCTACTAACCGACAACTGGATCTATTTTTAACTCCTACAAAGTCAATATAATTACAAAAATGGCATTGCAAATTTCATGCCAGCTAAGCTGTTGACGAGGCAATTTATTGTTTTTTTTTTTTTTGTTATTTTCCAGTGAATGCCGATGAATGTTTGATGACCAGAATGCAAGAGATGTCACTAGATTACCATTTTACCGTGGAACAAGAAGTTGGGTCTTCCACTTACGCCTTCTTTGGTTTCAACGGTAATATGCATGACAAATTTTTTCACTTTATAAAATTAAAAAAATCGAAATAGAATCTTTCCATTTTCATTTTATGAAAAAAAAAAAACATGGATTTTTGTGCAATACTGGAAGCTGCTTTTTTTATGAAAATGGAAGATTTAGCCCCAAAAAAATTGTACTCTTGTAAATACATTAGGGACTGCGGGAGTATGGAGAATTTCGGCGCTGAATGAGGCTGGTGGATGGAAGGATAGGACCACAGTGGAAGATATGGACTTGGCCGTGCGAGCCAGTCTCAAAGGATGGAAATTCTTATACTTGTCTGACTTGAACGTTCGTTTTCTTCAAACTTTCTTATTATATTTCATTTGATGATTTGAATTCAAGTATCTTGGAAACTTACTCTATTACTTTATAAGATATCTTTAAGTTAGAAGAACTAAATCCATATAATTAAATATTACCAAAACTTCATGGTTGTGAGAATTCATGTTTAAATCATCTGTTAGTGATATATCACTTCTACTTAATAATACTTTATGTATGTGTGTGTGCTATCAATTTGTTTCTGATATGGGCTATTCAATTGGCTACAGGTTAAAAATGAGTTGCCAAGTACTTTAAAGGCCTACCGCTACCAACAGCACCGTTGGTCTTGTGGTCCAGCCAATCTTTTTAGGAAAATGGTCATGGAGATCATAAACAACAAGGTATATAAGTTTATTTATTTTTTTCCTTGAATTATCAGGAATATATGCAGGAGCAGGACAAACTATGTGGACTACTTTTGCTCCAAATTCATATGTATGTTATGTCCATTGCAGAAAGTGACATTGTGGAAGAAGATACATGTGATTTACAGCTTCTTCTTTGTTCGGAAGGTCGTAGCACACATAAACACGTTTGTGTTTTATTGCATTGTATTACCTGCAACAGTTTTGGTGCCTGAGGTTGTGGTCCCAAAGTGGGGAGCTGTCTATATCCCTTCCATCATCACTATTCTAAATGCAGTTGGAACTCCAAGGTCTTGATTTCTCTCGAGTTTTGCTCTATTATCAAATCACATGAACCAATTTTAAAGACAAGGAACTTGTTTTGCAAGTTAAATTTTGTTGACTTTATTCATTGTGTTTTCTATGTTTCAGGTCACTCCATTTGATGGTCTTCTGGATTCTCTTTGAGAATGTCATGTCTCTGCATCGAACAAAGGCAACGATTATTGGTCTACTTGAGGCTAGTCGAGTGAACGAATGGGTTGTCACTGAAAAACTTGGTGATGCTCTCAAGGCTAAAGCAGGAGGTAAAGCACCTAAAAAGCCTCGATTCAGGATTGGAGACAGGTATGAATGAGTATTCTTGGCTCGGTTATTTGATAACTTTCACTGATTTCTAAGCAGTAAATTTTATATGATATTGGGCTGCTAACCTATATTTGTTGTTTTTGTGTCCAAATATCATTAGGATTCACTTGTTGGAACTTGGTGTCGCATTCTACCTCTTCTTTTGTGGCTGCTATGATGTTATTTTCGGGAAAAACCACTTCTTCATCTTCCTCTTTATCCAATCTTTGGCCTTCCTCATCATGGCATTTGGATATGTTGGCACCATTGTTCCCAACTCCTAAGAAGGATTCGGCACTTCAATCGGCTATTTAAGCTTCTGTGCCTTCATATCAACGTGTATTATAGTGTTTTCAACATAGTTCTGGCAAATCACAGCTTGTTAGTAACAAAAAGAAAGGGTGGTCATTCTTTAAGGTGTTGCATAATCAGAGTCAGTGACTCTAAAGAGTTACTTTTCTTGTGAATATACCGCAAAGATATATAAGCAAATTACTGAAATTCTTCTCATGAAAGGTAAGTATACAGAACAAGAACGCAGCAATCATGTGGCATCGATCCGCCGGGGAACAAACATTAGATGGATTGTTTATAAGATTTTGTAGTTTTTTTTAAAAACTTTTGCTTTTCTTTACATTGTATTTGTTTGAAGAAATAAGCAGCTTCAAGAAATGGGATAAAATACACAAAGTTCCATTTTGCATTTCTTGTGTTAGTCAAATTTGACAGGAATGGCTGTATGGGGGCAGAGATGTGCCTTTTGAAGTGCAAGCCACAGATTTCCTAATAGAAACAACTAAGTTAATGTTATACCAAAGAAAGTTAATAACTCAATTGGTTTGATTATATGATGAAATAATTGACGGAAAAATTCAATGGCTGACGAAGGAATTACTACTTATATCTAACCTCCAAGAATACTGAACAAAATACATGACAAGACAGAATTTAGTAGAAGCTTTTTGCAGTTTCCTTTCTATGTATTCGCTAAAGGCTAGCACAATATGGAAATAGACCAGAGTTGACTTTGGAATACAAATGGAGACTATATAAGACTGACTTCATTCACATGTCATGCTATCACAATTTTACATCTATCCCCTGGCCCACTTTATCAAGAAAGAAAGTAATGTTGACAGAGATTTTCACTTTTTAAAAAGAATAAAATAATATTAAGTTTGTGGTTCGGATTGAATAATTCAGTTTCTGGATTTTTTTTCAATGTTATTTAAAATATTAACACATTAACAATATTCAAATACTAACACAATCTTTAAAAAAAAATCATCCCAAAAAAATATCGCAATTTTACTTATGTATTTTTATTCAGTTTACTTATTTTAATATTTTCATCTAAGAATTAGTATTTTGGAAAAATATTTCTTATAACACTTAGATAATTTAAAATAATTTATCATATGGACTTTTGTTAAGTTATTCTAATCTTTTAACGCTTACAAAATTTAAGGACTCCAAAATATAATGAAAGTGGATTTTGTTAAATTTTTATTTTTTAAATTTAAGTGTCCGTGGATCGAGTTTGATAGCAAATTTATGTTACATTATGTCAGTTATTTTTAATTTATGCTTATTCTTATTATCAGTAAAAGTTAAAAGATGATTATTTAACTTAAAGAAAAAATATAATAACATTAAGAATTAAAAATATTAAAAGAATCTTTTTGATTTTAACTACTGCATTTTCAATTTTTAAAAATTAAATATATTAGTTTAGATTTAAATTAATTAAGTAATTGAATATAAGTAATTAATGTGTTAAAGTTAAGATTTAATCGTTTAAATAATATATAAATTTGATTCTTAAAGAAAATAATTATTGGTAAGCTTTCTTTACTTTTCAGCAGAATTTCAGAGTAATCAATATTACTTTTCAAAGATAAATGGAGGATTAAGGGGAAAAAAAAAGATTTAAATTAGGTACAGAAACAAAGTGGGCCGAA
The DNA here is from genome assembly GCA_007407185.1 of Glycine tomentella. Classification (NCBI taxonomy): domain Eukaryota; kingdom Viridiplantae; phylum Streptophyta; class Magnoliopsida; order Fabales; family Fabaceae; genus Glycine; species Glycine tomentella. The sequence goes on from PYAF01005492.1 coordinate 2,044,151, forward strand.
AGCACAGCCCACAAACAATGAACCAAATTATTTGGGAAGCGAGTTACCCATGAAGAATTCCAGTTCCAGCAATGTGAATTACAGAGCAGAAGGGGTTTTCGCGCGCCATACAATGGGATTTGGAGCTCGTTCTGCTCTCCGTCTTCGTCCCAATTCGCATTTCAACAATTCCATTTCCTTCTCCTGCTCCCAATCACTGACACTCTGTGAATCCGATCCCCGATACCAGAATCGCCTTCAAAAGGTTCAAAAACTCGAAACCTTACAAAACCGCGGTCGCACGATCACCGCAAGAAGGTTCCTCAGATCCCTTCTTCTCACCAAAACCGCATTCTCTTCTCGCCGAACTCCACGCGCACGTCTTCAAACCCCACTTTTCGGACACCCTCTTATGGCTCTGTTCCGTCTCCAAAATGCTCGACGAAGCCACTGCCTTGTACTCTTCCATGCGAAAAGACGGTTTTATCCCTTCCACGCGTTCCGTCAACCGCTTGCTCCGAACCCTGGTGGATTCCCGACACTTCGAGAAAACCCTCGCTGTCTTCGCCGACGTTGTCGATTCTGGTATTCGACCCGATGTTGTCACTTACGGAAAGGCTGTTTAGGCGGCTTTGATGTTGAAGGACCTCGACAAGGGTTTTGAGTTGATGCAATCCATGGAAAAGGATGGAATGGGCCCTTCTGCGCTCGCTTATAACTGGATACGGGGTGGATTGTGAAAAGTGAGAAGGATCAAGGATTCTCGGAAGCTGTTCGATGAAATGATTTTGTGTAACGTGGTTCCGAAGACTGTTACTTATAACACGCTCATTGATGGGTACTGTAAGGTGGGTGATATAGAGGAAGCTTTTGGCTTCAAGGAGAGGATGAGGGAACATAATGTGGAGTGTAATCTTGTTCGTATAGTTCCTTGTTAAATGGTCTTTGTGGTTCGGGGAGGGTGGAGGATGCGAAGGAGGTGTGGTTAGAGATGGAGGGCCGTGGTTTTTTACCTGTTGGGTTTTTGAGTGTTGTGTTTCATGATCATTCGAATGGTGCAGGTGATGACGGTTTGTTTGATGGAAAAGAAATAAGGATCGATGAGCGAACGTATTGTATTTTGTTGAATGGACTATGCAGGGTTGGGAGGATTTAAAAGGCTGAAGAGGTTCTGGCCAAAGTAGTGGAAAATGGAGTTACTCCAAGCAAGATTTCATATAACATATTGGTGAATGCATATTGCCAAGAGGGTGACTTGAAGAAAGCTATATTGACAACTTAACAAATGGAGGAACGAGGGGTGGAGCCTAATTGAATCACTTTTAATACTGTGATTAGCAAGTTCTGTGAAACTGGGGAGGTGGACCAGGCAGAGACATGGGTTAGGAGGATGGTAGAGAAGGGTATTTCCCCTACTACTGTGGAAACCTATAACTCAGTGATTAATGGTTATGGCCAGAGGGGCCATTTTGTCAGGTGTTTTGTGTTTCTTGATGAAATGGACAAGGCAGGGATAAAGCCTAATGTCATTGGCCATGGTTCTCTAATAAATTGTCTTTGCACAGATCGTAAACTTATTGATGCTGAGATTGTGCTTGCGGATATGATAGGTCGTGGGGTTTCTCCGAATACAGAAATATATAATATGCTCATTGAAGCTAGTTGCTCATTGAGTAAATTGAAAGATGCTTTCAGATTTTTTGATGAAATGATACAAAGTGGAATAGACACAACTCTTGTGACTCACAATACTTTGATAAATGGACTCGGAAGAAATGGAAGAGTAAAGGAAGCTGAGGATATGTTTCTCCAAATGGCAGGCAAGGGATGTAACCCGGATGTAATAACATACAATTCTCTGATCTCAGGATATGCCATGTCAGTAAACACCCAGAAATGCCTTGAATTGTATGATATGATGAAGATGCTAGGCATAAAACCTACAGTTGGGACTTTTCACCCTTTGATCTGTGCATGCAGGAAGGAAGGCGTGGTGACAATGGAGAAAATGTTTCAAGAAATGTTACAAATGGATTTAGTCCCAGATCAATTTGTATATAATTAAATGATTTACAGTTATGCTGAAGATGGAAATGTTCCTAAGGCAATGTCTTTGCACCAACAGATGGTTGATCAGGGAGTTGATTCCGACAAGGTGACTTACAATTGCTTGATTCTAGCATATCTTAGAGGTAGAAGGGTTTCAGAAACAAAGCATCTTGTTGATGATATGAAGGCTAAAGGACTGGTTCCAAAAGTTGATACTTATAGCATTCTGGTTAAGGGACATTGTGACTTAAACGATTTCAATGGTGCATACTTTTGGTATAGGGAAATGGTTGACGGGGGTTTGCTTTCAAATGCCAGCATGTGCTACCAGCTAATTTCCGGGCTAAGAGAGGAGGAAATGCTGCGAGAGGCTCAAATTGAATCCATAGAATTGAGCAGTAGAGGAAACTAGAAGAATGCCAAAGTAAAATCCTTGCCCCATTATTCAGTGCATATGATTAGAAAATAAGGACAGGTGCATAATAACACAGGGCATGTGGTATATGTTTGTTCTACATTATCAAACATCACTTTTTGTTGATGTTACATCTAAATGGGGGTTGTTAAACCCCTTGGAGGGGAGACGAAAGTCAGATTCCCAGGGAAGAGGAAGTTAATACAAGCTCAAAATGGTAAGGCTATTCGCAGTCCTAATTGTTTGTTCAGAGTTCTCTGTAGATTTTAGTTATTGATGATTGAACGTTTAGAAAAGCTTGCGTGAAACTTCTTTGAACATATGAAAATGAATCGTGCCTCTTAGGAGTTTTTCTTCAACTTATTTCAATAAACATTTTAATGAAATTTATCGAAATAATTTTTTTCTTAATTTATTTTGATAAGTTTCGTAATTAAATATATATATTTATATATAAACCATCATGTGATACGAACTTATTGAATAAATGATTATCACATTTCCTAACAGGCTGTTTAAAGGCGCAACACACTTAAATTGTTGTCTGATTATACGAGTCAGATATATACACCCTCCTATAATTAATTTGGGGATATTCCTGTTTAATTATAAAAACACACCCGAAGCTTGATATTGCTTTTCTTTTTAAAAAAGAAATGGCGTATGTTAATTATATGCACAAAATCTATTCAAGTGTTTAGTAACATTTCATTGATGATATGAAGATTAGAGGGCTGGATCCAAAAGCTTATACGCATATATATTCATGCTAAGGCACATGCGAAGTTCAAGATTTCAATGGAGCGTATTTTTTTTTAGTGCAGGAACATGTTTGAGGGAGGTTTTCATGAGTATCAACTTCAAAGAAATATCGTAGGTCTCCATCACCTGCATCTCCTAGCTGGATGTCACTGTTGGTGGCTGTTTGTGAGGCTGAAATTCCACCAGTATTTGCCAAAAAGAAACAAACGGTAATAAATTTTCAGCGCACACACCGAGGCATGGTGTCGCAAGCTTGGCCGAATATGACAAAGATCAAACGAAAATGCCAGAAGTTTCAGCATCAAAGAATAATTCCAGACTTGTGTTTCACATATCCTGCCTCTTTTGCGTAGTGAAACAACGTTCAATTTTGTTGTAGTGTTTCAGTAACTTTTTAAGTGATAATCTAACTGCACAACAAATTTAGCATGAGGTTGGTAGACCTGACTGAAAAGCTTTCGAGTGCGCTTATTGCTGGAGGTTAGGTGGTCTTGTAAACATTAATACTAGCAGAATGATTTGTGGGTAAATTGTATTGAATAATCTTTGATTTAAATAAATTATATGTATATCCAACGATCAAAGTATTCTAAGATTCTTTGAGAACCATAAATAGATCGTTTTTTGGTTATCCTCTTGTACAAAATGGAACGGGACAAAACTTGGGTTCCGTTTTCACATTCATACTGTTCTTTTCCTCCATCCATTTTACATCGTTTCAAAGGAATACAAATTCCTTTTACTTGATATAATTATAAAACGTTAAACTGATAATTAACCACGATTCATTATTTAACTTAAGTTAGAAGGTTTTTGAAAACTGATCTACTTTACCCACTAAACTACGACAACATTTGCTTACCAAGCTCTACATCTAGCTTGAATTTGAAAGGCGCATCCTTAAAACATGCAATCATTTCATGACGGCAAGACAACCCAATTTTCCACATTGTGATCTCGAGAAACCTACATATACTTTGAGGTTACTTTTTTAAAATCAGTAGGAATCGTAACTCATCTTGTTCAACCAAGTTAAAAGCACATCGATTATAACACGTAGGAATGATTTCCGCGTTTCTAACCATCAAAACATATCACACAAGTCAAAGCATCACGATCATTAAAAGCGTCACTGCATAATAAATCCTACCTGTCCAACAGAACAGGATCTAGGAAACCCAATTATTTGACTCTGTATGTAAGGTTGCATGAAGGTGTTACAAAGAATCCTTCAAGAAAATCCATTCTATAAAAATTGATAAACTTGCACAAGGTCCTGAAAATGGCAAACAAATCGCCACAAAAGCTCAACACCAGCACATGATTTTCATTATTATAGGCACAGGAAACAGTAACAGCACCGAGGTCCAATTAATCCATCCACGTTATTATGAAAAAAAGCGAAAAAGGTTGACCCTAACCATAACCGGATTAAAAAGAGTAGTAACTGGTGTGTGGAATAAACGAAATCCGGAGAAAGAGGGAGAATAACTACAGAATAATTCAAAGGACATCAAGGATGTCCTGAGCGCCGCTGAAAGTGAAGGCACCCCCTTCCTCCAAATTGAAGAGCTTGACAAGCCCATCATCGGCCAAAAGCGCGTAACGCCTAGACCTAACGCCCAACCCAACGGGCTTGTCCCTGAGATCGAGTTCGACCCCAATGGCTTTGGTGAAGGTTCCGTTACCGTCAGATAACAGGAGGACCTCGTCGTTGACCTTAAGGTCGTCCTTCCATGCCTTCATGACGAAGGCGTCGTTGACCGAAATGCATGCGATTGTGTCGATCCCCTTCGCCCTCAGCTCCCCCGATTTCTCCACGAAGCCCGGCACGTGCTTCTGCGAACACGTGGGGGTGAAAGCGCCGGGGACCGCGAACAGCACCGCCTTCTTCCCCTTCGTCAGTTCCGACACCGTCGTCGTCTGCACCTCGCCGGATGAGTCCAGGTAGGAGAAGGTGGCCTCCGGGAGCTTGTCGCCGACGGAGATGGTGGCGGTGATGGTGGAGGAGGAGAATCTGAGTGGCTTGGGGTGGCGGCGGGTGGGGAGCCGGAGAGAAGAGAGTTTGGAAGGTAGGGTTTTGGGTGGGAAGAGAGAGGCGGTGGTGACGGTGGAAGAGACGAGCCTGGACAGTGTAATGGATGCGGCCATGGTGAGGTGAATGAATGAATGAATGGTTTGCGTTTGGCTAGGGTTGGGAGTGAAGAGAATGGAGAGGGCTCACGTGTTAGACCAAAATTAGGTTCGTTACATGGGTGCTTCATTTTGTGCCAAGTCGCACCCCAGTACTTCGTAGTAGTAACACATTTTTTGTCATCACTCGTGACTCATTCATTAACTACTTTAAAAAAACAATAATCGCATCATAATTAACGACATATGTGGAAAAAAAATTAATTATCAAACAATGTGAGTACACCGCCACTTTATTAAAAATTACTATACATGTAAATTTTAAACAATTATTAAAAAATCTTAATATATATGACAAAATATTATCTCAAATTTGAATATCAGACAATCTATAATAGTTTTGTTCGGTTCAAACAGTAATATTTTTCGTGAAAAATGCTTGTATTCTATAGTAAACAAACATAATATTACAAAATATTATTACATATATTCTAATTAAATTGATAAAATAAAATATTAATTAATATTCTAAGAGCATCTGTAATTATATATTTTAAATAAATAAAAGTTTCGTTTTCATGTATTAATAATATAGAAAGGTTTATACTATTAACTAATTGAAAATTATCTTATTTTTAACTTTTAAAATATTTAGTTTAAATATTAATATTTTCATAAACTCGACAATTTATTCTTAATATAATTATACTTTTTACCACAAATTTTTCATTTTTTGACAAATTTTGCATCTAACTTTTTTATTTTTTACCGAATTCTATTCCTAATTTTTTATTTTTTTGACAAATGTTATCCCAATAAATGCTGATTAATGAATAAATGATGGAGGATAAAATTTATAGGTTTCTTAAACATTAGACGTAAATTGTGAGAAGTTAATTTGTTGGATGTAAAGTTCAAATAAAAAAGCTAGGGATACAAATATAATTAAACCTAAAAAAATAGATTTGGGTTAGGTGACAAAAGGATTAGGTGGAAAGTAGTGGTTGACATTTTTCATCATCATTTTACCCGTGGTAGCGTGGAGTATCCAAGGCCCAAGGGGCAATGAATTGGGGCATCCGTCTCCTTTTGTTTCTTTTGAATTTTGATCAATGATATTTCATATTTGTATATGCAGCACTTATGTTCTGTATTTTAAAATTCTTATTTTCAACCTCTATTTTGATACCATGAGGATGCCATAAACGCTAACTATTCGTGGCTCTACAACCGATGGGTCATGGGCTCTAGCCGTAGCCTTGTCAGCTTTACCTACGTGCCTACATGGAAAATATGAAGTAGGGCTAACCTACATGTCTCCACTCATTGTTTTTCATCTCAACTGAGAACTTGAAGAAAAAATAAGGGAAAAAAAAATAATGTTTTTGTTTCTACAATTTTTTTATTAAAGTTGATTTTAATCCTTTTATTTAGTGGCAGAATTTGCATTAAGAGGGGCCAAGACCAAATCTTTGTTTTTTCGCGGGCTTCACGGGCGCCATAATATACTTTATATACGAATTTTAAAGGGTTTGAAGGTGACATTGGCATGCCTAGGTTTTTAACTCCTTGGATTCTGTTTATATTTTAAAATTGACAAATTTAATCCTTTAATTTTTAAAAATATTTGACTTTAGTTCCTCTTTCAACTTTACAGTCATAAAAAATTGTCACTAAATATTAAATTTAAACTCAAACATATTAAATTTACATATTTTAAAAAGTTATAGGACAAATTTTATTAATTTAAAATATAGAGACCAAAAAATAATTTTAAATATTTTATTTTCATTAACAAATATTCAATTTTTTGATATTTTAAACTATTAAACGTTTTTTGTTTTTGTTTAATCTTTAAGCAGTATTAAAAAATTAATGCTTTTTATAATATAACAAATAACATTAATAAAAGAAGAATTACTCACATTTAAATAAGAGAAAAACCTAATTAAGGAAAAAAAGAAATTTCATTTAATTAGCTGGATCTGAAATTCCCAAAATGACATACTATTTGCCAACATTGAATCCCATGAAATTATCCTCACTGTATTCTGGTATGATGGGTGTCATTGTATTCACCGTAATACGTGGAAGGTGTCATTAAAAGGCCAATTTATTGGATAAGTATGGTAGACATCATTAAAAGGCTTCATTTTTTTCTTATTTTAGTTGTATAATAATAAATTTAATTTTACTTATAAAATAATATTTTTATTATTACTGCAAAAAAGAAAGGCATTGCGTCTCTTGTTTTTTTAAATTGAAAATAAGATAAAAGAGAGAGAAAAGAGATTAAATCAAAAATGAGAGAGAGTTTGTGACAGGGAGAGAGAGACATCAGTCATACAAAGTAATAATGATTTAGATGTGAAAATCAAAGGAGCCTATTATCATTATATATTATTATAGATACTATTTACCAACATGATATTTTTTCTTAAAAAAAAATTATCAAAACAAGTCAAGGAAGAAAAAAATAACTTTTGAAGAAGCATAATAATATCCTTCATATTTCTCCAGTTGCAAGATGGCACTAAAGCTTAACTGCAAAAATAATGAAGATGTAAAAAAATAAGGATTGATGTTCACATAATAATATGCAAAAGAAACAAGATATATATATATATATATATATATATATATAAAATATAGATATAGATATAGATTCTAGTTGAACCAACAACATATTCATTCTTATAGTCTTATTTTTTCTACAGTAATTGTATTAAAATTTGAACTCGTCATCTCATATATATTATGAATACTCTAATTTCTGACCACTAAATCGATATTAAATGTGGTTTTTTACCCTATAGTTTTATTTGATGGGGCGGTTAGAAAATGTTGAATTCTGTACTATAATCCTTTCTGGAAAATTAACAATGCAACCTATTTTCTATACTAACAAATTCTCACATATATATATATATATATATAAAATAAAATAAAAAATCATTATCAGTTGACAACTACTCAAACTAGTAACGATGAGAACAAATGGCATGTGTAATGACGGAGAAACGCACACTGCAACAATGTTCGTCAGAGGGGGATCACACTGGTATAGTATAACTACCTACTCTCATTGATTAAATTATAATTATAATTATAATTAGTATATAAAATACTATAGGTGTCGTTGAACTTGACAGTTTGTTTTAGCAGCGATTCTTTTATTGTATTTTTCATCACAAGTACCATCGACTTATTGTTTTTTTTTTTTTAAGCCTTATCGTTGATATCTAATATTAATTGTTGTAGTCGAATTTTCTTTTTCGTTCACATTGGTTCATAGCAGTCGTAAAAATAATTAAATTTATATATAATTTGGGACATTATAAAATATTTAATATATGAACTAGTACCAAGTGCAATTTTAAATTAAAAGTCGTTACTAACACCTAGAGTCAGGCTAATATACTTTCTTTTGCTAGTGAGATGTGACACATATTGAAAATAAGTCTTGAATGAGCGTCTCGGGTGGGTATTGTTTACTTCAACACCATCACAGGCTCACAGCCACATATAATAATAAGTTATGTCTAGTTTTCAGTTGAGAGACTCTCAACGCCAGTTTATAAAATAAAGCTAAAAAAATATTGTTTACTTCAATTTTATTTTGAATCTCGGTTTAAAATATAAATAAATATAAGGAGGAATACTTTTGCATATTCAGTTTACAAGATAAAGTTCATTAAAATTTAAGTTTGACAATAACAAAATACATATAGTTTGTCAAGATCGTTAAACTCTTTGATTGAGTATGGTATGTAAATTATTGTAAATTCTTAACATTATTTTTGTTTTTGATTTCTATGGAAAAAAAAACATAATATATATAGTTTTTTCTTGATAAACCTTTTTCGTTTTCATTGTTTTTAGTGATTTTAATTGATTTTTAAATCTGATTGATAGTAATTAATGGAATTAATCATGAAAACCAAATAAATACAAATTTATTTGTACATATTAAGGTTAAACTAGAGTAATTTTTTTTGGTACAATTATCTTTTTTTGGTATAGATTAAACTAGAGTGAATAATTTCATGTAATCTTTTTATTATACGATAAAATCATAGATATAAACAAATTACAATATAATTCGATTAATAAATGTTAAATAAATAAAAATGATTAAGTTTGTGAAATTCTACTCACATTCCTTCACATTTACATGGACGTGACTAGAGTCTATGCTAATTTGTATATTTATATATTATTTTATTATGATTTTTAAGTATAATAAAATTTAATACTAAAATTATTTATTATTTGATTTTTAATTATTTAAAAAATATTATATACAATATACAAATTAAAATACTAATTTATACATATAAATATTCCCCCCCAACTTAAAATTTCTTTATCCCTCACAAATCAAAAACATTATTGTCTGCAAAGGCCCACTTCTCTAGCTCACCAAGCAAACTGAAGAGGAAGACAAAATGTAAAACATCTCATGACCAAACCAGCAAAATCGCCACTTCGAATAACTATATTTTTCAGCACTCCTTTAGTTAGTTTCAAGAAAATATTATTAAGCCATCAACATATGGAACACATTTTAAATACTGAGGTTTTTTATTTAGTGCATATAAGCATTTGGTTTTATTTTTATCTGTTCGTAAAATTAGTTTCCCTACAATATAAAATATTAAAAAATTATTGATATAAAACTGAGCTGATATTTAAAAAAAAATGTTTATTTAATGTAAAATTTTGATATTAATGTATCAAGCTTGAATAGTCCCTTCTGTGCGAGATGTTGTTACTTCTGATACCCGCTCTGCTTGCGTGTTTGAATAGAACCATGTAAATGTGGTCCATGCATGCGTCCACCAAATCACTCACCTAACATGTTCACTTTTATGTACTTGCAGAATGCTAACTTTCTCTTGCGCATCAAGCAAATTGAAGAGCAAACAAAAAAGTAAAATATCTCATGACCAGAACAGCAAAATCAACAGTTTAGATACAAACATATTTTTCAACACTCATTGGATTAATTTCATCATAATCAGGCGTGAAAGCATCCGAATGGAAAAATATACTTGTCACATGAGAGCATTTTTGACACTCATTATAGTTGTTTAATTGGTTCACAAAAGTGTGAGTCGTTAATAAATTATTTTTTAAAAGATAAAAAAATTATATTTAATTGGTTCACAATTAAAATATAAAATAATACGACAAATTGACTTGCATGGCTTCTATACGAGATGTTCGTTCGTACTCCTGCATAGTGCGGACGTGGTGCATGCATCCACGACCACCAAGTTATTTACCCTACAAGTCCAGTTGTAGTTGTATGTACTTGTTGGCTGCGAATGCTAACTTTCTCTTGGGCCTCAAGCAAATTGAAGAACAAACACAAAATAAATAAAATATCTCATTACCAGAACAGCAAAATCCCCAGTTTAGATATATAATTACTATATTTTTCAGCACTCATTATTGGATTAATTTCAAGAAAATAATCAATCTATCCGGATACCAAACATCAAATTTTCATCACAATCATATATAGCCTAAAAGCACCCGAATGGAAAAATAGTTATCACACTAAACGAAATATTTTGAAAAGGAAACTTTTAAAAATATATTTTTTCTTGTAAAAAGAAGAAAACAAGAGAAAAAAAAAACTAAACAAAATACCAAAATATCCTATTTATGAACATATGTCAAGAGGAGTATTTCCCCCCCTTTTTCTCTCTCTAATGATTAGGCATTCCATAATTGAACCTTTTTTACCTACAAATAATTAAGCCATCAATCAAACAAGCTAAATATATATTTAAGTTTTTATTCAAAATAATTTATCCTTATTTTTTGTCAGAAACGAGAGAGTTTTTGAAATCATTAAGTAGAATCAAAATTAAATGCATATTAAGCACTATTTTCTCACTCATTACCTTTTCCAAATCAATAAACTAAATAGATTAACAGCGTTATTTGTATAAAAATATAAAGAATTTTTACATTATTAATTAATTAATAAAAAGAAATAAATTTGTTGACTTTTATTATTTTAAAATTATATTAAACATGATTTTTTCACAAGTATTTTGTTTTGGAAATATTCATAGGATTGAGAATAAATCAAACTAACTTGATGAGAATTTATTGAACTTGATTCTCGACCATAACGAACTTTGAGTTAAACAAATTTTATTATGATATTAAGATAAAAATTAAACTCGTTAAATAAATAAGTTGAACTTAATCTACGTATAATTTGACTAAATTGGTTTATAAATTAAATTGATATACACATATATAATCAACACTAACCAACATAGTTGATTGTTGATTGAATTTCATAAACATTATGTTAGAGTTCGATTTCTGGTCTTATGTATTAAAAGACTTTATTGGAAAAAATAAATCTCAATAATATATATGCCTCAGAGGATTAGTTTTAAGTTGGATTACCAAGTTGAATTGAATTATCATTGAACTTAAATTAAGTTTGAGCTAAAAAATAAAGTTTATAGCAAATTTGTGTTGAGCCTTGAGCCAAGTTAGGGTTCAATTCCAATCATTTTCTATTAGTTGTGGTGGCGACCTTATAGGTGACGGTGGTAATATCGATAATGACAATGATATCAACAGTAATTTTAATAATAATGATGGTAATAGTGTTTATGGTACCAATATTAATGTCACTAGTGATTGTGGTATTCATAATGATAATATCAATAACAAAATAGACATAAAAATATTTGAAAATTAAGTTACAAAAGTCCAGCTTCATTTATTAAAAATGCATTTTATTTTAAAAGTGTTTTGATTTTTTTTTTTTTATATATATTTTAAATAGAGTATCATGTGACTTTCGAAACGAGAAATCACATGATGTTTAAGTTTCCTAAACCTAAAAGTGAGCGAGGCTTAGTCGGGCCTATAAATAATCCCACGCACTTGTCCGGCCTCCCAAGACTCGCCACATCTTCTTCCCAACCACTACTAATCACTCGCTGCAGATCTCAATTGCATAGCTGTCTATGGCTACCATCGTTAGCATCAAGGCCCGCCAGATCTTCGACAGTCGTGGTAATCCAACTGTCGAGGTTCGATTCTTCCTCTTCCATATCCATACTTCTCCACTTTATTATTCACTTTCCACATCACTTTTCTGTTAGTATTACTCGGTTTTTTATTCACTATTTTTTTTGATAGCTTTTATTCCATAGAGTTTTTTCTTTCCTATTTTCTTCAAGGATGAATTTGAATCTGATGAGGTCTAGTGTTGGTTTATTTTTAGAAACTTATCTGATGCGATGGATGATTGCTATAATAGGTGGATTTGACTTGCTCCGATGGTACTTTTGCTAGAGCTGCTGTTCCAAGTGGTGCATCCACTGGTATACTCACTCACTCATTTCTCTCAATTCCGATTTTGCCACTGCGTTTTGTAGATTCCGAAATTGCTTTCGTGCGTATAAATTGTCATTTAAGAAAATACAAACGTTCTTTTTAGTAGGGTTTTTTTTTTTTTTTTTTTTTTTTTTTTTTTTTTTTTTTTTTTTTTTTTTTTTTTTTTTTTTTTTTTTTTTTTTTTTTTTTTTTTTTTTTTTTTTTTTTTTTTTTTTTTTTTTTTTTTTTTTTTTTTTTTTTTTATAATCCAATCCCTTGTTCGTTTGGCACAACGCACGTAGTATTAGTTTGGACTTTGGATGGATATGTTTTCTCAAATAATGTTTTGGATAAGTTTCTAAGATAGCTTCTAGTTTAAAATTTTCCAAGAAATTTAGATAGTTTCTCACATATAGTTCCCACTGCCCATGTATTGACGGTAGCCTGCTTGCTCGATTTTAATTGTATTGATATTTTTTTAATTTAAAGGGATTTATGAGGCCCTTGAATTGAGAGATGGAGGATCTGACTACCTTGGAAAGGGTGTATCAAAGGTAAGTCTCGTGTTATGATACTAAATAGTGTGGAAGGTCGTCATGTTAGATTGTTCTAATTGTTTATTTTTACCTGGTAATTTCTTGTACATGCAGGCTGTTGACAATGTGAACACTATTATTGGCCCTGCTTTGATTGGCAAGGTTGGTTCAGTTTTCACTTATGTTCGGACTTGCTCATTATGTGGTTAATATTATAGTTCGGTTTATATAAACCTGTTATATGTAACTTTAGGTCTATTACTTAAAGATTATTTGGCATGATCTAATTTTTGTGTTGCGTATGTGACGATGATCAGGACCCAACTCAGCAGACTGCTATTGACAACTTAATGGTTCAACAGCTTGATGGAACTGTTAATGAATGGGGTTGGTGCAAGCAAAAGGTGCTTAGCTGATTATATTTTGAAAATTGCATTTTTAATGTGATCCATATAGTTCTAATGCAACTTTTGTTGTTTTAGCTTGGAGCAAATGCGATATTGGCAGTGTCTCTTGCAGTCTGCAAAGCTGGTGCTAGCGTCCTGAAAACTCCTCTTTACAAGGTATTTACCCATGAGCCATGGTACTTAATTATCTCACTTGTTCATTGAATCCATTAAGTGTAATTGAAGCTGTCCTGAAAATTTATATAAATATGCGTTGTTGAAAAAAATGAAAATATCTGTTGCTTGATGGCTGGCTTATAGTCTTCTAAATTTTATGAAATTTGGTATTCAAAATCAACATAATAACTAGGTGTTATCTTACTGTCATATTCTCTTAAGATCCCCCCCTCCCCTCACAACACACAAACACACCATAATTGTGTGCATTTTTGGATTGAGTTTTTCTGTTGTTTTCATATATCTGACTTCACTATGGCCATTTCATTCCTTTGGTGCAGCATATTGCAAATATCGCGGGTAACAAAAAGTTGGTTTTGCCTGTTCCTGCTTTCAATGTCATTAATGGTGGATCACATGCTGGAAACAAACTTGCTATGCAGGCATGCTTTCAAAGACCTTTCTTCTGTCTCTCTGTGTGTGTGTACGAGAGAGAGAGAGAGAGATAAAGCAAGACGAGTTTCTGATATTTTTGAAATGTTATGTATATACAGGAGTTTATGGTTCTTCCTGTGGGAGCTTCCTCGTTCAAGGAAGCCATGAAGATGGGTGTAGAAGTATATCACAATTTGAAGGTCAGTTTGCTTGTTACATTCATTTACTTCTTCCCAAATGTATTTTTAAAATCTTGCCAAACTAGGATAACGCCAATGGATAGTTGGACAACGTTTCATTGTTGGTTGCTAAGCTTTGGTTTCCCCCCATTATTGAGTGTTTTTACTTGGAAGTTAGGTTGTAAAGTTATCACAGCCTGTTAGGCCTGGTGTTTATCTGTGAATGCCTCCATTCCTTGATGGTTTGTCAACTTGATTGTAGAACTGTATGACTGTGATACAGTTAATGACGGGTTTTGCTATTTTTATTTCAGTCTGTGATTAAGAAGAAATATGGTCAAGATGCAGTAAATGTTGGTGACGAAGGTGGCTTTGCCCCTAACATCCAGGTCAATATTTTAGCTAATTTTTTTTTTTTAAGCATGGAACTCTGGTACCTGCTCATCTTTTTGGCCAGTAACTGATAAGCTCTTTTGAGTGTTCAGGAAAACAAGGAAGGCTTGGAATTGCTGAAAACTGCCATTGCCAAAGCTGGTTACACTGGCAAAGTTAGTATTTTACCCTCATAAAAAATCTGTTTATGGTGCTTCGGCATTTCAGGTGTCTTCATTTACAGGATTTTGACAATTGCTATTATGTTCTTAGGTTGTCATTGGAATGGATGTTGCAGCTTCTGAATTCTACAAGGAAGACAAAACATACGATTTGAACTTCAAGGAAGATGTGAGCTCTTTTAGCCTATTTCTGCTACTGTTAGTCTAATTGGAAAGTGATAAGAAACAGATATCACACTCAATTAGAAACAACATTAATTGAAAACAGTCTAAACAGTAAACACTAAAAAATAACAAAGGAAAAAAGTAGAAATAGAGCAGACTGCAAGGGTCTTCCAATAATACAATCTCTACTCTTCATATTTCTTCTCACTTACCCCAACTGAATTTATCTTCTCACTCATTTGCAGCTGATCATTATTTTGAATATTCATTATACATAATGGATTACTGTAGAAGAGATCTTGTATTAAGTAATACCGATACATTTGTTACATATTTAGATTTAGGTTAGATTATTTATGTCTTGGCCTTTTCTGTTTGACCTGCAGAACAATGATGGCTCCCAGAAGATCTCTGGAGATGTTTTGAAAGATCTGTACAAGTCATTTGTGTCAGAGTACCCAATTGTTTCAATTGAGGATCCATTTGACCAGGATGACTGGGAGCACTATGCTAAGCTAACTGCTGAAGTTGGAGCCAATGTACAAATTGTTGGTGATGATCTCTTGGTTACCAACCCCAAGGTTTGCATATTGATCAAACAAAATTTCCCCCTCCCTCAAAAAATGTTTTTATTCTGTTGGAGAGCCCAGAAGGATTGTCGTTTGACTTTTTGCATTGTGTCCACAGAGGGTTCAGAAGGCAATTGATACAAAAGCATGCAATGCTCTTCTCCTCAAGGTACTCTTATTCAACTCATGTAAATCTTTTAGTGAAAAGTTGTTGGAGCTATGTAGATGTGCAGATACACCATAATTTGACACAAACCTTAATTGAACAGGTCAACCAAATTGGTTCTGTGACTGAGAGTATTGAAGCTGTCAGGATGTCCAAAAAAGCTGGATGGGGTGTCATGGCCAGTCACAGAAGGTTTGGAACTGTCTTTAAACGCAGATAACAGCAGTGAAATATACAAATCCTACAGCTGTAAGATCTTTAACAAGGCAACCACATTCTATGTACTAACATTCTTATATTTTGGTTGCAGTGGAGAGACTGAGGATACCTTTATTGCTGACCTTTCTGTTGGTTTGGCTACGGTATTGCCTTGTTTCATTCAACTTTTGTGTTATTACCACTTTAATGACCAAGTTCAACATATTAATGATTCCTTTTTCTTGAACAGGGTCAAATTAAGACTGGAGCTCCATGCAGGTCTGAGCGTCTTGCTAAATATAACCAGGTTGGTGTTGTTCATTTATTACGCTACTTTCGGTTTTCATTAAGCCTTTTTCTAAATGTTTTGAGCGCTCTTGGCAGCTCTTGAGAATTGAGGAGGAGCTTGGTGCCGAAGCAGTGTACGCTGGAGCTAACTTCCGTACCCCCGTTGAACCCTACTAAAGTTTTCAAGTGGAAAAAACCTGGAGATCCACACGAGTTGAGCAATGAGATGCGGGTGCGCGGTTTTAGGTTTGATGAATAAGCTGATAGTTAGAACAATAGTCTTGGTATAAAGACGTTGCCAATAATTTTTGAGTTCTGATTCACAGAGCTAGGACAGTTCTGTCTTAAGACTTTGAAAGGTGTTTTTAATGATATTTAGCTTTAATACTTGAAGCCTACTTTCAGTTTATTTCCAATTTAATGGGCTATTCCCAAATATTTCTTACTCATTGCTAAGTTATTTTTTTCCCTTGATCCGTGATATTCACGGGCACTGTTCATGTTTCATTTTCAGAAAGATGCGACCAATTTTATTTTGTCTCGAAAGTTTGTTTTGACAGGCACATAGTATATTTTATCTTTCTAAATGAAACATGAACAGTACCCGGATAAAGATTGCAGCTAATCACTGTCCTTTATGTCGCCTAATAGAATTCATTTAAGCCAATTGTCTGTTTCATTCATCGGGTTAAATTATTGCGGCAGAAATGATGTGTGTACCGTATTGTTTATCATCCCATATTTTGTTAGCTTTGTAATGAGTTATCTTCATCCATGCCAAGCCGAAGGTTGTGGACACACTTGCAGTGTCATTCTTATAGGTCTGAAATAAAATCTTGAATGTTTCTCTAGAAGTACTTCTAGAAGAGAAAAGTAAGAAGAAAAAAATGAAATGAGTTTTTTCATAAGTAAAAATAAGCTCTCCATTAGCTAATTTGTAGATGTCATCTCATCTTTTAGAGAAGCTAAATTGGTGAGCTTCTATAAATTAGCTAATAGAGAGCTTATTTTTACTTGTGGAGAAGCTTATCTCATTTTTTTACTTTTATTTTCTTCTTCTATAAGTGCTTCTAAAGAAACTTATCCAAACATGCCCGTTGGTAGTATATTACTTTTCCATGGTTTCTCAGATTCTGTTTCCAAATCTTTGTGGTCCATTGGAGATGTGCTCGGGGGGGTTCCTTGGAAAGTGATACCCGGAGATTGATGTGGTCTTGAGCACTGGATAGTGGACAGCTTTAAGACAGTGGAAAGGTTACGCTGAATATTCCATTCGCGTTGACCATACCCAGGCCTAATAAAACTGTTAGCTCGAGCCCAGTAGAAACCCATTATACTTTACCGTTGGGCCTCAAGCACTTATGCCTATTCGCGATAACTTATTTTTACTTCATTCTTCTACATCTTTTTTACTTTTATTTTTAAATTAAATATTTTTCTTCTTCTTAAATTACTAAATATAATGTTTTCGAAAACTTGATCCTTGAGAATATAATATTACATTTTGAAGCAAACGTTTTTTTAAGAGAAAAAAAGTGAAACAAACGTTTTTAGAACAAAGTATTATGAATGAAAAAAAGTGTTAAGAAAGTCTTTTTAAATGAGTGTACCCAATTCAACTTAAATTAGTCTAAATTTAACGTGACTTCCAAATATAAGATAAAAAAATAATGAGAAAATGTTAAAGACACGAAATAAAAAAAAAATTATATATAAAGAATATAACACTATACACTTAATGTTATCAACATATTTCACTATAATTTATAGTAAAAAAAATATTTTTTATTTTCTTAATTTTTAAACTAATATGTTTAAATTACTTATTTAATAAGGAAAAATTTATTTTGGAGATTACATATGTAGTCAGAAGTTTGAACTCATTCATTTTCTTAAAATAAAATAAATATAAGTATATCATTTTTTGAATTCAATGTTTTTCTTTCTTAAAACTAGACATCATTTCCTTCTCTTAAATTATAACTCACCAAAAAAATATTGTAACAAGTTCCTATACATGTTGACACATTTAAACCTTCTCCCTAATCAATGAAAAACTTAGAATGAGTTTGGTTTAAAAGATTAAAATAAAAAATAAATTTTTAATTAAAATAAAATATAAAAAATGTAAGACCCACACAATTTATTATTTTATTTTTTAAAGATAAACTACATTAAAAACTCAAAAGTCAAAACAAATTAATAGTTAATTATTATTAATTAACTAAATGCAAAAAAAAAAAAAAAAAGAGCGAGGAGTGTACTAGTTAATGAGTGTATAAAAGGATAAGCAGAGCGGAGTGCACGAGGAAAGGAAAGGAAAGGGAAGCCAAAGCGAAACCCTAACCCTAACGGAGAGATGGCGGAGCACTTGGCATCGATATTCGGGACGGAGAAGGATAGGGTAAACTGTCCGTTCTACTTCAAGATCGGCGCGTGCAGGCACGGCGACCGGTGCTCCCGGCTTCACACGAAGCCCACAATTAGCCCAACGTTGGTTCTGTCGAACATGTACCAGAGGCCCGACATGAACATGAACATCATCACCAACCCCGATCAGCCCCAGCCCCAATCCCTCGACCCTGACAAGGTCCAGGATCACTTCGATGACTTCTACGAAGATCTCTTTGAGGAGCTTAGCAAGTACGGCCCCATTCAAAGCTTGAATATTTGCGACAACCTCGCCGATCATATGGTCTCTCTCTCTCTCTCTCTCTCTCTCTCTCTCTCTCTCTCTCTCTCTCTCCTTCCTTCACGCAATTTTAATCTTTCTTAAATTAAATTGTTTTAATTGTTTATTTTGTTTCGTTCGTTGTTTCTGCGCAGGTTGGAAATGTGTACGTTCAGTTTAGGGAGGAAGACCATGCAGCCAACGCCCTCATGAATCTGACTGGGAGGTTTTATTCAGGTCCTTCATTTGCCCTTTCACTCCCTTGCTTAGGGTTTTTAACTATCTCCTTATCTGTGGTTTTGATTATGTTTCTGTTTGTGTGTGTCGTGAGTTGTTGTTTGTTACAACTGTGAAAGCATCGCCGGCAGAGAGCTTTGTGTAATAAGTAATAACTGATGAAGATCCCACATTGACGGGTGATATGGTCAAAATATTGCAATCCTTTTACTTCATGAGTTAGCATTTGGGTTAAGTTAGGTCCAAACTCAAATTTTAAGATGGTATTAAACCTTGTACTAGTGGTTGTTGTTAGGCATATTGGGCTAGTTGTTATGAGGCTGTTGTTGACCTTCAGTCCTACAAACTTTAGTGTAGGATTGGGCTAGCCGTTATGTTCAAGATGTCCTGTATCCAAGATGTTCTGTACTCAGCATAAGGTGTGTGTCTTGGATATCTTATATGGACTAGTGATATGGCCAAAATTTTATCTCATGAGTTAGTTGGCTAGCTTTTGGTTTTGAATTAGACTCAAACCCAAATCCATGAATAACAATATGAAAGCCATTTTTTGATATTTTTTTAGTTTTTGTTTTCTTGTGTAAGCATGGTAATGTTCATTTGGTTTTCATGTCCTTCATTTGCCCTTTCTCTCCCTTGCTTAGGTCTTTATCATAACCATTTTTCTTGGACCTTCTTTTAGTTGTGTAGGAGCCTTGAGCTTTATATGATGAATAATGCATTTTGACCAGGTTCCTTGTGCTGGATTTAGCTCCTCTAAAGTGAAAAAGTTCACTTTAGAGAATTTAAGTGCACTCACAATATCAGCCGTTGACTTTCTAATTAATCGTTATTGTTACACTTTTTCCTCTAAAGTACGCTCCCCTCACTTTAGTGGAACCAAATTGTGTTGTGCTTTGTCACATGGTAGCTCGTTTGTTATTCAGTCTATCTTTCCAATGGCTAGTCTTGCCTTTACTTGTTTTATTTAATTAGGACAAAGATTAGGGTCCCGTGGTCCTTGATATTTAGGTACCCATGGCTATGCGCAACATACAAGCACATTGTCTATGGTTGATAAAAGACTATTTTGAGGGAATCTCTACCATAAGAAAAAAATGAGTTGTTCAATGACTGATTTTTAGATTTAGTTTTGAGTAAATTATACTGGCACCTCCTGAGGTTTTGTTCCACTTTGCATATAGGATTTATATTCTCTCTAGCACCAACCTTTAGTTAATATATACATTACTATTACTATTCAATTAGGTATTGTATAATTCATACTATGTGATTTCACAAAGCTATGGTGAAGTTTGTGATGACTGTAACAGGACATAATCATCATATGTAGAAAAATAATTCTTTATATAACATGTTTCTTTTGAAATTTCTGTTGACCCCATTCCCAAATAGGAACATTATTTTTACGAAATTTATAACTTCATGATCCATCTAGGTCGGCCCATCATTGTTGACTTCTCTCCCGTTACGGATTTTCGAGAAGCTACTTGTAGGCAGTATGAGGAAAATGTATGCAATCGAGGTGGCTATTGCAACTTCATGCACCTAAAGAAGATTAGCAGGTTGATTTCTCAGCATAGTTCTCATGCTTTTCAAGATCTTGCACTTGCATTTTAATTTGGCTGTTCTTGGCTTAAAACCTGCTCTTTTAATTTCAGGGATTTGAGAAGGAAATTATTTGGAAGAAATAGGCGATGGAATGGCCGCAGTGGAAGCAGAAGCAGGAGTCCTCCAAGGAATCGTAACCATGGGGAGCATTCACATCCTGGTCGTGGTTCTGGTAGAAGAGATTTTGACAGGTCCCATGGCCACCATGGTAGGAGGCCTAGAAGCCGTAGTCCTCGATATAGAGGGAAACGAAGTAGAAGTCCTGTGGGTAGGGATAGGAGTCCTCCGATCAGAGAAAGTAGTGCAGAAAGGAGAGCTAAAATTGAGCAATGGAACAGGGAGAAGGAACAAGGGGAAACTGGTAACAAGAACAATACAAAAAGCAATGATGATTATCAAGAACCGAGTGTTGCACAAAATGGCAGTGAATCTGGTAACCATCAGATATAGCAACAACAACGTAGTAGTGGTTTGGCCCAAAATCTCCTAGTAAGTGTGGCAAGTAATCTGGTTTGTGACTTTGTCGTTTGCACCGATTTAGATGGATTCAGTTGCCATTGTTATTACTCTATTTGGAATTGTCAATTTAGTGATAGAACTTTGTAACATCCATAGCAAGAACATTTTAATTTTCTGCTTCAATTGTAATGTTCTGCAAGGGGAGGAAGAAAAATGGAAAAAGCGGCGAGTTTAACTTGTTGCGGGGATGAAGCGATACATTTGATAAAGTTCAACTATGAATGTTTCATATTTTGTTGTCGAGCATTTATTGGATGTCACCAATGTTGAAGGGTATTTAGATGGAAAACAGATGAAATGATGTATGAATTTCGACTATGTGAATAGCTAAAGGTTTTTTTTTTTTAAGTAAGGCATTAGCAATTTATTTTTTACTTTTATCAAAAAAATTCTCTCCCTGTGCCTGCTGTCCATAGCGTGGGATTCATTGTGATGAGGTACTTATAAATTGAAATTTATTCAAATTGAAATCATCTTAAACATGAGTTCGTTATACAGGTGTTGTGTATATATTTTATCCTATCCCAAACATATATAATGAAAACATGATTCTGCTTACAAGTGTATAACGAAATTATAAAAATTGTTTTTCATTATATATATTTTTTCCACTTTGAATATAAGTAATGAAATAGCGTTTTAAGTTGAAAGGATATTTAAAAATTTACTCAAGTGAGTGATGATGAGTGGTGATAATAACAATTCCTGTAAATAACGCAATTCTCCCATTGGAGATGCTCCATAGATCAAATGTGAAACAATATGAAAAGAATTGGAAAAAAAATAGGAGATGCACTATAGATCAAATGTGAAACAATAAGAAAAGAATTGGAAATAAAATTGTTTTAGAAGAAAAAAATGATGTATTACTTGCAAAAATTTGTTACATGGTAAAACTAGAACAGTCTCGCCTGCAAAGCACGTCAGCAAACAGTGCATATCCCGTAAGGTGAAAAAATAGAGTATAAAGGTGAAGTGGAAAAAAAAAGAAAATAGCAGATGGACAATTTTTATAATAATATTAATAAACTCCCTTGTATACAAAATAAGAAATAAATTCTCTTATTATTTTACAATCTAAATGCTCCTCCAACAAAACAATTCTCTTAACTTTCTTTGTATAAAATTCATACAATACTTCTGTTTCTAAAACATTGTTTACCTTTATCGATATTTTTTTTTATAGAATATCAGGAAAATTTATAAGATAAATTACTCTTATTTTACACGTATTTTTATTATACTTTTTTACTTAATATGTAGTCAAATTTCTCAACAAAAAAAACAAAAAAACATGGCACTATTTATATTGAAAGCTTTTTAGGCATCTTAAAAAAATTGGTTCAAGATTGGAAATATACGAACGAAAGTGATTAAAAAAAAAAAAAAAAACCCCTCCATCCAAATAATAATTAGAAACATTGGTCGATGGTTTAGCAACGTTAAATACAATTTCACTTTTGTCAGGAATACCATTTCATGAGTTGCAGGGAGTATTTACGCATTTCATCACAGATTATGTTGAAAGAAGGCCGACATGGGATCAAGATAAAGGTCAAAGACCAGTTGGCACAAACTCAAGTTGATCAAATCAAAGTTGAAAACCAGAATCACTAGACCAGCTTTCCTACATCAGCTACACTGTTTTTTTCACTGTCATCCAACACCAGAAACATCAACACTCACTGTCACTGCTCAAGCAAAAAAGCAAGCCTTCACTTAGCACTGTGCTTGGCCTTGTTATGAGAACTTAAGGCATCTTCTGTCTTAAATGACCTGCAAGCCAATATAAAAATTATGCGTGAATTGGTGTGCCTGATTACTTAGAAAAAAGAAAATAAGGAAACAAAGGAGGCAAATCAACATTAAAAGACATCTCCAATCACCTGTTGCAAGGCTTGCAGCTGTAATCTCCACCTGACTTCGGAGACTGCTGCTTGTTATTTGCAGTTGCTTTACCAGCCTGCTTAGAAGGGTGAGGAGTTGCAGCATGGACAACATTCTTGCTATCTGAACAGATCATTAATTCTCATCAATATCGTTTCAGTTTTACTGTGGTCACAACATGCATGCACAAGTAAAACAATCACACACTGTAAAACTAGCGATAAGGAACAAATTCTGGACCACTTCTTCATAGAGGTTCTCATACCACATCATTAACTAACTATTCTAAAAGCTTACACTATTATAGGTGAAGCACATTAATAATTTATATACATCTCCCACATGAACATCAAAAGTTCATTCTAATCCTGACCCTTCAACATTTCCTTTGCTCCAATTCCTCTTTACAGAGTGCAACTCTTATTTCATGATAGCTCGAAACTTTAGGTGTGGACACTAGGTTCCAATAACTACATCCATCAGCTTGAAAAAATTTTATTGCACAATATTGAAACTTGAAAGATATTTCATTCGTACAAAAAATATCAAGCTATGCACTGAACATTTCTAGCCACCTTGCTTCTTTATCACAAGTATCATCTATGCTTGTTCGAATCTTCATCTTTTCTAATTAAATAGTTACTTCTGATATACAAGAAATAAATCTGTGCCTTCATTTTCTTTGCATGAGCAGAAAGAGCATCATTTGATGGCACACCTCTTATTCCAATTCAAATATTAATAGTTTTTTGCACTTTTTCCTTTTCATCATCTTCCTGCAACTCAGGATGTATGCATCCTTTTTAGCCTTGTTCTTCTCAAAAGCTACCTTAAACAACTTATTTAGGGGGGATTCTATTACAATAATTTACGTCTCCCCCCCATCACCATTTGGTTTCAATTTTGGCCAGGTAATGCCATTAACAGTAACTTATACATAGAAATCACCAGTCACACTTAGCAAATATGAATAAAACACATTTGACCATAAGCTATATGAAATCACAAAAATCTCCTTAAACAAATAAGTGGGACACAACGGAAAAAAAGGCGTAAAGTGAGGGGGTTCCCCCCTGAATAGAATAGTGACTGTGAATGCATGATAGCCAGCAATGAGGACTGTTCCAAGAATATGAGAAGTGATGAGTAAAGCATCATGGGGGAACCAAGCAACAAGCCATGAAACCTTGATAACAGCATGAAATGCTGCTATTAACTACCCCCTAAAACCTCACATCTAAATTACAATATTCACATCTTAAAGTATCCAATTTAGAACACCCATAATGAGTATAAAAATAAAACAAACAAAGCTAGGAGTGAAAAATATAATAGATGATTTACAAAAATAAATGTCACAAGAAAAGAGTTTGGAAGAAGAACAAAAACATAACCCACTAACCAGTCTTCTGAGGAGTAACAAATTTTGTCTTCTTCACAGGAACAGGTGTTTTCTTAGAAGAGTCAATACCCCTCTTATTGCTTGCTTCAATCTATATGAGGAAAAAAAGGGAAGGTTAAATTCAAATCCAACCACAAAAATGAAACACCTTATAGTCCCTCCTTACCTTCTTGGCTGTCTCCTCATCAGATTCATCGTCCCCCTCCTCCTCCTCATCATCATCACCTTCACTACTTTCTATGTCACCATTCACTGTGGGCTAAACAATACATTGTTACAGAGCAATAATAATCAATAATCAATTAAACAAACTTAAATATCAATCATTTATGGGTGAGCCATGGCACAGCAGTAATGTTGTGCCTTGGTGACCAGTTGGCCGTGGGTTCAAATCTGGAAACAGCCTCTTGGCATATGCAAAAGTAAGACTGCGTACAATGACCCTCACTCATACCTTCGCATAACAAGGAGCCAGCAGGCACTGGGTTACATTAAATATCAATCATTTAAAATCTCCTTCAATCAATAATTCACAAATCAGAATAACTAGTCAGAATGCACACATAAAAACACTTCATCTATGTTAACAATTTTTTATCACCGTAGGAATCATCAAAGGAATGCTTTACTGCCCAACAATCTACTTTCTCTCATATCTAGCAATGACAATGCCATGCATTTTGTTACGAACTACACTTATTATTCTGCCTTTTTTTCTGGCCAATCAATAGTATTTTGGACTTGAATTCTTCAAAGCATTTCATTCCACTATATACCATCAAACAAATCATGCAAGAGTCAATCAAGATCATCAGCAGTCCATTATAAAATCTGCTTTCTAGATTATATAAATACCTTATCTTCACTTGAATCATCATCAGAATCAGATTCGGATGAATCTTCATCTTCACCATTTGCATCCCTCTTTCTTGGATCTGCTATCTTCTTCTGTTTAGCTTCGTTTGCATCAGGTTTGATATCAACCTCAGGTTTACCTATTTAAATGTTAACAATATATAATAGATAAACTGCTTTATGACGTTATAACTACAATCCTACATAAGATGGACATATTACCGTTGGCTGCACTAACTGGAATATCTTCATCAATATCTGAAACAAAGATGATAACAGGTGCAAATAAGTTGTATAATAATAGTATCAAATTAACAATACTACTCAAATCAAGAAGAGAATCTCACCATCAGAATCTTCATCATCATCAGTAATG
This sequence comes from Glycine tomentella, assembly GCA_007407185.1. Taxonomy (NCBI): domain Eukaryota; kingdom Viridiplantae; phylum Streptophyta; class Magnoliopsida; order Fabales; family Fabaceae; genus Glycine; species Glycine tomentella. Next base: position 2,070,059 of record PYAF01005492.1, read on the forward strand.
ATAAAAGAAGAATGAAGTTAAGGACACGCAATATGCGTATATGTGAGAGAATATTATAGAATGCATTAGTGACTGTCAAGAGAAAATCTATTCTTATATCAATGTAAAATAGTATTAAAAAAGGATATGACTCCGACTGAGGTTGAGCTTTAAATCCAGTAAAGAAAACACTTCCATGTTTCCAGTTATGGGATAGCTCAAATTCCTTCTCAAATACCAAATCATAAGATATCTGAGGAAATTTATAAGAAGAAAGCGTTCCAAGTACAAGCTTCTGGTTACCAAACTTCACATACAGGGCAACTGGTCCACCTCCTATATCCTTAGTGACATCCCCCATGCATGCCTGTCACAAGATGATTTAATCATTTAAACAAAACCATTATCAATTCCAAGTATGCACAATGACTCTATGTTTATTTGCCATCATATAAAGATATAAAGATATACATTTGAAAGGTGGATAATCTTGTTATCTCCTGGATCAACCTTGAGAGATTCTCCATTTTTCACCTCAACACCTAAAAAGGATTATAAATAGACATACGATGTTAATTTAATGCTTGTTAGATTATCAACTTTTTTGTCCTCATAAGATGCGTTTTTATCACAAAATGATGATTACTTACCTTCATTCCACTTCCACACCCCCAACCCAAGATATCTTTCAACAGGATGAATAAACCAAAATAGGGAAACAAATCTAATTAATTTTGCAACTGTAAATAGTTTGACACTGCACAGGACCCATCTTTAAAACCTCAACATTAAATTTTATTACAAAATAACATACTAAATTTTCTTTACAATAGAAACATTGGGGTCAAATACTTCAAAGACACGCTAAAAAAATTGGTAGAACGATGAAGTTTTTCACAAACTTCATTGCTCAACAAATGACTTACGAAGTGAACAAACAATTACTATATAGTGGCACCGGTGGCATATAAGAAGCATGATGGTTGATGATAATAATTGGTAAGAGTTGAGTAATGAGTGATTAAAACTATAGAAACAATGATCGCATTTGCACCAATATTATCCAAAAAGCAAAATTTACAAAACCTAAGGACAATTACCTTATATAATAAAGTACACATGTATATTATTAATTTAAAAAATCTATGCACGAAGATACATGAATCATGCTTATCTAATAAACATAGCAAAAGCACAAGTTCAACCCATTCTAACAAAATTAAAGGAATGCTTCCCTCCCCGAAAAATGAAAAAAAGAAATCAACACAATTTTCACAGTTAGAAAATGGAAGAAGGAAAATTTAGAATAAGAAAGCAAGAAACAGGAGAGACAGGGCAAGGATAACGAAATGAAGTGAGAACTGAAAAGAAATGGTGTTACCCCAAAACTCCATGGACGCAGAGAGAGAGAGAGAGTTGAGAGAAGAAAAAAGTTTCCAGAAAAAGCGAACAGTTTCGAGCATATAATATATTTTGAATTTGAATAAATTATTTATTATTTTATTTTTATATTTCCTCCATTCATCTATATCTATCACTATTTGATATACACATTTTATTAAGATAATTTTATTCTTAAGTCACTTCTTAAATTTCAAATTTTATTTCTAGCTTACATAACTATTAATAACAAGAATTGACGCGTTTCATAATATACATATTTTATTAAACAATTTTATTTTTAAATCACTTTTTAAATTTTAAATTTTTCTTATAACTTATATTATATTTTTCATTACATTTATATTATTAGTTTTTTTTAACTAACTACATTTAACTTTTATTTTTTAGTATTTAAATTTTTTAGAGAAACACTATCTCTCTTCCCCCTAGTATTTATAAAATCCAATTGTTTTATACATAAAATTAAAAAATAATAATTAATAGTGATAAATTTATCTTAAATTTATATATTTTTTCAAAATCATTCATATCATTAATACTCTTTTCTCTCTTCTTTTCTTTGATATGAATTTTTCTGTGTCTTCTAATTAATTATCTCTTAATATGATTAATTAGGGATATTTTAATTTAAAAAATTAATATAAAAGATAATACAAATTATGTCTTATAAAAAAGAATAATTATTATTTTTAATTTGAATCTTATGAATAAAAATGAAATGAGTATTATTACACATTTTATAATTTTTAAATTTTGCAAGAAAATTTTGTTACCCACATTTTTTTTTCTTGACTTGAAATTTTGACCTGGTCAACCCTATAAAATTAAGTTTTAAGACATGTGGGACAAAATTATATCAAGATGATAACTAGTATAGTTATATTAATGTTGGTATTATAAGAGACACTTTGTTTCTCTCTGCATATTTTAAATCTATACTATTAATTAAAAAAAGAATAGAATATTTTGGTATATAAATTTATTTTCTCATTTTATTCATAAAATTACCTTTTCAGATTTTTTATTCCTATAACTATTCTCTTCAATCAACTCACATTCTACTTATATTCAAAAAGTATCCAATATTTTTTTTATTTTTAAATTTTTTTAAAAAATAGAGAAGCTCGGAGTGTCCTTTTTTCCCACTAAAAATAAAAGAAAAGGAAAAAAAGATTTATAAGTTAAAAAATAAAATAAAAATAACTAACATGATAGTGGATAATTATCAAAAGACAGTAATAGAAATATAAAATCTAAAAAAGGATAAAATTGTTTAAAATTTATTGACAACAAAAAGGGGTATTTCCTTTATTAATAGTATAGATATATAATTATATCATAAAACTTAACAGGTATATAACTTTATTTTAACAATGCTTAAATTATGTGTTTTAGATTCTAAAGTAACTTTATATCTAACAATAAAACACTACATTATTACATTGCACATTATGAAAAACATTATAAGATTATTATATGTAAAATTCTTAAGAAAACTTTAAAATTTAAAATCATTATATAGATAACATTTTTTGCACCAAAAAAAATAAATTCAAAATTATTTTAAATTACTTTAAATAGTTTTAGACACTGAATTATTTTTAAACATCATTTAAAATTTTGTATATTAGTTTTTTTTTAAAAAAAAATATTTGTGCTTATTGAATTCTTTTTAACATAGTTTTAAAACTCACACCATCAATTGACCCACTCAAACTACTAGGTCATTGGTCAAATTAATAAAGATCCTCCTGAAACTACAAGAGATCAAGAGAAAAACTATTCTTCACCACCGCAGAGGTGAACATATATATCAACACGATAAATGCACCAATGGATATCTAGTCAAGCGAAGAAGAGAACCAAAGCGCAAAGATATATTGGAACTAAAATAAAGATAACGTTACCAAAATCAACTCATCAAAATTTTAGGAAGAACGAGACACATTAATTTGCATGTGTGTGTGTTTGGATTGGTTTATGAAACGTGTGTCTACATCAAATATACCATAAAACGTGGAAGCTACTCTCCATAACTTCAAGTTGAACGTCAATCCAGCACATAATACACACTTACTCTACCAGACATTCTTCAACTATCGCTACAAGTATTCAGAAGACTCTTTTCTTTTCTTTTTCTGTCTATCATTTCATATATATTTCTCTCTGGGTGGGAGTCTCTCAAAAGGCACTGCACCTATTGTCTTGAGAAGTGATATAATGGGCTTTTAATATTTATCCCTCTTATATTAGTGTAAATTTAAACTTAACTCAATTCCAAAAGTTAGTTCAAGGATTGATGGTTAGTTTTTGCATATATATTTTATCTTGACTTTATCAATCAATATGTAATTTGAATTTTTCTCGATAGTCACTCATGATTTCTATTTTTATTTTTTATTTTAGTTTGAAGTCAGCAGCTTGGACCATGACAATTAATTAGTATAAATGAAATACTTTAATTCAATAGTTCATAAATTTAAAAACCAAAGTAGAAAACAAAATGGAAACTTTGATCCCTTAGCTCAATTTAGAGTATCCCTATAGTCCCTGGTGCACCCTTACCTCCTTTATCACTTATCTCTTTTATCATCGAGCGGTTATTTAGGAGCTTTAGCCGGTGATATGGACTGTGTTCCGTTCCTTGAAAAACGGAGATCCAGCAACTTGCCAGAAATCAATATGGGATCAACTCTCTCTCTCTGAAGGTGCTTATGAGGATTTAAACAACTCCAGGAAGAAGATCACAGCACAAACGAGCCACAAATTGGACGTGGGGTGTGTGCACTGTGAGAATGGAAAAAGAGAGAGTAACAGTATATGTGTACCTTTCACCTTTGGTGTGTATGGCTATTTATGCTTACTGACCTGTGGTGAAATGAGGAAATTGCTCCTATTCTTGATCACGATCTTGAGTGGATTATTGTGGATAATAATATT
>PYAF01005492.1:2082354-2121630 GCA_007407185.1 Glycine tomentella
TTGTTGACATCTGTGTAGTCAACACACACTCGCCATTTGCCATTAGCCTTCTTAACCATCACCACATTGGATAGCCAAGTGGTGTACTGGATTTCTTGTATGAAACCAGCATCCAGTAGTTCTCGGATATGCTTCTCTAGTGCTTGCTTCCGATCAAGGCCGAGGTTCCTTCTCTTTTGGGCGACTGGTTTTGCATCTGAGTACATGGATAATCTGTGGCAGCAGAATGTAGGATCTATCCCAGGAATTTCTGAAGCTTTCCATGCAAAAACATCTCGGTTATCTTTCAAACATTCTATCAACTCGGCCCGTGCAGCAGGGTCGGTGATCATCCCAATCTTGGTGACTTGGGTGACCTCTGGGCCGATCTGGATATCCACCAACTCGTCGGCTGGTTCAGGTCTCCATTCCTCCTCTTTCTCCCGTACATCAAGCTCCACCAGATTTACCGGCTTCACCTGCTTCCCCCTTGTTCTCCTCGTTTCTTCTCGGCCTTCCTCGCAGCTCGGCATGGAAGAAGGGTCAGCTCCACTTTCCTTTACAGCATTGAAGTAACACTGGCGAGATTCCCTCTGATCGCCACAGATAGTGATTACTTTGCCGTTGCTTCCCACAAACTTCATCTTCTGATGCTTGGTGGACATCAGGATGTCCCACCTATGGAGGGTGGGTCTTCTAAGAATCACATTGTAGGGGGAAGGAAACTCCCCTACCACGAACTTGACTCTTTCCGACTTGAAGCCCTCTTTTGTTCCCAGCGTAAGTCGTAACTCAATGGAGCCCTTGAGTGCAGTATTCTCGCCATTAAAACCCGACAGCACTGTATGACATGGTTTCAGGTCTTCTTCATCCAGGTTCATCTTCTTGAATGCCGACCAAGACATAACGTCAGCACAGCTGCCATTGTCAACAAATATCTTCTTAACACTGTAATTTGCTATGGTCCCAGTGATGACCAGGCCATCCTCATGTCCCGGTATCACATCGGCCAGGTCTTCTATGGTAAAATAAAGCAAGGGCGGTTCACCCTTCTCATCACCGGTCTTTTTAAACTTGGGCTGTTCTCTCACGGTCAACACTTCTCTGAGGTACTTCCGGCGTTGGTTGGCAGTGTTACCTCCTCCTCCCATAGCACCGGTAATCACGTTGCACTCAAACTCCGGCTCGGGGAATTCTTCTTCGTCTGTTTTCTTTCTCTTCTCATCTCGGCCTTTTATCTCATCATTGGGATTGCCTTTACGCTTTCCCTGCTGCCCCTGGGTTTTTATCACATATCGCCGCAGCTTTCCTTCTCGGATGAATTTTTCTATTGCATCCCTCAAATCCCAGCATTGATCGGTAGTGTGTCCCGGGCCATTGTGAAACTCACAGAAATGGGAATGATCAAGGCCGGTCTTCTTGAATACCGGACGAGGTCGGTCTACCTTCTTCATCTCGATCATGGCTACCTCCCTCCACACCTGCGCCCGAGAGGTGTTCAGTGGGGTATATCTGTCATATTTGGTCTCGTGTTTCGCTGGTCTATGGCCGACTTCAAAATTTCTGTTGGGGGGTGCATTCCCCATATGTGGGCGATGTCTTGGCGGTGAATTCTTTCTCTTGGGAGCAGTGTTGGCGATCTCCATCTGCTCCAGCTCCAGGTATTTCTTAGATCGGACTCTGAAATCCAGCAAAGTTCTAACAGGGTCCTTGTATATAGATTTCGCCAGCCGAGATGATCCATTGAGACCGGCCGATAATAAATGGACATGCACTTTTTCTTCCAGGCCTTGCACTTGCAAGGCAGCTTCTTTAAATCGATCCAAATAGCTCTGCAGTGTCTCCCCCGGCTGCTGTCGGATTTTGCCCAGAACAAATTCGGACTTGGGTTGTTTCTTGCTCGTTGCAAAATTGAGCAAAAATCTCTGGCCGAAGTCCTCAAAATTACAAATTGACCGAGGAGGTAGTGAATGAAACCATGTCTGAGCCGGTCCGGTCAGAGTAGTGACGAATATCCGGGATATAATCGGCTCCTCAATCCCCCGAACACACATCTGCATGTCGAACTCGTCTATGTGCACCTGCGGATCCTGGGTCCCATCGTATTTGTTCAGGAAAGATCCATCAAAATCTTCTAAAAATCGAGCATTGACGATGTCGTCAACGAACGGACTGTTATTATATTGTCCCCGCCTGTACTTCCTCCTGTAGACTTCGGTACCACCACCCGGCTGATAAGACGAGCCTTGTGGTGCATTCGCTAGGCTTCTGAACCCGGCCGAGCTTGGTATCTCGGCTCTGGGCGGCTCGTTCTGTAGTTCTGGCTCCTGTGGTAACTCCATGCGGCCGAGGCGCTGCTCCATCATTCTTAGTCGGTCCTGTTTGCCCATCGTCCATCTCGCACAATGTAACCCAATATAAAATATCCGTAACAGACTGTTTCCCTCTCGACAATGAAGTTTATTCCCTATTTCTTTATTTTTTGATGCGAGGAAAGAACAAGATGTTTCTTTTGCCTCACATTACATGATTTTCAATTTTTTGTTTTTTTTTTTGTTAGGTGGGACATAACTGCAGAGACTCAGTATTGTTTGGTGTTGTCTTGTGAAAAAATAGCATGGATTCCTTTCACTTTTATCGCAGAGGTATTTGTAATGATCACCCATTGTATGACAATTTCTGAGATGTTTCAACTTGTAATTATTATTATATGGAAAGACGTGGCACGGTGACACTCACTTTTTTGTGCCTAGTCATACACTCATAGTCATACTACCATAAACTGAAGTTTAAATTCGCCTTACGGTTCATAACTTTTGATTAACTTTGGCATTACGGTCAAAATCGTTAATTATGGACTGCAATTTTCAAGTAATTTTCAGATAGCAGACTTCCGGCAAAAATAATTTCCTACATGCTGAATCCATTTTGTGTATTTTATTCTTTTTAGTTTTCAATATTCATTAATATATATTGCCAATGACAAAGGTTGAACCAGCCAAGTCATTTGTGTGCTTAGATGCTTGCTTTAAGCACATAAATCGCCTGTATTGGAAAAGGTTCCTTAGGGAATCCACCCCATAATTTCAAGTAGACAAAGTAACCTTTCTGTCAGTAAAGCTCACATAAATAATAATTTGTTGAATAAAATTTTACAGCTACATGATATTTGTAGGAGTAATCAACAAGAAAAGAAACAAAAAGTGTTAAAAAAGAATTCAACGGCTCTTGGCCTAAGATTTTGAGTGTCTTCATATTCGTTTGCTTAATTATGACTTATTTTAATTAAATTATATTTGGTAGGATTTTTTAATTCATTTTTAATCTTTTATTAATTAAAATTTGATTATTCGATAAATAAATTTTTTAATAATTTTAAATTTTTTTAAAACATTTATATTATTCATAAGAAGGTATAAATAACTTTTATATTTTCATTCAATTATATATTATCATTTATGATAAGTTTATCGATTTTTATAATAATTATTTAAAAGTTATATCAACAATAAGTTATAATAAGATAATAGTACAAAATTATTTTACATTTTGATCGCATGACTTTTAAACTTTTACAAAAAGAAAAAATTATGTAATAATATTGTAAAACAATTTTACACTGTTATTTAATAGATCATTATGTATATAATTAATTTTGTTAACTTTTAACATAATTATTTTAAAAGTCATATTAATCATGATTTATAATTAGATGATAATGTAAAATTATTTTAACTATTAATATTAATGTATGATCATCAAACTTTTTTACAAATGTTTACAATCTACTTAAAAGTTTAATGTTTATGTATTGACAATGTCAAAAAAAAAATATTGACATCCAATTACAAATCATCATTTGAATTATTTTAAAATAATTATTTTAAAAATCAATAAATTTATCATACATAACAATTAAGATTGGATTAGGCATGGTAGCGAAACCCAAATCTATGGGTATCCTTCCGAATCCGCCCCGATTTTAATGGAAAAAACCGATTTTATTGTAACATTTTTTTAAAATTCTGTACTTTGTATAAAATGCTTAGTAATTTTTTTTAAAACCATTATGATCAGCTTAGTGGTGAAAAGTTTGAATAGAATCCATGATGTCATAAATTAAAATATGCTATCTTAACAAATCAAAAATATTTATTAATAATTTTTTTATGTTAACAAATATTTTTGTTATGTATTTTAATTTGAGAAATATTATCAACATACTAAAAGTTAGCACATTTTTAATCGATAAAGTCCAACACAATTGATTAAACTAAATATCTAAACTATTGTATTGATTTCTTAGAATAAATTGACATCTTTTCTAGTTAAATTTTATTAAAACTACAAATAATAAATGAGACCCTCAAGAGAAATGTTAAAAACATAAACTTTTTTTAGCAAAGGAATATACTTTTTAAAGTATTTTTAAAATACTTATTGATGCAAAATTTTGTTAATCTTATATTATATTTAATGAATCTTTCTTTAATCAAATTTAAATAGTTTGCAACTCTCATAACTCATTATCGACCTTTGGTAACTATTAATAAAAATATTATTTAATCCTTAAATACAAATCTGACCGTATATGTTTTGTTGCAGAAAAGGACAGTCTCAAAAGATTAATGAGTTTCACGTAAAGTTTATAAAATTTTACGTGAAAAATATATACATGCACATGCAAAAATATTCACGTGTTTACTTAATATTCACGTGCTGTTATAATGTGCATGTATCATTACTCTTTTAAACAGCACTACACTATTTTTTGCAGTGGGTGATTAAATTATTAAATGCAACCTAACATAAGACAAGAAAGATAAATATTTGATCGATATTAAACACATTTCTTGAAGGGGAATATAAGTCATAAAGTAAATTAAACTAGCTCAGGATGAATATGCAAGCTCATAGAATTTAGTGTAGGTTCTCTTTTCTCTCACATTCAGTGAAAATGATTTATTTTCGCATAATTTGCCGCATATAGATATATGAAATCAGATCTCCTGCATTGACTCGATAAATCTACAGTAACAACATCCGCATGAATATCTCCGATTTTCTGCTTCAGCTTCGGTTTTGGTCGCATGGATGTTCCTATTCACCGCGAGCAAAAAACGGAGGTTTCGACATGAATCAGCCAATATTGTTTATGCTGTGTGTTGCCTTTTCGCACACATGGTCGACAAGTTTTGCAATTTTTAATTTAATTAAATCCTTTTAATTATTTATAATTACTATCTTGACTAGCTTCAGCTTTGTCATTCACCGGTTACTTTCAGAGGTAATTCAGAAACCCACCTCGATCAATGTTGAAAAACCGCATCTTGTTCTGCACTTAATTTATCTTATTAATTGATGTTTGTTTCCCCAAGACACATTTATTTTTCTTTGGCAGGTTTGTCCCCGAAAATAGACCTTAAAATTGCCATTTCTCTGAAAACAGAAGATGACTGGATAAAGATGTGCTCTTAACCGGAAAATTCATTACTCCGGAAACAGTTTCAAACTCTGCTGTTTTGTTAACCAAATCCTTTTGTTGAACCCTTTTGCTCAGCAAGGATTTTTCTCAGTTCTTACCAAGAGGTTTAAAGCAATTGAATGGAGATTGGAGAATCAGAGAGAAAGAAGCTTCAAGAGCAGGTTCCTTGGGTCCCCTCCACCCCTTTGAGGCCACTAACAACACCAGGACCGATCTGGGCTCCAGGGGAGGGAAACCACCTATACTCTCATTCCGATGGGATAACAGCATGTTTTGAACCATCGGCACGTGCAGAGATAAACAACTGGTCTCACCGCGGGTCAGAACCTGTGGTTTCAGCACATGACAATGCCAAAACTCGAGTACCAATATCCTTTGACGAAATTCCCAGTTCAAGCAACGGCATTGCTGAACTTTTAACTCAGGCAGATGCTCCATCCGCATATTCAAATGCAACACATGATGGGTTCTTTAACCAATTTGTTCCCACGTTTAATTCACTGTTCAACCCAACCTATGCATTACTTAGCCACCAATATCATCTCTCTCGTGAGCAACCATTTGTCAACACTGTCAATGACCAGTACCAAGATCTTCTTCAGGGTAAGGTCAATATATTTTTGTTTAAGCTTTGCATTGTTTGTGACATTGTATTAAAACTTTTCATTTGAGAACCATTTGGCACACAGCCAGCACTGGCACTTCGCGGGTGTCAATTACCAGCAATGTGCAACAGCTGAAGAAAGTAAAACCTATACATACAAAATTGAAATGTTACATTGAATATGATGTTAAGGGTGGTGCCATAGAAGTAGATGTTTGACCTATAACAGCTGTGAGATTCAAAATTGGATCCTCTCCTGCCTTTACCGCCAAAATCTTCACCTTGCATCACATTCTCTTCCCTCTCCAATTGTGCAATGACTAAGATCCTTCCTACATATTAGCTGGACAAAAACTCGTCAGAAGAGGACCCAAAATCGTGAGAAGCAACTGCAGTAGGAAAAACACGATAAATTTTAACTAGTCATTGAATAGCATAGGCAGTTTTTGCTGGTTTCTAAATTCTATCTTATTGAGTTCTGTTTGTGAACATCAATATTGTATTTTATGCTTAACTACACTGTTTATATTTTTTTCTCTCTCCATATGGTGTCATGGACACATAGATCCGCCACTGTATGGTGACACCATAGCACCTCACGGATGTTGTTACAACATTTTCCTATCTTTTACTCCATTATAAATGAATTTCGAACATCTGAATCAGCAGGCCAATTTTTAGTTTGTCTAAAACCATCTCATTTACCGAACTAGTTTTCTATTAAAATCAGTTTATTTGCAAAAAAAAAAAAAAAAAAAAATCTTGTTTTTGCTGATACATTTGATCAATTTTGGGACCATGGTGTTCTTGTTGGCACAAATCCACCATTTGCACTTCTAACATTTTTTTTTTCTGTTCCTTATAATAATTAGACTCTATTTCACATTTATGTAATGTCCTGTAGCAGGCACGTCATACTTTGCTTACTGTAGCAAGGCATTTCCCCAAATTGCCCCACATGCAGATAATGTCATTGCAGCAGAATCCAGACAAGATTCAATGACAAAAATGACTATAGAAGAAAGGAATCAAGACAGAGAGGAAAAAAATGTCCCAACTGCAAAGTGCAATAATCCTCATAGCAAACTATATGACCCTGTTACAGAAGTTGTTGTATCTACACCACACAAGGAGAATCACAACCACAAAAAGGAGATAAGCCATGACTTTGATCTGAATAAAACACCTCAACCAAAACCAAGAAGAAGAAAGCACCGCCCCAAAGTCATAAAAGAAGGCAAATCCAAAAGAACTAGCAAGCAGGTCAATGTGGAGTCTATTCAGTCAAAAGAAAAGACAACTGACAAGAGAAAGGCAAGGAGGAAAGGATTGAACACAACTTCTACTCCTCAAACAGAAGTATCAGGAGAATGGACAAAACCATTGATGCCTGAATCTGCCAAAAAGACATGTAGAAGGTACTTGAATTTTGACATTGGAGAACCAAGAGATGACAGTTCTGGATACAGAGAAACTATGCACTTTGGCAGAGACACCAGTGTGGTGATTGAAGAAACACAGGCCTTAAATAACTGTTTGTCGCTACAAGGAGAAACACAACCCCCCAGTACCTATCTTCCAAAATCCTATTCCCCTGTGACCAAGACAAATCCCAACTACATAGAGATCGGCAGCTCAAGGGCTTGGATGATTGCTCACAATGGGCATGAAAAGAGTGCAAAAACACTATCAAACTCAGTAGTACAATCAAGTCCAAATGATTCCAACAGCACAGTGTCAGGATTATATATTGTTGGTTCCAAGAGAAAACAACCTGGTATTGAACAGGCAGATAATAGCGGCATTAACCTGATTGGAGCACAATACAATGCTGTGCAGGCATTCTGCCTAAAGTATTCGGTTCAATTTCCAAATGTTCAGAAGAAAAGGAGAAGTGAAAAGGGGAGAATTTCAAAGACATCGCATAAATCTTCTGTGACTGCCACAACAGATGTGCAACTGGCAACGTGCCCAGAAGAAGATGCTAGATCACATTCTTATGCATCAAATCCTAATAGCTGGACTTCTTCTGAATATAATGCAGCGGAGTCCCCGTAATTACAGCTACAGAAAGAGCTATTTGTGATAAACCTCAATCATTAGAGTACAACTTATCGTTAGGGCAGAGGAGGCCAACCAAAAGAAGATCAAGAGTCCCTACTAGAATTCATGATTGTTCTTTACTGACCATAACCAGAAGTTGTGATACCAAACTAGCCCATACTGCAAAACAAACACGCAGTTCTGACAGACAAACATTTGGGGATGCAGAAAGACCGCAGACATGCATTGACGCTTTAGTTGCAGAGATGCGAGCATCACTCACAAAAAAGAAACGAACTAGGAAGAGAAATATTCCTGTCAGTTCAGCATATTCCTGCACAAATGAAATGCAACGACACCATAGAGTTGTGTTGGAAAATCATACCATACCACTCTCACACAACGCATTAGGTAATTCAACTGAAAATTTGATTTTTTTTTTTTCCAGTCAATAACATTTTTGTTGCTATAAAACAAACAATTCTACCAAGCTGTTTGTCGTAATACTTTAGGTGATTGATGCAGATGTTGCTTGTGAAGACATATGGGAAAACATACATATTGTGGACACTTTAACAGAGCAATTTGGACGCCTAAACATACATAGAGAAGCCAGAGAGATTGTGTTGCATGGGCAGAATATGATTGTCCCTTATGGCCAGCAAAATCAGAAGAACAAACGTTTTGTCCATGAATACGGCACCATCATTCCGTTCGAGGGCCCATTTGATCCCATAAGAAAACAGCGCCCACGGCCTAAAGTTGACCTTGATGAGGAGACTAATAGAGTGTGGAAGCTTCTAATGTTGGATATAAACAGTCATGGGATTGATGGAACAGATGAAGACAAGGCCAAATGGTGGGAAGAAGAACGAAATGTGTTCCGTGGACGAGCAGACTCATTTATTGCACGGATGCATCTTGTACAAGGTATTAATGATATACTTTCAAGAATATTTAAACACTATTCACACACACCAGACAAATACTCACCTAGTTGTGCTCAAGGAGGAAGAGTGAGAACACTATCCATTACGAACATACCAATAAATTTAACAATATATGTTTTCCTGCCTTAAAAAAACCAGCTGTAAATCCCACTTACGTTAAACCAAGAGACAAGGAACACTGAAGAAATTCACATGAAATAAAAAATAATCTTCACAATATACCAGTAGGAAAATCCTAATCAAATTCTAAAGCTAGAATACATTAGGCTAAACACAGAAACTACAAATATTATCTGAAGATAAAGTAAAATACTAAATTATAAAAAAAAAAAAATCACAAACTAACCTAAATATGCTTATCCATTCTGCATCATTCAGTTGCACAGTTCACATGCTAATGATGTCACACATTCAACAGGAGACAGACGCTTTTCTCCATGGAAGGGATCAGTTGTGGATTCTGTTATTGGAGTTTTCCTCACTCAAAATGTCTCGGACCATCTTTCCAGGTAGAAATTATGCAAGCCTAGTTTCTAAGAAACATACAATTAAGAGAAACAATGCATTTTACTTTTTTCCCTTTTCTGTTGACAGTTCTGCATTCATGTCCCTGGCTGCTCGATTTCCTCTAAGGTCAAGCAGTAACTACAAAACATGCCCCAAGGAAAGCACAAGTTTGGTAGTCAATGAACCACAAGTGTTCATTGTGGAGCCAGAAGAAAATGAAAAACGGGATGAGAAAATATCGGATCAATCTGTTAGTGAATTGAATTCTATGACAATAGACATCATCGAGCATTCTGAGGAAAGAGAAGCTGTTGACAGCAACAATTCCTGCAGAACTACCGGCGGCTTAATTGGTGTAACAGATGAACCAAACAGCAAATTGCTGGAATCAGCTCAAAGACATAACAGTGAACATAGTCCAGTGGAGAGTGGAGCAATTAGTGCTGTGACTGGGGAAGGGCCAGAAAATTTATGTCATGGGAGTCTTAGGAAAGAGTTAAATAACGTATTTTTATCCCAATGCTCTGCTGTTACATCTCAAAAATCAGGAGGTTTTTCAATTGATCAAAATCCTGAAAAGATAGGATCATTCTCAGATAGCAACTCAGAAATAGAAGACCTGTCTAGTGCTGCCAAGCACAATAGTTATTATAAAAGAATTTCTTTCAGTGAGCTTTTAGAAATGGCTAGTTCAACCATGTTGCATGAAGTTAACAGTCAAAGAAGCAAATTGACTGAGAACTTAGGAGATACATGTGATCAGTCTATATCCATGAAGCATGACAAGCTGGCAGAAAACTTGGAAAAATCAGATGTTACTGAAGGCTCCACAGAAGCACCATCACCAATGGATACACTTTGAAAATAACACCAAACTCAGGAGTAATTGAAGCTAAATGTTATGATCCTCTCAAAATAGAAGTCCCATCAAGTGGTTCCTCAAAGGGTAAAGATGAGAATGACAATAGATCTAGTTTTCCAACAGAGTCTGATTGCCAGGCTGCAATTGTCTATTCTCAAGATATGCTATCTCAACCCCATCCTCAGCAACAAAGTAATCATGAGCAGCATAATGTTTTCCACATTTCAGGACAAACTCAAGATCCAATGCAGAAAGCAAGGGAATTAGATTTTGGTAGGAATGAAAACAGTAAGATAGATTCTGCCAATGCAAAATTAAGGAGCAGGGAGCATGGAAAAGAGAAAAAGAATAACTTTGATTGGGATAGTTTAAGAATACAAGCAGAAGCTAAGGCAGGGAGAAGAGAAAAGGCAGAGAACACCATGGACTCCTTGGACTGGGATGCTGTTAGATGTGCAGATGTCAGTGAAATTGCCAATGCAATCAAAGAAAGGGGCATGAACAACATGCTTGCTGAACGTATTAAGGTAGAATCTACATCCGGGAAATATTTTTTATCTGCATGAATTAGAAAAAACCTTTCAACATATAGAATATGTCAATGATATACTATGCAGAGTTTCCTGAATCTATTGGTTGACAAGCATGGGGGCATCGATCTTGAGTGGCTGAGAGATGTTCCACCTGATCAGGCAAAGTAAGTCTAAAGATTAGTTAAACTACTTCATTGAAATCATATTTCCATGTTGGTATATTTGGCAAACCCAACATCTTGAGCTCTCGATTCACTAGTAACACATAGATATGCACACTTACTCAAGCAGTTAGAGGTTATTCATGCTATCAGAAAAAACGCATAATGTTAATTCAATTTATACATCCAGAGAATTCTTGCTCAGCATAAGGGGATTGGGATTGAAAAGTGTGGAGTGCATACGACTCTTAACACTACACCATCTTGCTTTTCCGGTAAGTTGAAAACAGTAGTAAATTGGAGGAATATGGAATATATTTGAATAGTTTATTGCTACACATTAGGTGGACACAAATGTTGGACGTATAGCGGTACGATTGGGATGGGTACCTCTCCAGCCACTGCCAGAGTCACTACAGTTGCATCTTCTAGAATTGTGAGTACTACAAAAATAAATGGCATAAGACAGTTATTCAAGAAAATAAGAGCTAACCTAATATCATTGGACTGTATAGGTACCCAGTGTTGGAGTCCATACAAAAGTATCTCTGGCCCCGGCTCTGCAAGCTAGACCAAAGAACACTGTAATGATTTATTTTCAATTTAAAGCCATACATTAAATTATACAATTTTCTTCTTATAGCTGATTAGTTTATCTATAGATTTAATTTTGATCAATGGCCAATATAAAACATTTATACAATATCATGAGATCATGCAAAGCCAAATCATTCAAAGAGTTTGAGTATGATAACAACTATCTGAGATGATGTACTCTTTTAATTATCTGGAAATACATATGATAGTGTTCAAAAGTTCTCTATTAACAGTGGATCAAAAATTAAACTATATTTATTGATCATTTTTCATGTTTTGTTGCTATTTTTTAAAGGTATGAGCTGCATTTCCAGCTGATTACATTTGGAAAGGTAAACTCTTATACAATAGAGACACTGACCCTACTTAAGTGAAACCCTGTTGTAATTGGAATTAAACTAAAATCAATTCATGCAGGTCTTCTGTACTAAAAGCAAGCCAAATTGCAATGCATGCCCAATGAGAGGGGAATGCAGACACTTTGCAAGTGCTTTTGCAAGGTATGTCTTAGATAAATTAAGATTCTTTGCACCTATTATGCATACAATAAAGGGGGAAAAAGCATTGTTATGCAATGCACACCATTACCCAGAACTCTCTTTTCACATACACTAGAAAATACTGCAAATATTATTGTCAGAAAAATAGAGGGAAGTTGGAAGACAAAATTATATGAAGTATTATTATGCTCAATACCTCGTTATATTGACAGCACTCTAATTGTATTTTATCCTCAACAAACTTGCGAAAATGATGTCAGTTCCACTTTTGAGATTAACTAATATATGCATGTATTACAATTATGATAGACCAATTTACAAAATGTTAAATATTTCAGTGCAAGACTTTCCCTGCCAGGACCAGAGCAGAAGAGTATAGTTATCACAACTGGAAGCAATGCAACTGAGCAGAACCCATCACTAGTCATCAATCAGCTGCCCTTGCTTCTCCCTGAAAATACAAACCATGCAGAACTTCAACAAACAGAAGTGATCAGGCAACTAGAAGCAAAATCTGAAATCAATATCAGCCAACCTATTATTGAAGAGCCAGCAACTCCAGAGCCAGAATGCTCTCAAGTATCAGAAAATGATATAGAGGATACCTTAAATGAGGAATCATGCGAAATTCCCACCATCAAACTAGACATAGAAGAGTTCACTTTGAACTTACAAAACTATATGCAAGAAAACATGGAACTTCAAGAAGGTGAAATGTCAAAGGCCTTGGTTGCTCTACATCCAGGTGCTGCATGCATTCCTACTCCCAAGCTGAAGAATGTGAGCCGGTTGCGAACAGAGCATTATGTGTAAGTGAGAAAATTAATTCATCTGAGACTAATATATTGGAATGCACAATTTTCATACTAAAAAAAGGCTAACTAATGAAATGAGAGGCAAATAAATTAATAAGCTCTGCAAAAGCAGCAACAGCAATACATGATATTTGATTTGCATTTATCCAGAATTTCATTGAGACATGCAAAGATGAAGAGTTAACCTCAAGAAAAAGAATGATCAGAATCTCACATTCAATACACTATAGTACTTGGCAGAGTTCTAATGGGCATCATATCCATCATCCTGTATTAGTGAAAAGTTCTTACAATTTATACTAATATTCTGTTCCCTTCATACAGTTATGAACTCCCTGATTCACATCCTCTTCTGAATGGGGTTAGTTGTTGCTACATCCATTAATCATAGTTGTGTCTGTTCCAATATGTCTAATTTTTATTAATTTGTTGTGAACTACAGTGGAACAAGCGAGAACCTGATGATCCAGGCAAATACCTTCTGGCTATATGGACTCCAGGTGGGCAAAAATAACTTGACCGCCATACCCTTTCTAAATTAAATTGGATTGATTGTAAAGTTTTTGTTGGCATTCTACAGCATTTTAAGTTGGGAAATTTTGCAATATATGGTTGCTTTTGGTTTTCTGGTGTTTCACAAGTCATTTTGCCAAATACAATGTGTTCAACAGGGGAGACAGCAGATTCTATACAGCCACCAGAAAGCAAATGCAGCTCTCAGGACTGTGGCCAGCTCTGTAATGAGAAGGAATGTTTTTCATGCAACAGTTTGCGTGAAGCAAATTCACAGATAGTTCGAGGGACACTCCTGGTATGAATGCTTAATTAAACATGCATTGTTTATTAATTCTTATGCATTATAACATTATAGTGGAAAAACTAAGCTGGGTAGCAAGTAATTTGCCTATGAATGCAAGTATTATAATAGGCTGACCAGATATAATTCATGAATAGATACCATGTCGAACAGCTATGAGAGGGAGCTTTCCGCTAAATGGCACCTATTTTCAAGTCAACGAGGTAAATAGTGAGGAATCTCATATTATCAAACCTCTTTCCCTTAAATAAATATACATATATATGTGTGGGTGGGTGTGTGTTTGAAATTTAAGAAGTACTAAAAACATGTCATTTGAAGCAGGTTTTTGCAGACAATGACTCAAGTCTTAATCCAATTTGTGTTCCCCGAAGTTGGATCTGGAACCTTGATAGACGAACAGTGTATTTTGGAACCTCCATACCCTCCATATTCAAAGGTAAACTCTTAAAAATTGACCTATTATAATAGATATCAAACAATAAATTGACTGTATGCTTTTTGTCAACCAGGTTTATCAACACGAGAAACTCAACAATGCTTTTGGAGAGGTAAGATTTAGCTCCCAGAATGTAATCCTGTTTATTGTAATTGGACATCCTAGTTCAGCCTATTTTATCAGTGCAATAGCATTCATTAGTTTGCAGACTTTGTAGACACACTAAGAGGTCAAAGGAATAAAACCTAAAACACTTGCACAATTTGATTCACTTGCCACATGATGGATTGCAACATCATGTGTCACCAGCTATCTGTTGCTCCTAGGTTAAAATATCTACTTCATCTATAGAAGGACAGTGGAGTGTGTAGTCATTTCACAATATGTGCTACACTTCCACGTTTATAAATGCTACTCAAGTTTGAATCTGTAGCACATTAAATAATCAGATAACTGTATACAAACAAGGACAGAGACATCACCGTTCCAATCAATTAGAAACTGACTTCCTTCACAAGTGACGAGGCATTTGACAACTTTTGACCCAGCCAAGTATATATGGCAACTTCTAGTTCTGCTTACTAGTAAAGCCACTCGTGTAGTTTAATTCCAGCAACAACACTCCTTAATCAGAACGAACTGAAAGCTTGAAACCGTAGTTGATACTTGACAGAAACTCTCCTTGGTAGGAATTACCTTTTGCCAAAGAACTCTGACCAAGGGCTTTTTTAATAATGTAGCAAGCAACCACGTTTCTCCTCGTCAATTCGACCATTTAATACTTGGTCTTCCATATGCTTTTCTCACATTGGAATATTGGCATGTACATATTAGATTGCTTGCAATATCTGTTTTATATCTATCTCAATCATCTTATTTTCATACCAATTTGTAAATCTTAAAATCATGATTCCTTTTTATTTTTTTGGAGGAATACATGACAGACTGCTTTTAAGTGCATCTACAAACAATTTTCATTTCTTGCTCTTCTTTTAGTTAGAGTTTATTTCTAAAACAATGATGAAAAGGCATTTTTTCCTAATAGGAGGAACACATGATAATCTACAAGAAAAGCAAGTGACCATATAGCCTAACACATCTAAACAAGTAGTGAAAAATGTTTTGCAGGCTATGTCTGTGTGCGAGGATTTGACCGGGAAAAGCGAGCACCCTGTCCTCTGTTGGCTAGACTACACTTCCCGGTTAGCAGGTTGCCTAGGAACAGGGAAAAGACCAAAAAAGAGCCCGCATCTGCAAATTCACAAGGATTGAATTTTAAACAAAATCCAGAACAACCAGAATTGCTTTCCAACAATTGGGAGACTGGAGGATCCTGAAGGCCAATAATTGCTACTTGATATTCATCATGTACTCTGTGTATAATAACAATACCATTGTCATGCTCAGATACTAAGCAGTTTTCCCAGACTAGGACTAGGACTAGGACCAAGACAGTATAATGGTAACAGATGAGCTTTTTAGCTCCATGAAAATTGAAGAGGAATGTGAGCTAGGTGAGATATAAGGCTACTTGCGCAAGAGCTCAGTATAGATACACTCATCAATATTCTTCTAGATTTGAATTCTGATGTCTTTCAATTGACTAGTTCCGGTTGTAGAAATAATCAGATTCTCAACTCGCGATTCAGTTTCTTAGTTGCAGAAAGATGTCATTACTAAATAGTTTATAATTCCTCCAAATTCTAGATCTACTAGCAACAAACTAAGGTCACTTATCTTCAAGTTCAAATTGTAATGATAATTGTTAACCATTGTTAGTAGTATAGTGAAATTTCATAAATGTCACCAAAAAGATGAACAAATAACTCAGATCAATCATAACGTAGAACAGATACCAAATCGAAGTATTGGAAGGATGAACGGTAAACTGAAGGTATAGAGTTCTTTCAGATCAAGAAGTTTAGAGAGGTTTCAGATCCAGAAGAGTACCTTTCATTAAGTCTTGGCTTCCAGAACCAAAAACTAGAAAACTGGTTTGCAAAGAGAATGAGAAGAGCGATGTAGATGCGAGCGAGTGAAAAAGAGTTAACTAGACGTGCAGCAGGATATATATTTCCCCTTTTTTGTCGCCTTACCGCCATTGTCATATGCATTTCCCTCCCTATTTTATTTGTTTTTTTTTTTTTAATTTTGTTTGCGCCTCGGCAAAGGGGGCAACTCTGTCTTTGGGTGAATTAATTCTACCTTAAAATGTTTGAACAGTGACTGAATTGATAGTAGTAATTAAGTTTATATTTTTAATATTATATAATATTTTAAGTAAAGAAATAGTATAAAATTATAAGGAAAAATAAAATTAATATAACTGTAATTATACATTTTACAAGATAAAAATTAACAATCATAAATAAATATTATCTTTGGTCTTATATATAAAAATCAATACATAATTTATCAAAACAAATAAAAGTAATTAAGTTAAAAAAAATAATTAAAAATATCATAAATTTAAATTGTGTTTCAAAAATACGCTTAAAATAAAATGATTCAAGTGTTAGGTTATGTATATTTAATGACAATATTTATAAATCAGAAAATGATTTTCAACCAATACGTGGGACTTGTTTTTGTAATTTGTTAGGGAATGAATGTATAAATATATCATTAATTGACTCCCGATAAATTAGGATTATGGAAAAAATTAAGAAATAACACATTGAAAGTAATTTTATATTTCTTATAATTAGTACATTAAAAATAATATATATTTTATTTTTTATACATAGGATTAGAGGTGGTAATTTCTGTTTATTTAAAAAATTTAAATATATTAGATTAGATTATAAAAAATACCGATTCAAGATTATTTTCAACTAAAAGTTTGGCTGGTTTTTTATTGGTTCCAACTTCAAGGATGTTTTGGTTTTTTGAAGTTAATTGACTAGTCAGTCATTGGGTTGATTTTTATTGGCCTGGTTGGACCGAGACCGATTGAACCAATCAATTCGGCTAGTTTTTAAAAACAACGGTTCCAACCTGTAGTTACTTATTAAGGGTGGTCAAAGGTTTGAATGATTCATCTTTAGAGTAAGATCAAATCAAAATTAATCATATTTAATTTGATCGGTTTGGGTTAAGTTTTAAAATTTTAGCATCCAAAATAAATCAAATTATTCTCATTAAAATTTAGTTAGTTTAGTTTTGAATCAAACTAGAAAATTATGATGAAAATTAAATAAGTTAGACTTAATTATATTTTTGATCTATTTGATATTACAATTGTGCAATTTTGATTCATTGGATCTCAAATACTGTATATGTGCATTTTCCGGTTCCTTCATTGACATTCTATCAAATATTTAATAATATTTTTAAATATGATACTAAATAATGACATAACAAGTATAACCAATAAATCGTGTTAATATATTTATAGAGATCACTTAATTACATATTGTGTCCCTCATGATTGTGATATCAAAAGAATAAAAGTGTAATTAAGCAAAATCAGTATATGTATTAAGCAATGTTAATTCTATTTAATTTAACAATCCAAATCGAAATCAAACCAAGTTGTAAAATATACATTGATTTTTTATTTTTTATTTATTTATTGGTGGGCCAATTTAACGTTTCACAATGTTTTTATTTGGATTTGAACACCTTCGTATCTTATATACTCTTGTATTGCAATATCCTTGACAAATGGGGAGTGATTGCCATTGAAAAAAAGAAAAAGAAAAGACAAGCACAACTTTTGACTAAGGGCTCTTCTTGCAATAAAGATACATGGTTGAATTGAATATGAGTATGTTTGAGTAAGCTTTTTTATAAGCACTTCTAAAAGAAAAAAATGATATTAGTTTTTTCATAAATAAAAATAAGTTATCTATTAGCTAATTTTTAGAAGTTCACAAATATAGCTTCTCTAAAAGATGAGATGATATATACAAATAAACTAATGAAAAACTCATTTTATCTTATGGAAAAATTCATATATTTTTTTTCTTACTTTATTCTTCTAGAAGTCATTCTAAAGAAACCTACATCCAAACAAATTTTATAATGAAATGAGAGAGGTACAAAAAGCATGTGCATATTTCAAAATTTACAATCAAAGATAAAATGATTTGAATAATATTACATAAACCAAAAAGATATATAAACTTTTCATAAGTTTGTTACTTAATAATTTCATAGTTTAAATATTTTACTTTGAACAATTTTGGAATGCATGACTTCCTAATATTTTTTTTTATGAAAAATGAGTAAAGACTAATCATGTCAAAAATCTTGTATTAGTTTATGAGGATGATACAAGAAATAAAGTGTTACATATAATATAAATTAAAATTATGAACTTGAAATCCTCTCCATCTCAACCAGAATTCCAACGATATAACTTTTACTGTCTAAAACTATCCTCTTTTATTTATCTCTCTCTCTATATTTGTTTAACTTTATATTAATTTCAATTGTAAAATAATCTTATATAACAATATTATAAAATATTTATCTACTATATTTGTTAATTATAATATCATTATATATTTTAAATATTAATTTATTATAACATTCATTATATAAAATATTTATCGTATCACATTTTATACTTCTTCCAATGTAATTAATTTTATGAAAGATGATAAATAATGATTAGTCATCCAAATCAGTGGCGGATCCAGAAAAATAATCAAAGGAGGGCACCAGCGTTATCCACACACTTAGTGGCGGGGATTCGTGGGCAACACCCTTGAAAAAAAAAATTTGTAAAATTTTTTTAAAAGGATAAACAATTATAAATCATAATCTAAAGGAACAAACAATAAATTTTCTAACATTCACATAAGATACTAGAGAGTAGAGAAATATATATACATATATATATATATCATATATATGAAGTTATAAATATAAACCTGAAAAATATATCTAGCACCAGAGATTTAGAATGCAAACTTTGCAAGCAAAATAAAATCTTAATTTTATTGACGTACAAATTGAATCACGGCTTACAAGAATAACACCATCTATCAACTCTTTGCATATGCGAAAAGTTTCTTCACCGACCTCTTTAACAGCTACACCATCTGCAAATCCCCAATCTGGTCCAAAATACTCTCTGGTCATGATGGAGTGACAATGCCATTTACGGGGATAGTTTCCTCGTTTCAGAATAAAATCATTAAGAACATTTGAATTAGCTATTTTTATTAGTTTATGTATTATGTTGAAAATGTCTTATATTAAAACAGAAGGAAATATAACAAATGCAAAAGGCAAGCAAAAGAAAAATAAGCTAAGCGGATTTTGTGATGAAATGGAAAGATAAATGGCCATAGGTTTCAATAGAAGAAAAATAAATAGAAAGATGAATGTCATTTGCTAGAATCAAAGAATTATTTTGTAAAAAAGCTTCACCTAAGCTGAAAATAAGCTCCTCCATGTAGCTTTTTCAAAAACT
Source organism: Glycine tomentella (assembly GCA_007407185.1). NCBI lineage: Eukaryota > Viridiplantae > Streptophyta > Magnoliopsida > Fabales > Fabaceae > Glycine > Glycine tomentella. The sequence continues at coordinate 2,102,072 of PYAF01005492.1, forward strand.
CCTTTTCTTTTAATCTTGTACTTAATTATTAATAAACTACATATAATTTTAGAAACTTATTATTAATTCAAACTGAATCCAACTTTTATCATACCATTTAATTTTCATGTCAGTTGCATTGTGGCCCATTTTCAAATCGAACCCAATAAATGGGCATATTAAGAGAAAATAGTCACTACAGTTACGGGGATGGTTTCCTTGTTTCCATCATCAACTATGGCACTCTCCGTGGTTCTTGAGTCTTGACTTCTTTGTCTCAGTTTTGGAGCACTCCCATTAGCATGTATATAAGGCATATTGGTAATTTTAGTCCTGAAAATTTAAGGGGGGCCACTGCCTCCCCCCCCCCAACCTTGAAGGTAGATCCGCCACTGATCCAAACTATGGTGGACACTCAATGAGATAAATGCACGTAGAACAAAAATAAACATAAATATAATGTGATATAATAAGGTAAAATAAGGAGAGATAGATTTTTTTTAATATTTATCCTATCACATTTGTGGCTTTTTACCTTAATGTAATTAATTTTATCAACAATGAAAAATAATGGACAGACATGCAAACTTTGATCGATATTTAATGAGATAAAGACACATAGATTATATTATATTTATTACGAAACAACCGATTAATTCATCAAGATGAACAAATACTATTAATTTAGTCAAATTTAATTAATAATGTTATAAGTTTATTTTTTTCAAAAAATATTCATAAAATTAAATACTTCAATCACTAATTATATCTATGACCCTATTATTAATTCGAGAGATCATTTTTTTATTAATGAATGTGACTTGTTTAGTTAGTAAGGTTAATAATGATATTCACATATACAATAATTAATTGTATAATTTTGTATAACAAAAATTATATGATCAGTAAACAGTAGTCTTAGTTTTTTAATATATAAATGGATGACAAGTTAGTTTTGAAAATAATATTTTTTTATTCACTTCATATGTAAAAAGTGTGACAATTTATTATCTATTTCATAATAAAAAAGTTTTATTTTATGGGATGATATAATGTGATAGTTTCATATTCATTCCTCCAAAAAAATATTAAATGGAATTAAATCATATCTTTATAAAAACATATAACTGTTTGATTAGATTTATAATAATTAATATAGTAATTATTTCTATTGTATAAATGATTCTATCACAAATTCAATCACAATAAATAAATATTTAATAAATCATAAATTTAATTATTCTATCAACTAAATGTATACATGATTCTGTTCTAAATCAATCACAATAATTACTTACATATATACTCTGCTTTATAATTAGTGGTTAATAGAAAATTAACAAATTCTAAGAATTATTATTATACTTATACTTATTTAATATTAGAGGTTAAATTTACTACTAATATAATATTTATTTAAGTATTTTATGAATTTTGTAATTTAATATGTTATTATTTTTTATACATTTAGACTCAATTCTAAAAATTATAATTATACCTTTCTTTTAACAAATAATTAATAAATATTCTTTTATTCAATTTTGAATATTACTTACCAGCACCAGAGTTTTAAAATTTTATGAAATATTTTTTATAATTATGGTGTGTTTTAATTTGTAAATTCTAAGAATTATTATTATACTAATTTATAATTAGCGATTAAATTGACTATTAATATTATATTTATTTAAAGTATTATAGACATAATTCATGAATTTTGCAAATCTTTAATATATTATTATTTTATAACACGTTTAGACCCAATTCTAACAATTATAATACTTTTCTTTTAACAAATAATTAATAAATATTACTCTATCCAATTATAAATATCGTTTAATTATGGACAAAATTACTAAATATTTTATATTAATAATGCAGTAAAAAATTAAAAATAAACAAAATAAAATTCTTTTAAAAAGAAAGTTAAAAGAGAATGCGTAAAACCTCACAAAAGTGAATGAGATCCTTATCTTAGACAATACTCTGATTATGATAATTTTTGTATGTGGCATATGTGTGTATAAAAATAGATTTAAATATTTGTTGACATATTTATTGATATATATTTATTAAAATTTAAACTAAATAATTAACAATATATTACAAATTAAAAATAATGTAAAAATTTGTCTAATAAATTATTAAATATTAATTTAATACTTGTACAAGACCAAAAAAAACTAAATTAATTATGTTTTATAATTATAATTTTGTGGAATCATTTCGTTATTAAAATAATATAATGTTTAAATATTATTTTAATAATAAATTGTAAAATTTATCAAACAAATTATTTCAAGTTATACTACATAACATAATTATTATACTTTTTTTACATATAGAAATTAGATTAAATTATTTTATCTTTTAGCAACGAAAGTGTCATATTTAGGAACTATAATGCTAATTTGCTCTTTTTCATGGTTAAAGTAAAATCATTTATTTATTATATAAAAAATCGGATACCATAAGTATTAATGAATGTTCATGTATTCACGTATATATTTTTTTATTCAAATTCATGTATTCATTACTCCCTGTCCACTAGTTATTTATTTATTTATTTTTTAAAGTCAAACATGCGTACTTTTGAGAAAAAGGGGAACTAAAATGGTACTAGGCCGGCGGGGAAATGCCGCGGTTCCTGCTGTTCTGCTGCTGCAACGGGTAAACGAAAAACCGATTGCGCCACGCTTCGAAAAAGTTACCAAACCGCTAAAATATAATTAAAAAAAAAAGAAAAAGAACTATCACAACTGCGCCACCAATAAAAATACCTAGCCCTCCCCGACAACAATTAAATTCTAGAGAGAGAGAGAAAGGAAAAAGGAAAGACCCAGTCAGAAAGTGAGAAACAAAACGAAACCGTTCTGCAATGGCGGGGTTTTAGGGTTTTCTGAGCACTGCACAGTGCACAGAGCCTCCATGGAAATGCCTGCCAGAAGATCCAGCAACTACTCCCTCCTCAGTCAAACTCCCGACGACAACTTAACGGCGCCGTTGTTCGGTTCCTCCTCCGGCGACGGTAAAATCAACAACAGCAAGTTCCAGAGAGTCTCCGATTGGGACTCCGGCGTCGAACACCGGCAGGGGAATCGGATCGGGAATTTGCACTCCTCGTTCGGGATGCAGCGGCAGTCCAGCGAGGGCAGTTTCGGCGAGAGCTCGCTCTCCGGCGAGTTCTACGCGCCGACTCTGTCGGCTGTCGCGGCGAATGAGATCGACGGATTCAGAGGCAGGTATGCGGGAAATTCGGCGGCGTGGAGCGGAGGTTCCTCCGGCAAGAGCTGGGCGCAGCAGACGGAGGAGAGTTACCAGTTGCAGCTGGCATTGGCTCTTCGGCTTTCCTCGGAGGCCACGTGTGCTGATGATCCCAATTTTCTGGATCCCGTGCCCGATGAATCCGCGCTGAGGTCTTCGTCCTCGTTTTCCGCAGAGGCAGTGTCGCATAGGTTTTGGGTAAGTTGAGTGTTAGTTACGCCTTTTGTTCCTTGCTATTACTATTCCAATTGTGGTTGGCTTGGTTGCCAAGTTTCGGTGATGGTTAAGAACTTGTGAGCTTGAGACTCTGCATTTTAAGTTAATATATTATATGCGGTATATTCAGCTCAACCAGTAACCGACGAAAAAACATGTGAATGAGCGTTGCCATAGTCTAGTGCTGGACTTCTGGTTCTCGTGACTGTCGCTTGAGAATATTTATTAGTAATATTAAGACTCTTTGGATAAACTTCTTCAAATAAGCACGTATAGGGAAGTAGAAAATGAGAAGGTAAAATAAATTTAGCTTCTTCTATAAGCTAAAATTAACTTGTGCACCTTAGCTTTAAGAGAAGTTAGATGAAGAGTTTTTATAAAAGTGAACGTGAGTTGATTTTAGCATATGGGGGAGCTTAATTCATTTTTTCCCCTCTTATAAGTGCTCATGGAGAAATTTAATTTATGTTGTCAGGTATAGCTGCAGTTGTTCTATGGTTGATATCATGATATGAGTGTGGAAATTTTTGGGTTTATATAGGTTTGTCTGGATTTTCTAGGTGTATCGATATGTGTATGCAGTATTTTTGACGATGGTAAATTTTGTGGAGAATTTTATGTTCATGAATGAGTGATTCTGGGTATTTGACTTGACTGGATGAGAATGGAACTGCTTTAGTAAAAAAAACCCTATTTGAAGTTGTGTTCATTAGTTGCTAAGGGTGTTGGATCTTGAATTACAATGTGCAAGTCTGCTAGGATAAACAAGGACGTCAGATCTTTTCATTTTGGTATGCTTGGAAAAAATATCAACTACTCCCACTTGTTGTGGCATTGACAGTTGAACATTGCCTCCTGGAATTCTGGCATTTAACTCTTAGTCTGTTCCAAGTTTGTCGTGAATCATGATTCTAGGTCTGGCACTGTGTACTGATTGTCCCGTTATTATGTTCCGTATGTGATGCTTCTTGAAACTAGTATTACTTAAAGAAATCCTTTTCCCACTGTCGTATTTTTTAAAACTCATTTATTGGAATTTTAACCGTTTTAAGGAGTTGAGCCAATCTTGAAAATATGTGATGAATATTTTTGCAATATTGAGGATGATATAACCAACCAACTAGTACTAGTCTCGTTTTTTCATTGACAACAGAAAACTAACTTCTTGAATTGTGGCTTTTCACTGTAAATTTGTACTACTTTTGCGTGCTTCTGCCCAGATGGGCAGATTATCCTGTTACTATGTTCCTTAAATGGTGTTTCTTAAAGCTTGCATTGCTTGATCTAAATATTTACTATGTTCCTGTTGCTACTTATTAATTGAAAAATGTACTGTTTTAAGGAATCAGGTAAATCTTGAAAATGTATGTTCGATATTTTGGTGTTATTGTGGTTGATGAAAATTTAGTATTTTAAGGATTTGAATAACTCGTCAAAAATGTGTGTTTAATATTTTGGCAATATTGTGGGTGACTGAATGTGCTTTTGTCCTATAAGGGGACATTGCTGTCATCGGGTATAATTATCATTTTTGGGGGGAAGAAGTTAAAATATGGTTGTTAAGTTGATGTGTGAATTAAAGTTAAATAGGGGAAAAAAACCTTCCCTCTCTTAATTATGCCCCCTCCCCCCCTAAAAGAATTGCTCTAATTTTATGTAAATTCATGGAGTAAACTGGAATTGTCTCCATCTTGATATACTTGTTTCACTCATTGGTGGGCATGCAATTGATATGCTGTTTTATTAATAATGTGCACCAGGTGAATGGATGCCTATTATATTTCGAAAAAATTCCTGATGGCTTTTATCTAATTCATGGGATGGATCCCTATGTATGGACTATGTGCACCAATCTTCAGGAAAATGGCCGAATTCCTTCACTTGAGGCACTAAAATCTATAAATCCTTCTTCTGATTCTTCACTTGAAGTAGTTTTTGTGGATAGACATAGTGATCCTGGCTTAAGAGAACTGCAAAACAAAGTACAAGACATTTCTTGTCGCTGCATAGCAACAACTGATGTTGTAGACCAGCTTGCGAAGCTGGTTTGTAATTGTATGGGGTGAGTCTCCTTGGCCTTATTGGCTTTGAACTATTTAGCTTGCACCAGTCTAACTATGTTTTATTGTTGTAACAAGGGGTTCAGCTTCTGTATGGGAAGATGATCTTTTTCCTATATGGAGAGAGTGCATTAATGATCTAAGAGATTGCTTAGGATCTGTTGTTGTACCAATTGGCAGTCTATCTACTGGACTTTGCAGGCATCGTGCTGTATTATTCAAAGTAATACTTCAATTTTATCTGATGGTCAAGGCTGTGATTATGCATTTTGACATTATTATTATTATTATTATTATTATTATTATCTTTTTAAGGGGTGTGGGGTGGAATTTCAGTGGTTTAATACAAGATATGGTCTTTGTGTTGTTTTTGCGATGACATGCTTCATACATGATATCTTCAGGTACTTGCTGACACCATTGATTTGCCATGTCGAATTGCTAAGGGCTGTAAATATTGTTCAAGAGATGATGCCTCCTCATGTCTTGTTCGATTTGGACTTGACAGGTATATGCTTTGTTCTTAGCACATTTGCTATTCTGCTTACAAGCAGGACTGCAATTTTAAAGAGTTGTTTTCCCATGAGCTGTGAACCATGACCATGGAATGATGAAGTGTAAAATTATGAATGCGTTGTAGCCTTGCAGTTAACATTCTGTAAACTGACACCTGTCTGAAATCATGTAATTACAGGGAGTACATGGTTGATCTTATTGGGAAGCCGGGTTGCTTATGCGAACCTGATTCCTTGGTCAATGGTCCGTCTTCCATTTCTTTTTCTTCACCCTTGCGCTTTCCGAGACATAAACCAGCTGAACCTACCATTGATTTCAGGTCACTGGCCAAACAATATTTCTCGGATTGTATGTCTGCTGAGCTTGTCTTTGATAGTAGTTCTGCAGGTGATATTCATGTTTCCTACTCAATGACTGATACTCTAAATCTGAACTGGTGATATTATTGCTATCACGTGTCTTGGTCTACTTAATGCTTATTGTTGTCCTGTTTAAAAATTTAAGATCAACTTGTCCTTATTGTTTATTTATTTATATTTTAATGAATGTAATCATTTCTATGCTAACTCTCCATATTCAATTTGTCAAACTTCCTAATTAAGTATGAACTTAAATAATGTGTTACAGTTTCCTTATTTCAATTGAATTGTGTCCCTTTGCTGTTTTTATCAGTTTTTTTCTTCTAATTTTTTTACTAAGTGGTTAGATAGCATACATTGCTATTTTTGTTGACTGTAATTATGTTACAAATTCCTCTTCTTTTCAATCTAAGATATCCCAAGCATTTGGCTGCCTAAGTAAAACACAAAAAGGAGTTTGGGTCTGCAGATGTTGAAATTGAATGATGTTCCAAGTTTATTATTGTGGATACTTAAATTGATTTCTCAATTGTGGAAGTGGAAGAATAATTCAAGTGACTTGGTCAAGCCTATTGAATGCCATTACCAATTCCTGTTTAGTTTTATGAAGAGAGGGGCTAAACATGTCAAGTATTCTCTTTGCAGTTCGCACAATGAACTTGAATAATGACATATTGAAGTATTTTTCTTTAAATACATTTAACATTTGATCAATTTGCTGTTAAACAATCTGTGAAATGTGAGCTAGTCAATGTCTAGAATAATGACAAAAAGCATGAACCTCGTATGAATGTTAATGTAGGAAGTTTTATATTAGTTGTAGTTTAACATTCTATTCTGTTTTGTCCACACGCCAAAAGCTACCTGTGTACGTATGAATAACTTTTCTAACTGGATGCAAGTATAGGATACTCTGAATTTTTTATCACAGTACCTGTTATTGATAAAGATTTTGGATTCTCCAATCCAGAACAGTATGAAAGGCAGTACAGGGGCAGGAACCCTGGGCCAATTCCAAATGATAACAGCAGAAGTTCTCTCGTTCCTCTGCATCCACAACCTTATCGTCCAAGTGCACATGATCAAGGCTATGAAACATTTAAATCAGGTAACCCTCCTCAGAATGCTGTAGAGCCGACAATGACAAGCCGGGATTCATTGCCTTTAAAGCATAACCGTCCTGGTCATAGAGATACACAGACCCAACTACTGATTCCTAGCAAACCAACTAGAGAGTTTTCCCTTGATATGGAGGATTTGGACATATCGTGGACTGATCTTGTTTTGAAAGGGAGAATAGGATCAGGTATTTATGCTTTTCTATAAATTGCATAGTATTTAAAGTCTTGTGTTTTTTTTTGGGTGATTTGGGTGGGGTGAGGTAGGCATTTAGTAGAGAAACATTGAGAGTGAAAGAGAGCATAGTCAAGGTTTAAAAAGGAAGATAAGGTAGTGGTAGTGTCGATGAAAATAGAAAAGAAGAAGAAAATAACAAAATGAGCTTATCAATGCAATAAAGCTTTCCAATCCCTCTGCATATCTGACTGGGAGAGCATCTGTTACAAGAAGTCATGGTTCAGAGTATCAAAGAAAAGTCATTTGACTCATTTCAAGTATCTGATTGTATAACAGCTGTAGGATACTAAGGATGAGCCTTTGACTTGGTAGCATCCTTACCTTAGCAGTGGAAATAAGAAAAGAAGAAAATAAGAAAAAGTAAACTAATTAATGCAATAAAACACTCCAATCCCTCTTCTTATCTGAGGGAGGTTCTGTAATAAGGCCATGGTTCACAAAACCAAAGAAAAATCATTTCAACTATCCTATCACATAATAACAGTAGGATAATAATGAGCCTCTAGCACATGTATAAGAGAAGAAAAAAGGAAAATGGACTAGAGGGTGTTGGGCAAAGGAAAGTTATACTTGTTTATGAGAGAAGTAGGCACGCTGCTGTGAGTAAGGAGGAAACATTGGTGGGAGAGTGTAATATAATGTACACATGACAACAAGGATTTGGAGAGGAGAAGCAAGGATTTTGGATCCCTCCTGTTCGTAAATAACAAGATATGGTCATGTTTGAGAGAGAATGACACAAGAAGAAAAATATAATTGGTGGGTTATGATCAATCATGGTGGACCTTCTCTTGCATCTTTCTCCAACAGGACCTTATCCTCTTTCTGACCCCCTTTTGGTGCATTTACTGGAGAGTTCTGGGCTGCAAATTTCTCCTGCGATAATGGAAACTGTAAAAAAAATTAGAGCACACTGCGATTATTATGGCGGCCTATCCACTGCTTAAGGGGATTTAAGAACTGATTCAACACATATTGGGTCACAAAGAAATCAACTCCGTCTCCACGAATTCTCTTCAAGTACAAGAGATGTTCCAAATCCATTGTGCAATGATGGGAGATAGAAAAGGAAACGTGAATTGGGGGTAGGGGGTAGAGAAGACTGGAGAGGTATAACAGAATTGTGGGACTGTGGGAGTGAATTGGTGGCATTATGGCATAGGCCCGGGAAGGTAGAGTCCCTGTATCAGCTCTGTTTGTTATCCCTTATTGTTGCATTTTCTGCATCTGTCCAGTATCCGTGTTGCTGTTTATTGAGCAGTATTTTTTCCCTTGTAAAAGATGTCTCCTCCTTGAGTTCTTTCCTATTTCATTAATACCAGTTACTATCAAACAACAATATGCCTAAGCAAATACGATCATTGTTCCCCTAGAAAATACACTATAGAAGAGGAAAAATATCACATCACCACAATAATTTCCAATGATCCTACAAAATGCTCTGAAGTAAACTGTAAACCAATAAAAAGTTAGCCTATGTTAAGCACACCGTATTTAATGAATTACTAGCATTACATGCTTCCTTTGGCATGATATGCAATTGGTATCAATAGTCATTAATTAAATTTGGTCTGTTATATTCAGGTTCTTTTGGAACTGTACATCTCGCAGAGTGGAATGGCTCGGTAAGCCCCTCTGTTTTTTTCTTTCATTGGTGCTGTATAAAATAAGATTAACTCATGGTTGTTTGTTTTTCCATGGGCTGTCTGTATTGGTTGTTTTAACTAGTATATTAATATGTGAACGACCTCTCCATCTCTATATATGTACAATAGTCACAAATTTTAAAATCTGTTTCTACTGTATATTTGTTAAAGATTGTGTTGGAAAAGCCGCCTTACTTGTGGACTCCCTAGCCTGCCTTAGTCGCGGCCTCTTTGGGGTTGCCTAAATTGCAACCTTGAGGGTGGTGGTTTAGTCCCCCATCGACTAGAGATGACCAAAATAGAGTATATAAATGGGAGATAACCCTTACCTTACAAGCCGATTTTGTAAGGTTGATTTAGGTTCAAAATCCATATTCTAAGATATTGTTTCAAAAGCATTCGGTGGTCATATATATATATATATATATATATATATATATATATATATATATATATATATATATAAAGGTATGATAAAATCATCGAGGGCAGTTTTGAAAATAACGTGCCTACTTCTTGCCAGATCTAGTGATTGCATATTGATCTTGTTATAAGTTACAATTGTACTCTTAAAATAGGACTTCTTGCCATTCAAAGGTTGCTGTGCTCTATCAGCAGAACTCAGTCCATAACCTGTTGTTATTTGTACTTTGTAGCTGATTGGAATCCCATTTGCCAATCTTCTTTTGAATAACTCATTGCCACACTAAGACCAAACCTTGTTACAGCGATTTTCAAATTGAGTTGCACATAGCCAGAGGGCACAGGCTTATTAAAAAAAATCATTGTCCAAGAGAATGAATGTTTTCCATTGAGCTGTATTTCCCTCTTTTGCTACGTTACAATAATGAAATGCTTGTGGTATCCAAACATTGTTTTATTTATGGGTGCAGTCATTTATATAACCTAAGGCTTCATTTATTAGTAAATAAATGAAGCCTTATTGTCGCAAGGTGGCATATTTTATTAATGCTCTTTTTTGCTTTCAATTGGAAGACTTCTGTCCTTGTACTTTTGCAGCTCTGTCTTGCTTCTTCTTTTTTTCCCACTATTAGTGTTATGATTTAGAATGCATTTTTTTTTTTTTTTTTTTTAAATTTGGGAGGTTTTTGCAAGTGTGTGTATTTATTCATTAAAGTTTGAAGCCAAAGTAGTGCTTAATATTTAATTTTGTTTAATACATCTTTTTCCCTCTCTCTACTTGTTGCATGTGTTCTTTGAGTTTGTTGTATTTACATCTGTCAAAATGTTAAACACTGCAGGAGGTTGCTGTGAAAATTCTGATGGAACAAGACTTCAAAGGTGAATGCTTCAAGGAATTCCTGAGGGAGGTACGCTCTGTAGTTCTTATCTTGTTTTGTGCAGAAAAAACACCAATTGCACTTTAAGTTTTGCTTGCTATTGATTTGAGCTGTATTTTTACCTCTTTTGCTAGGTTGCAATAATGAAAGGCTTACGGCATCCAAACATCGTTTTACTTATGGGTGCAGTCACTAAGCCTCCTAATTTTTCAATTGTCACAGAATATTTGTCAAGGTTTTGCAAGAATATCTCATCTACCAGTTCCTTTACCTTCCCCCCTATAAGAGGGATCTCTTTTCATGGCTATAAAATATCTTACACTTGAGACCTAAAGGATTTGATTGAACTGTGCAGGGGTAGCTTGTATAGGCTGTTGCATAAACCTGGCGCAACAGAGATGTTGGATGAGAGACGTAGGCTTAGTATGGCTTATGATGTGGTAAACTTTCAGAAAATAAATATTATTGTTTTTGGTTCTATTTATTTTTTGAATTAATATGATGTCATAACCTTTGTACCCATTGGTTAAGTAATTTGTCATTTTCATGTGCAGGCTAAGGGAATGAATTATCTTCATAAACGTAATCCTCCCATTGTTCATAGAGATCTGAAATCTCCAAACCTTCTTGTTGACAAGAAATATACAGTGAAGGTAAGAATGCAATTTTCTAGTGTTGGAAAAATTGTTCAGAGTTTCATTTAATCCTTAAGTCACCTTTGGTAGTATTGTTCCACGTCTCCGGCACTAACAAATTTCCTTCTACAATCACAAGCCATGTTTGTGTATGCTAGCTTGAAAGCACTAAGATAGTCCATGTTGAGTGACACTGTTTAGCCATCATCTCGTTTTAACTTTTTGTGAACTGGTGAAAGATAGAAATGTTACAGCAAAACTTGGTCTATACATGGTTGATAGAAGTTTCAACATTCTGCCATAGCTGGGCTTCATTTGATTCAAATTTGACATATTGACAAAAATCAATTTAATTCTTAAACTATATGTGCAGTGTCTTAGCAAATTTTATTTTCTGGGAGGGCAAGTTGTTAGGAAGGTTGATCAGATTCAGTCACAGCAGGAGCCAAGGCCTTGCAAGTGTACCAAATGAGGAATAAGACCCATTAATTGTAGCTAGAGTAATAAAGAGTTTGTTATCATACTGTTATGACAGTTAGTATCATTCTGTTAGAGCAGTTATGGTAGTTAGGGTAATGAGGATAAATAGACCTTTTTACTAATAGCTGGGGATTATGTCGTGTATCTTTGGTGTTGACAAGGCTAGTCCTTGTGGAAAGGAGAGTGCTCCTTTGTAAACAGTTACTGATCTTTCATAACAGAAACCATTTTTTCTCTGTTCTCTCTGAATCTTTACTCTCATATCTCTTTTTTCTCTTCCCACATCCCCTATTATCTCCATAATCAACAAGGATGCCTAACACAAGTTGGTGTTGTTCTGTTTGCTTGGGCATTATTGGAGTAATTTGAATTTTGACAGATCCTTATTTACTTGTACCTTCCCTTTAGGTTGGTGATTTTGGGCTTTCCCGACTAAAGGCAAATACATTTCTCTCATCCAAGTCAGCTGCTGGGACTGTAAGTTTACTTTCAAAACGTGTATCTGCCATTTGAATTGTTTGTTTCAGATGCCATTTTTATTTTTGCAAATTAAGTTGAACTCCTTTTTCTCTACTTAGCCTGAGTGGATGGCTCCAGAAGTTCTTCGTGATGAGCCATCCAATGAGAAGTCAGATGTTTACAGCTTTGGTGTCATCTTGTGGGAGCTCGCAACATTGCAACAGCCTTGGAATAATTTGAATCCACCACAGGTTTGTTGTATAATTTTGATATATTTCAGTGTGCTTATGCTTAGATTTTCCAATACGATTATATTGCTTTGATTTTATGAAAGATTCTTTAAGATCTGATGACTGTAATAATATAACATCAAATAGAATGCTAATGGTATTGGTAATAGAAATCTAAAAATGATTGCAAGAGATGTATATTGGTCGAAGCATGTATTGTACTGGCCAATGATAACAAGATGAGTTTGGAGTGTTACTCTGTTTCATGGTGGCATGTTATTGACATATAATTTTACTGTGACTGAAATTTTCATCAATATTTGTTTCTATTTTTTTACTTTTGGACTATCAGGCTATCCACTAATGTGTTAGATGCAGGCATTTTGTATTGCTTAGTCTTCACAAATCTGTAATGTTTTGTAGGTTGTGGCAGCTGTTGGCTTTAAGGGAAAAAGACTTGAGATACCACGTGATTTAAATCCTCAATTAGCCTCAATAATTGAGGCTTGTTGGGCCAAGTGAGTGCAGATATTTCTTTCATTTGTAGTCTGCTTCAATATTCTGCATCAATTTTATTGATATCCATGGTTTACTGCAGCGATCCCTGGAAACGCCCTTCTTTTTCAAGTATTATGGATACTTTGAAAGTATTGCTCAAGCCCCCTATGCCTCAACCTGGTCGTCCAAGCATGTCATTACTTACCTGAATGGTTGGAATCACAGTTGTTATTCATGCACATATTACAGGATTTTATTAGTTTTGATGTCTAACAGGAATACACTGTTTCGATAGTCCCAGGTGCGTACCAAATTCCTTAATGACTTTGCTTAGCATTAAATCTTGTTTGGATGTAGTATTTTTCTATAAAAAATGTGTTTTGTGGTGAAGGGAATGATTATCAATTTTCAAGTGGGGAGTGGAGAGATTATCTTCCAGATATTGTGTCATGAATCAACTATCTTGAAAGCTGAAACTATTAGGTAGAGATACATGAATTATTTTATACTTTTTATAACATCTCTAACCCACTTCACACGAGCCAGTTGGACTTGAAGTGTGAACAAGGCATAGACCCATTTACCTTGTGTTTGAGTTTGACCTTTTTTATTTAGAAGAATAGGGGTGAGAAGGATTTAACTTTATATCACATGATCATAGAAGTTGAATACCATGTCATGAACTAATTAGCTCAAAAGCTTAAGCTATTAAGGTAAAAAGACAGGAATGATTTTATACTTTTATAACATCTCTAACAATTATCATTAGATTGGGAATTACTGACTCCATAGGGGTTTTGCAAAAAAAAAAAAAAAAAAACACCCGAGCTTATAAATTCACCAAAATGATTCCTTGTTGTCACCCAAACAAGCATGTCTACACTTCCATTAGTGTTTCTTCTACCTCACCAATGGAAAGCACGGAAAAATGGCCTTACATGTCCATTCCTTGTCTTAGTTGTTCAAATATGTTCGCAGTCAAATGCGGACAGCTTGAGCATGCTTCTGGAATGAAACATTTTGAGGGCCGTAACATTTTTGGGTTGCTGTGTTAATGCCTTAGAAAAGAAAGCCAAATATCCCCAATAAGGATAGACCAACTTATGGTCTGTGAGAGGAAGGAGAAAAGGGCTGCTTAAGTGAGAGGTTCATATAGTGTTGTAGTTAGGGGAAAGCATGACACTGATGCCTCTTTCAACAATTCAATCCAAAATCAAACCTTGTAACTTCCTTAAATAATTACACGGAATGTAGTTTTTGAGATCACCAAGCTTTCATCCAATTCAAGAAAGATTTCTAAGAATTTACTGGGATTCATGGTTTTTGATAAACATTTTCATTTGAGAGGATTTGTTAATGATTTTTTCACTAAGGTGTAGGTCCATATAAAATAATTCGTGGAGTCAATCTAAAATCATCACTCTATTAGTGCCGTGCCCCCAGTGCTTTTCTTTAATAAGGTGGATGGAGCATTGTTAGGTTGGTTACGAGGATTTTAATGAGTTTAAAAGCACTTGTTTTCTTTTCTTTGCTTTTGTTTTGCATAACCCCTATGATTTGAGGGGATAATTTACATTCTTTACCTTTATTATAGTCATTCTGTTCAAAGTAAGGGTTTAACTCAGTTGGTTGAACAGGGTGCATGAGTGTTGTAAATCCCTTGATACTATCTTCGATTCTACAAATATTATTTTTTTAATATGTTGAGCATAGTTTCAACTCAATCAAAATTAATTGGGACTTGGGAGGCTTATGTTGAGTTATGTACTTTATTTATTTTTGGGTGTTGGGAGAGGGGTTTGGGTTAAGGGGGTTGGTGTTGTTAACGTTTTTTGTCCTTGATGGTTGTTGCTTGTAAAAGTTAGTGCATGTCGTAGCCCAATGATCGAACTAATACTTGTTCTTTTTTCGGTTGCAGAGGCACAGTTGTACATTTCTGTTCCAATTCGGAGTAAGAATACCCATTTTCAACGCAAAGCCAGGATACTCCATCTTTATTCCAACAAAATATTGTTTAGTTAGGTGATAATATATTTTGTGAAGAAATGTATAATTTTTTTCATCCATAAATTTGTATGAAAAATTATTCTCATTGTAATTATAATCAGTTAATGATAAGCAGCTTTAACGGTCTTGGCTGCTTGATTCTTTTTCAGGGGGGCGTGTTTTTTATTCCCCCTTAATCCAGAGTGTCCTCGCTTTTGGGGACTGAATCAACCATTCAAAAAAGATTAGGCTAGCTATCTGCTTGCATTTGCTTTAGAACAACTATATCAGTGTTGCTTAAGTTGCTTTTCGAGTTAAGCAACAGTTCGTTACAAGGGTTGGATCAGTAGATTCGGCTGTCATCAACATTGAGATACCATTTTGAATACAAGCAACTAAAGCATGGCAAAATAAGTGGCAGTGTTAAAAAAATCAAATAGGTGATTGACTTGGTAGAGGTACCAAGAGTCAAACTAGTGAGTTTTAAGCTGCATGAATCGGAAAAATTTATAATTAAAATAATTAAATATGGAACATGTACTTTGTTTTGTCTCTTACATATGAAGGAATTTAAATGAAGTGGTTTAACGAAATTTTGCAAATGGAAAGTCAGATTGGCTTGTTCTATCGTGTTTAATAACACTCGATAGAGAATAATTTGTGGGAATGGTACGCGAAATGTCCATTCAAAAGCAAGGAGAGAATATTAAGAATGTCTAATTAAAAAAGTATAATGTTAAAAATATTTACTTTCTAAACTTTGTATTTTAATTTATAATATAAGATTGAGTTATTGTTTTAAAATTAAATTTAAAATAGTAAAATTTTAAGTTAAAATTAAAAAACGAAAAGCGGAATAGCTTGTGAGGTCTATTTAGTAAATCTCTTGGGGAAGTACCAGTAGAAAAAAAAGTTATTTAAAGTGAAAAAAAGATTGTGTACGGTACTGGAATTTAATAAAACAAAACTATAACATATAGTCTTAAGCTACTTGAGCTAGGTGCACTTCTAAAGTTATTACGTGCTGTATAGCCAAATTACTAGCTCCTGTTAATGTGGGTTCGTACCCAATCTATGTATGACATTGCCATGATTCGAGCGGTGCCAAATGAGTAGTAACAAGGCAGCAAAATTTTCGAAGTTCTAATCTAAAGTGCGAGGCAAAAAGATCTTTTCTAATCTAACGGGTTAAAATCATGCTATAAATATGATAAATTTCCCCCGTCGCTAAGGTTTATTTCAGAAAAAAGAGATATGGGAAAGGCATTTGGGCTAATGGGCCATGGGAGTTATATGGGTCCATCCAATGTTGGCTGTAGACGTGGCAACGGAGAGGAAAGAGTGAGAGGAATTTTCCGTAATTCCGTTATTATGGTAGAGGATTCCCAACAAATAGAGTTATTAGGTTGGGGCCAAAGAGACGAGAGAAGGTGTCTGAAAAGCGAAAATGAAGTTTTAGTACTCTGTTAGTGTTTAGAGCAGTATTCCGTGATTGAAAGTGGAAGCTTCACTGTGTCAGCCAATAAACGATTGGCTGACTTTGACAAAAATATCTAGCATAGCGCCGAATCACAATCTTGCGTTGCGTTCTCTATTTACAAAAGCAATTGCCTTCTCATTCTTAGGCATGGCAACCGGACGGAGGTAAATATTATATTTCCAGTTTCCGTCTTGGATTAAAAAGTCACTTTCCGACTCCGTTTTTAACTCTGTCGGATTTTAAAATTCATCCTTATTCTTGTTTTTTGATGGAGGTCGAATTTTTCTTGCCCCGTTCCTATTATTTGATTAAAATTTAAAAAAATTAAAAACTAATATAACTTTTTCTATTGAAAATTTGACCAAAAGACTAATTACGGAACAAAACACACAATAACAAACTCACATTTAAAATATGGGATCATAATTTAAAAATTATAAAACAAAATCAATAAATTCAATTAAAAAAATTAGAAAATAATATATCTTTTTTTTCAATATTATTTATTACGGGATGGGTGCGGGACGGATATCAGTAATCTTATACCTGCCACCGCCCACGCTTTTGACTATAGGGGAAAATCCAAACCCAAATCAGATAAACTTGATTTTTCCCCCATAAAAATCGGGGCAGATTCGAGCGGACACTCATGAATTCTAGTCTCGCTTCCATGCCTACTCAATCTCAATAGGCTTCTGCTTCCTACACCATTCGTTTTTCTACTACACCATTTTTGTAAAAGTAAAATTTCCAAAATATTCTTCGGTATTTTACGCGTTTTGCTTCATACGGATCCGCATAATTCATACAGATTTGCGAATCCGTATGAGTTTTTTTTTTACGGATTGGGCCAATCCGTAACCTTATGGATTCGTTAATCCGTAAGTTTTTTTTATTTTACGGATTGGGCCCAATCTGTATGTTTTTTTTTTCTTTTACGAATTGGGTAATTCGTAAGTTTTTTTTTTTACGTTAAAATATATTTTATGAAATAATTTATAGTTTAATTGCATGTTTGATAAATTTTACATAATAAATTTTGTAACAATTAATTTTGATCTAATAATTAATTTATAGTTTAATTTATCGAATAATTTATAGTTTAATTTACATGCAAATTTATCTATAATTTTGTTTTGTAAAATATATTTTAACGTAAGAGGATAAATGGAACACCAGCTTTAATGCTAGTGGCGCTCCTTCAAGCTTTGGGAATGAGCAGTGGGGAAATCCTATCAATTATGAAGTGCCAGAATTTGGAGTCACAAGTGGTATGTCAGACATGTGGGATATTAACTCACTGTTAGCGACAGAAAGTTTCCCAACTGATGATTCAACACTTGATGAACTAGAAAGATAATATAAATAAGAATATGGATCCATCGGGCTTCATCTGCTTCTGCACGTATTGTGCTGTGTTTGGTTCCTTGAGGTTCAATTATTGAATAAATTGATTTGTAACTGGTGTTCATTCACTAAACACCAGGTTTCATTCTTTTAGATTAGTTGTATTTGTTCATGCGAGTAGTTATGAACCAAATTCTTAATTTGAATATTTGTTCTCCTTAGTTTCTTTATTTTATGGTTAGATTCATATCTAGAATTTAATGTTAAGGCATGTGATACATATGAAAGATATGAGAGAAATACAAGATATAAGAGACATTTGTTTCTAACAGAATTAAACGAGTTAGGATGAACAGAAATATTTTTACTTGTCAAGCAAGTTCTTGTGAGTTATTAATACATGTATTAGAGAATTTGTTGAGGCATGAGAAGGGTAGATTGAGATGCTCGGTAGAATTTAAAAATAAAATAAAATAAAATAACGTACTCCATTATTCGATGGTTCTACGTTATCCGCAGGTAAGGTGGGGATATGGTATAACAAATCACCAAGACACAACTTTACTTATGTGTCAGAGCTCGTCCTCATATGCTTGGTGGAATTTTGTAAAAAAAAAAAAATGCTTGGTGGAATTAGAATGTAGGACAATGATGATGGTAAGGATTTGTGGAATGGAGAAGATTCAGGAGTGTTTGGAGACATTATATTGTAATCTTGTTTTGTTGGTAAACTCTTCACATATGTTGAGCATTCACCATTTCAGAAAAATAACGCCTAAAGCGGCAACAAACAACAATGTTACCATATATTGAGGACAAGTTTCCCAAAGTGTCCATGAAATACCACTTGATGATCCATGCTTGGCTAACCAATTTGCACATCGATTCCTTTCTGGCATAGTGTGAGTAAAGGAGAGCTGCCGTTGTTCCCTTGCGATGGCTTTTATTTGATTAAGAATAAATGCATGAGGATGCCAGGTAGCAGATGTATCTCGAGTCAAATTCCAAGCCATGAGATAATATGTTTCACATAATACCTTTTTTAAAACCAGCATTCCATACAACACGTAAACCATGAAGAATTGTCATAAACTCTGTTGTCATGTTAGCAGTGTCACCACAACAAACTGAGAATCCCGTCAACTAGTTCCAAGAGAACTTCTGTCAATATTAACTTTTACAAAATCATATTCAGGTGGAATCCAAGATATTTAACGTTAAGAAGAAGTTTTTGTAGTTGTTGAAGAAGCTAATAAAATTCCTAGAGTAACTTTTACAATGTACCATGTAGACCAAATGCGTTTCTCAAAGTTCTCCCACTACTACAAAAATAGCCTTTTACGACATTCGTTCTACATCGGTTGTGCGCTAACCGTCGTTGTTGAGTAGGCGGTGGCATTTTTGTAATAATTTGCACTTTTCAAAGACGGGTATTGGCTAACCAGTCTTTGTTTGTTGAAAACTACGACGGTTCTAAGACAACCGTCTTAGTAATCGTTAATTCAAATGCGGTTTTTAATTAAACCCGTCGTCATCTTCAACATCACATTTTCCTCCATCTTATTTCATTTTTTTGTCCCCCTAAAAAGAAAACCCTAATTACTTGCGCCTTCCAACACCATTGAAAGAACCTTCTCCACACCAACAAGCTCGCCTCCAAACACCAACGCTTCTCCCTCAGCCACCCCTCTGCAAAACATTTTCCTCTCTGCGATGTTTGCCAGGAGAGAAGAGCCTTTGTGTTTTG
>PYAF01005492.1:2121730-2184398 GCA_007407185.1 Glycine tomentella
TGCTTTGATCTTGTTCTTTGCTTAAATTTCTTATCTTTGAGTGGCATAAGGAATGGAACGTGGGGTTCTTGATGGTATCATCAATAGGCTGCTTCAAGTAAGAGGGAGACCTGGGAAACAGGTTCAGCTTTCAGAGACAGAAATCAGGCAACTAGAAATCAAGTATTGTGCTTTCACCATCATTCAAGTAGGTAAATTAAAAACAAAGATAGAAGTTATACGACAAACTCCTAGATATTGTATTATGCTTTCACCACCATTCAAGTTCCATTAGATGTGCCCGACTGCTATATTTATATTGTGGGTTCTGCACGAGAAAATAGATTTAAGTAGTATATATATATGATACGAAAGTTGCAATGATATGATAATATATATAAAACAACTTATGATAATATATACAAAATTGTGTGCAATTACTTTCTCTTTTCATTGACTTATGCACGATGCATGAATTTTGTTGAATAATTGAGATATGAAAAATAGTATAAAAAAATATTAAAGGATTCGTATAAATAGTAGTTTAAAAAAAATACTGTTTTTATACAAATATTTTAAAATAAAAATAAGCCAACATTTTTCTTATTTAGAAGTAAAAATATTTTTTAAAA
Organism: Glycine tomentella; assembly: GCA_007407185.1. NCBI lineage: Eukaryota > Viridiplantae > Streptophyta > Magnoliopsida > Fabales > Fabaceae > Glycine > Glycine tomentella. The sequence continues at coordinate 2,122,342 of PYAF01005492.1, forward strand.
CAAACTGAAACAGCTCATTAGTTTTTTATTAAGAGAAAAATATAATATATTTGTATAAGAGACAATGACCAAATTAATTTCCAATAATCATGAGATAACCTTAATCTTATCAATAAGATATGTGAGAAATCAACTTCATAATACCGTACCAAATCGTAATCAAACATTTTCTTTATCCTTTGTGTCAAACACTTCATGTTAGTACTAGTTGTAATTCATGTGTGAAACCTAATATATAAATAGCCTTACTCTATTTTTTTTTTATAACAACTGATTAAATGATTCTCAGTTGTAAATGGGTTAAAGAGTATGGCAAAAAAATTTAAAAATAAAAACAACATTTTCACAAAATGGAAATAAAAAATAGAGGAAGATAATTTTTATTATTATTATTATTATTATTATTATAAATTCCAACTCATTTAAATTGATGGTGCTGCAATTTAATAAGAACATGATTTATGGTAATGGATCTGATCAGGATTTATCTTATTTCCTTTTTCATACCTTGTTGCTCAGATGTGCAATATATTATAGACTCCCAGATGCACATGTACACATTACCTGACCACCTCAAGGAGTTAAATTTCCAAAAAAGGTAGTAAATTAAATAGCTGCTCCTTATTTTTAAATTTTCATTTGTTGTTTTATTTTGTCCTTGTTATTACATACCCGTTTTGTGGATTGTGCACAGCTTAGTGGAGTGGTTGATTGGATATGTTGCTGACTCTACCGAGGAGGTTACAAAATCATCATACATTTGTTATTCAATTAAACAATAGTAGTTACAATATTATCATACCTTGTTTTGTAGACTTTTTTTTACCATTGTAATGATGATTACAAAATGTTATAAATGTTATATTTTTATCCTATGTATATTGTTGTTAGCAAAACTTTGAGACTAATCTTGTTAATGAAATGATATTTATTTTTATATACTTCGTATGGTCCATTAAGATTGATCATATCACCGCGGCTATTATTATGTACACGTAAAAAAAAATTTGAAAAAAAAATAAAAAAAAAATCACGAAACTACATCGGTTCTCACCTAATAACCGTCTTAGAAAGGTGCTTTCTAAGACGATTGTTAGTCTACGACCGTCTTAGAAAGCACCATTCTAAGACGGTTGTCATCTAACAACCGTCTTAGAAAGTGTGATTCTAAGACGGTAGTTAAACGACAACCGTCTTAGAAAGCACCATTCTAAGACGGTTGTTAGACGACAACCGTCTTAGAAATATGCTTTCTAAGACGGTTTTTATTAACAACCGTCTTAGAAAGTGACTTTCTAAGACGGTTTTTGGTAAACAACCTTCTTAGAAAGTCACTTTCTAAGACGGTCAAGAACCGATGTAAAAAATTTGACTTATCAGCGACACCTATAACAACGACGGTTGTTGAACCGACGTAGAAAGGGGTAAACAACCAATGTAGAAAGCGTACTTTGTAGTAGTGTCCACATTCCTTGATATCCAAATCAACTAGCAAAGTACAAGCAAAAAGATTTCTATGTCATTTTAGTTGAGTTGCGAACCAAATGTCTTCATTCACAATGAAGAAGTCAACACTGGAATCCATATTAATAAGATTCCATATTTGAGTTTCCTTGCTACAATCTCTCAGTAAGTGAACTATGATTAGCAGACTCATGAATCAACCATTTGCATATGTGGACTTGGCAATAACATATTGAATAGCAAAAGAATTCAAATAATACTTTTTTAATAAAAAATTACTAATTTGGAATAGTTTTGAAACTATTTACTAATCTAGGCATTAAAACACGTCCAATCTAGGCCTGACTAGGGGGTGTTACACCTAATTTGAGCGTGTTTGGCTGTCCCATATTTGTAATTAGTTTGAAAATAATTTCAAATTGATAATTTTTTATTAAAAATATATTATTTAAATTCTTTTATCCAGATTGAATATGCCCCCAAATGATCATATCATCACTATTTTCATCCAGAATTAAATTCATCATCTTGTACTTTAACATCAATTAGAATAATTGAGGAAAAAATATTTCCAACACCATTGGTCATCAACAAAGACAGAAGTTGGGTATCACTAACACGTTGGAAATATTTGGCCTTATCTCTTAAGGATACTTAAATCATGTTAGTGTTTTGATACTGTAATAAAATTCCTAGCATCAAAACAACTTATTATTAATTATATTTAAGTCGGATATCAGTAATATGTTATGTTGGAAATTAAAGTATCAAAACAACATAATATTAATATTATTACATTATTTAGATCGACTGAAGATACTTTAAAACACTAAATTAATTTATTTAAATATGATTGATTTGAATTTTTTCATTTTAAATCCTATCCAAACAATCCTAATCTAAAAAGATTTTAAAAAATATTTAATTTTTAAGTTTAATTTTAAACATTTAAACGTGATATATTCTTTACACAAAAAAGTGATATTTTTTTTATCAGAAAATATTTATTGTACTTTAATAAAATTTTATTGTTTAAAATCAAGCTTTAGGAAACCGTTAAGAAAAACAAAAAAAACTCCATTACAAGTTTTTAAACTCTTTTTTCTTCGTTTTTCCCCCAACCAAGATCACAGTTGAATGCGGGAAGCGAGCTTCACTCCTCACTGGTGGCCTTCATTCACACAGATAATATAAACATAATCCCTATCGCAGCTTACTTTTAAACACTCCACCTCCTTCCACCTTCTTCCATCTCTCTCTCTCTTTTATTTTTTATTTTTTATTAATTCATGTAAATTAAGATTAGGGTTTATCTCAATTCGCCCTCTACAATTTTAAATCCGAACTTCCCTTCCGTTCATTCCCCCTCCCCAATAAAACTGGCGCGAGAACCAATAAAGTTTAGGATTAGGGTTTTAAATTCGTTTGCACTTGATTCGAATGAGCATGGAGAGATCGTTGGACAGATCGAGAGAACCCGGTCCCAAGAAGCCTCGATTGATCGAGGAACTCAGCGCCCGACAGTTGCCTCTACGCCCTGCGGCAGTTACTACGTTGCAGTCTACGAGGTTTCGAGCATATGACAGAGACTCCGGCGGCGGCGGAGGGTATCAGCCGCAGCCTCCGCCGCACCAAGAGCTTGTGATTCAGTACAAGACCGCGCTTGCTGAGCTCACTTTCAATTCGAAGCCAATAATTACCAACTTGACTATTATTGCTGGAGAGAACTTGTCTGCTGCCAAGGCAATTGCTGCCACCGTTTGTGCTAACATTATAGAGGTGAACAAAATGTGCAGTTGTTTATGTCAAGTTTATTGAATTGAATTGTAATGGATATGGAATGAAGAAAGCGCAATTCAACTGGTGTTATTGTTTGTCATGCTAGGCGTTGATAAATTGGGTTAGTGTTGTACTTAGATGGAAATGAATGCTAGTCAGAAAAAGGGCATTCGTGATTTGTTGAAATTGAATTTCATCTCATTTCATTGGCCTTGTAGATGTAGATTGGTTCTTAAGTGGTACACACTGCCCTGCACCTTAAAAGAACGAAAAACATATTTAGTTTTCCAATCAGCGTTACAAAGAAAAAAAAATACTGTCCTTTGGCCAAATGGCGGTAGTTTGATTTTTTAACTACGTGTGTAACTGGTAATTAGCACCATTGGGGAGTGGTTTTGGTATGCACAGGGGATTGAGAATCCTGGAAAACATGGATTTTTTTCATTTACAAGAGAGAAGTGAACCCTAAAAGTTTCCAATCTCAATCAGTGCTAAATTCCACTTTTGGTGAAATTTGATTCTAACTTTTAATTGGATTAGATATTGTTGATTGCAGCTGTGTCCGTTGTTTTCATATGTCAGGGCAATCTTATTTCTCTCATTGTGTCTTTGTATTATCCACCGACCCCAATTAACTTGGGTTAAAGATGCTATTGATTTTGATGTGTTTTTGTATTATGGAAAAAATGTCTCGTTTAATTGAAATGAGTTCATGACTTTCCAGGTTCCAAGTGATCAAAAACTGCCATCTCTTTATCTCTTAGACAGTATTGTTAAGAACATCGGACGGGATTATATAAAATATTTTGCTTCCAGGCTACCTGAGGTCAGATATTTTTATCTTTAACCATTTTACCTTCACACCTTTATTTTGATATGCTTATATGATGAATCCTTTAGATTGTGAAGTTATGGAAATGTATACTGAACTGTTCTGATAAAAGCCAGTTACATGAATCAAGAGATTGTAAGAATTTTTGTATTTCCCTTAAAAATAAATAATCTATTAATAATGAAATGGAACCAATTTTTCCCTTTGCATTTTTCTTGCGATATATGTTTTCTAATTCTATACACCTATTTTTAACTAGGTACTACTACTTTACATTTTAGGTATTCTGCAAGGCTTACAGACAGGTTGATCCTTGTGTTCATTCAAGTATGAAACATCTTTTTGGAACTTGGAAAGGAGTCTTTCCTCCTCAGTCCCTTCAGATGATTGAGAAGGAACTTGGCTTTGCACCTGGAGTCAATGGTTCAGCTTCAGTATCTGCTACAGTCAAGAGTGATTTGCAGTCACAACGCCCACCTCATAGTATCCATGTGAATCCCAAGTATTTAGAAAGGCAACGTCTTCAGCAGTCAAGTAGGGTAGGTGAAATTGCGTCAAAATTTGTCTTTAAAGGTTTGAAATGATGCATTTTGATAGGAAACAGTGAAGATTGGACAGTGATACAGATTTTTTTGTGATGGAACTGAAATTTACAGTCATGTGTTTCTTGGATGATGAAACAGGACTGTAAGACATGTCATTTTTAATCTTGAAATTGAGACACAATACAGTATTCTTGCAATAAGTGTATTGAATTGGAATTTTCCGTTGAACTATTTGAATTTCTTTTTTCTTCTTAATCATGAATTATCCTGATTTTGTGGTTCTGTTTATGGTTTGACATGTTACATATGTGCTATTAACCTTTTTATACATTAGTTAAAAGTAATATTTTGAACATCATCTTCATATTATTTTTATGTACATATTTTAGATTTCTGTTTTCACTTTGTCACTGTATCTTAAAGTCTGATTCACAATTCAAGTCTTTTGGTCCACCATCTCTTGTACTTATTTCTTTTGCCATGTCCTTTTTTAATGTCATGAAGAGTAAAGGAGTAGTTAATGATATGACTGGAGCTGTTTTAAACTCAAATGAGGATTTGGAGAGGCCAGATAGAGCTTTGAGTGCTGCACGACCATGGCTGGATCCTAGGATTAACATGCTTGTATGTGAAGTAGCTTTTCTTTTCCTCTTTATACTATTCACTCTATCAGTTGTATATTTTTAATGTAATGCTGTATATTGCAGAATAATCAGCACACACATAGAGATGCATTTAATGATTCTGTTCCTGAAAAGAGCATTGATGGATCATCATGCGGAGGCAGTGAATATAGTTCTGTCATTTCAAGTAATTTGGTCTCAGGGGCTGGAAGAACTGGAAGTAAGCTCATTGATTTAGGACATGACAAAACATGCTTCAAAACAGATGGTGGTGATGCGGATACTACATCTGGGCAAAGAAATGGTTTTAATCTCAAGCATAGTTTTTCAAATCATGAAGCACCAAAGTCCATGAATTTGGATGCACATTGTCAGCCGAGACAAAGCATAACTAACAAACAGAACAATGTGATGTCAGGTAACTGGAAAACTTCTGAAGAAGAGGAGTTCATGTGGGATGAGATTGACAATGGTTTGACTGATCATGGACCCAATGTATCAAACACTTTGAGCACGGAGACATGGATGGCAGACTATGAAAATTTGGTAAGCTTGAGGAAAGGGTCAGTTGCACTTTGCCATTTATTCATCCAATTGCAGTTTTTCGCGTTTCTCCTAATTTATAAAAATGAAGTGTGTTCCTCTTTGACTTGACATGATTTTTTTTTTTGGGAATGGTGTCCCATGTCCTCCAAATTAATAAAACTCTATCTGATTTGAAAGGCACTTGTCCCACCAGTAATTTTTTCACGTAACAATTAAGACCAGTTAATGGTGTCTAATTTTAATCAGAACACTCCACTTACGGTATAAGCAGTGGCGGATCCACTCATTCGTGTGTGGGGGCAATTGCCCCCACAAAGTAAACTTTTTTACTTGAATATATTGAATACATATTTTTTTTGTCCCCATAAAAAAATAGATCTTGTCCCCACAAGATAATTTTTTTAATAAGATGAATGTGAATAGTTTTAAAAGATAAATTTGAACCCATCACCAATATAACCTAGATTATAGATATGAAAGAATAAATTGATACTAATTTTACTCACTTTATCCTTTTAAATTTGACTGTTTTTAATTTTTTATTACCATTTTTAATAAAGCTTATATAATTTTTTGTTTGAGAAAATATTAGATTATTTTTTGCCTCCACTGGAAAAATAATTCTGGATCTGCCACTGTTATAAGCTTATCACTTTTTGCACAATTAGAACATCATTTAGAGTCTTTTATCCCATTAAAAAGTCACGCGCGTAAGCTTCTTCTAATTATGAACATCAATCCCTATCTTGAAAGATGGGGGATATTTCAGAAAATCATATTAAAGGAAGGGTCAAATTGCTTGGTAGTTAGTGCAATAGAACTATTAGTGTGGTAACGTGCAATTACCCCTAATATTTAACTTTTGTATCAAAGAAGTTCTTTTATAATCGTTCTAGGGCTGATTGCCTGAATTCCCTAAGATAATATGCCTAATTTTGTTGATTAAATCAAACACTAATTTATCAAAGACGAGCTATCCAAAGTTCTAAATATCCTAAATTCCTAATACAAACGAAGAAAAAAACCCTAATTTAATTTGGTATAAGATAACCTGGTTCCCAAACATTGAAACCCTAATAATCAAACAAAGCCTCAAATTATGGATGCATCACAAATTAATACAATGATCTGAAATTATATATATTATTGGTTATACTTGGCTGATTTATCTTTTCCATGTGCAGGAATGTGAAGATCATCTCCAAATTACACGCCCTTTTGGGGCAAAGGTCAATAGAGAAATATCCACTGTTAAGAATCAATTACCTGGTTTGGGGGGCCATCCACCATCATCGTGGCAATTGCAGAATCTAAAGCCAGGCTACTCAGAAGGATTTGTGTCCACTCTTAGTGGCTTACCAGCCAATGCAAGTTCTTTGGCTGTCAAGAAGGGGAATCAATCCTTTATGTCCAAAGCAGTAGTAGGAATGGCCAAATTTGTGGGACAACAATTTGATTCTGGGGAAACTGAATCCCCTTCTGGGCAGTCACCCTTGCGGCAACAGTCTCCATCACTGCCAGGAAAAGTACACCACCCTCGTTCAATGCAAAATTTTGCTGACCAAGAATTGCCCCAGAATCTCAAAACCTCTCAATTTTTGGGAGGTCCGATAAGTCAGCATATTAGAGATCCCTCACCTACCCTTCGTCCGATTGTTCAGGTTGGTAACTTGCGAAGATCACGAGAAAAGGACATGCAGGGCCCGTTATCTTCCATGACTTCTTTTCGACCAAAGCTTCAGCAAAAGCAGCTGGACCCATCTCAGACTGAAGTTACTGCTAAAACTAAGCTGCCCCAGTCTAAAGTTTCTTTAACCAGAGAAACTTCAGAACAGTTGACCACAAATAATTTGTCAGCTGCACCTGTCAAGAGTGGAATCATCCCCAAGAAATCAATTACCAGTAATCCGGATTCAAGGAAGCATCCATCTCAGACTGGGGTTCAGCCTACCACATTAGAACCTCTGCATAAGGACTCATCTACACTGCCAAAAAAAACTCAAGTAAAGGCTGGACAACTACCACAAAGGCTTTCTACTCAACCACCCGCTTCCTCTAACATTAGCAGTTCCTCAACTCCGACCTTAAATGCTGCCAAAAATAATAAACTAAATCCAATTTCAAACCTTTTAAGCTCATTGGTTGCAAAGGGTTTGATATCTGCAGAAACAGAATCACCAACTACGGTACCAAGCGAGGCTCCGAAGGGAACTATAGATCAAACTGAAGTTGTTACCACTAGTTGTTCTTTACCAGTTACATCAATTTCTGGTTCTACAGCTGTCCCAGTATCGTCTTCCGGAGATGAGGTAGATTCTGCTACAAAAACCTCTCTTGCCTCACCTCAATCAACTAGCACGGAATTCAGAAATTTCGTTGGCTTTGATTTTAGACCTAATGTAATTCGAGAATTCCACCCATCTGTAATTAGGGAATTATGGGATGATTTCCCTCATAATTGCAAAGTTTGTGGTATTAAGCTTAAACAAGAAGAACTGTTTAATAGACACTTGGAGTGGCATGCCACAAGAGAACATGGTCCAATTAACGCATCAAGAAGTTGGTATGCTAAGTCTAGTGACTGGATTGCTGGCAAGGCAGAATATTCATCTGAGTCTGGGTTTAATGATTCTGTTGATGTACACGAACAAAAAACAGACAGCAGTCAATTGGATACGATGGTTCTAGCAGATGAAAACCAGTGTCTGTGTCTATTGTGTGGCGAGCTATTTGAAGATGTGTACTGTCATGAAAGGAACGAGTGGATGTTCAAAGGGGCCGTTTACATGAACTATTCAGATGTCAATTGTGAGATAGAAAGTAGAAATGTGGGTCCCATCATTCATGCCAAATGCTCATCAAAGAACTCAATCGTCACCAATTTGGTAAGGCCTACTATCTGATATTGGTAGACGTCTTCCAGTTTGATGTTTAAACTTCAAAGCTTCAATTTGTCTACTTGAAGGAGTGTGTTTAAATTTTGGCTTATTGCACTTTTTATCCTCATCTTTTTAATTTTTGATGCATTTTTACCTTTACAAAATAATTTAGTGCGCTTTATCCCCAACTTTTATGAAACTTGCGAATTTTGCCTTCCATCATTTATCCATTAATAAGTGCTAAAATTGGGGTTAGGGTTGAAAAAAGGTCAGACGGTCCGTCGAGGGCTTGCAACTTGGCCTGACCTATTTAGGCTCTATGCTTATGCTTTTCATAAAACCTTTTTAATTAAAAAGGTCAAGCTCTATGCTTTAAAAAAAGTCTATTAAATCTGACAGATCGACTTGTTTATATAATAGTATATATAATATTATATATATATTTATTATATAATTATTATTAATAATTTTATAATAAAAATAATGTATCTAACGATCAAGGTTTGTTGGCCTAGTTAGGTCTAATGGCTTGTTTATAGGTCCTTCTATAAAATAAGTTGCGTAAACAGACTTTTAAACAAGTAAGACTAAGGTTTAAAAAAAGGCATATAATAGGTAAATAGGCAGGTCATGGGCTTTCAAACAAGTTAGGCTTAGTCTTAATAAAAGTCTATTAAACTTGATAGGTTGGTCTGTTTATATAATAATATATAATATTTTTTATTGGGTTTTGCTAAAGTACACATCCTGTTTTATTGGCCTTTCTACAAAACAAATTAAGTAAATAGGCTTTTAGGTCAAATCAGACTTTTATATAGGCTAGATTAAGATTTTAAAAAAGGCCATGTAAAGGTCAGCCTGCCTGTTTCCAATTCATAGGTTTCTTGTCAACCCTCCTCTCTCCTGTTTAATTGTTTTAATCAGTGTTTTTCCTACCTTTAGGATAAGATCAAAGTAAAGGTATGTAAAAAAAAGGAAATTAAGGGGAAGCGTCCGTTTCAGTATTAGGGGTCTAAAATATAATAGTAAATTATAATTAATTGAACGAGCTTCGCAAGACTAGGTTTCTTGTCAACCCTCCTCTCCTGTTTAATTGCTTAATCAGTGTTTTTCCTACCTTTAGGATAAGATCAAATTAAAGGTATGTAAAAAAAAGGAAATTAAGGTGAAGCGTCCGTTTCAGTATTAGGGGTCTAAAATATAATAGTAAATTATAATTAATTGAACGAGCTTCGCAAGACGTGAATAATTGAATCACTAGTATATTTGTTTTGGCTCCTATTTGTCCTTTCTGTCCTTTTTCTTTATCCAAAGTTAAATAAGATTTCTTGTGTAAAAAAAATTAATTAATAAATAGAGAAAAAATTAAATGCTAAGTCAAATGTTGGGATTCATGTATCTCACAAGAATGTGAGTTAAAATTCTATTAAAGTGATATGTAAGTATCTCTATTAGTATTTAGTGAGCCTTGAGGGTTGAGACATTTCTTGACATGGTGAGTCTTCGGACTCAATTCACCTAAATTTTTTATAATAAAAATATCAAATGTATGTGAATGTAATGCTAATTTAATTTAACATGATCTAGAAAGAAAATTATAGGATCTGGAAGCAGCAGCCTAGCCATGATTCCCATGGATGTTTCTTGTCTCAATAGGATATGTTTAAATTAAATTTGAAAGAATTTAAAAGTATAGTTATTTTAGAAGCTACAATTCTTTTCATCTTCGATTGGTGTATTAATCCAAACATAGGATTAACTTGATTATTAACCATGAAAATCTTGGATCTGTCTTTTTAGGCAAGCCACAAGTCCTTTTACATATATGACTTATTGTATTATATAATACTTTTTTCGTTCCATATTATATAATGTTTACTGTTTTGACACATATCAAAGAATGTAATTTGTTGAATTTCAAAGAAAACATTAGATAACTTTCAAATATATCCATTATCTCTCTATAATGTATTTAATGCAACATTAATTTTGTAAAATAATATATTTTTTGGAACAAATTTTTCTGTCTCTAAAATGTTATATAATTTGGAAAATAATTTGAAACGGTGGGAGTATATGCAATAGGCACATGAACAGAAACCTTAAGAATATGACCTTTTCTCTATATTTATTAATCAGATACATCCTTTTCTTTATTTATGTTAGGTCTAGGGCTTTTGTGTTTTGTTTTTAATTTTTTGAATGATAAAAAAAAACAACTATACGTATTGTTATTGGGGATCTGGCTGTGAATATACACACACCAATGGGTTTCCACACTCATCTAAAATGCTCAAGTAATTAAAAAATAATTATGGGAGTCAATGCAAATGTCATTGCACCATGCACATATGCGTGCCCGTGTGTGGTTGTAATGTTGTATATACTTCACATGAGTGGAAGGTCATTATAAATTAAAACGGATTCAGTGATTTTAAAGCGGGATCACTGTGACTTTTCTCCTTTTTAGGCCATTAGATTAATTTTTAATGATCTAGGTTTTTGCCCTTTATTTTTAATTTAATTATTAATTAGGTTTGTATATTTTTTACAAAAGTTATAAAAAACATCACTAAGCGTGTAGATTAATTTACACATTATCCGTATCTTTTTTTTTAGAGAAAATGTTGTTCAAACTAAAGACTAATATGAACAAAAAAGTTTTCTTTCGAGACTATTGATTAAACTGAAATAATTATATAATAGTTAATCTAGATGCTTAATAATATTTTTTTATGGAATTAATCTAATGATATAAAAATGAGGGAAATTCACTTCCCTCCACAAAGTCACTGAATTCAGGGCTAATTTTTAAAAATAATATAAATTAAATAAATAATTAGGAAAAAGGTGCAAAATGAAAAATAATTAGGAAAATGGGGCAGCCAAACACGCTCAGTTGGGGCGTGTTTAAACACGCCCAGATGGGGCGTGTTTAAGCTGGTGGCGCCACGTGGCAGGCAAAAATGGGGGATTAGGGTTTTCGCAATTTTTCGTAAATTACGGAAGCCTATAACTTTTGACTGCGATGTCCGATTGACGCGAAACCGGTGGCCACGCGCTCGAAATCGAGAGGAGAAGCCGCTGGCAAGTCCCCAAAGGGGACTTGCCCAAAATTTTTTCCCAAAAGAGACCTCTAAGTGCCTCAAATTTGCGTTTTAATCTTCGGAGCCCTAAAAATTTTTTCGTTTTCTGATATTTTATCTATTCAATCGGTGAATTGCAATCCATTCTTTGTTTATCTAATTACTTCTCGTAATTTCGAGCATTTTGACATAAGATACGTCTTCATCGGATATTGCTACGAGAAATTACGTATGTTCAAAGTTATATGCACCGTCGAATCTACACTATAATTTTGGACCATTTATGCATTTGTTAAACCAATGTGGGTTAATTAACTGTTGGATTTGGTTAATTGTTTAGGGTTTAGGGCATTGGGTTAATGATTAACTGTTGGATTAGGTTAATGGTTTTAGGGCATTGGGTTAATTGTTTAGGGTTTAGGGCTAAGGCGTAGTGTGTTTGGATAACTGGTTAGTGTTGATGGTTTTAGTATTAGGGGTTTAGGGCTTTGGGTTAATGATTAATTGTTGATGTTGGTTAAGTTGATGGGGTGTACATAGTAGTCCTTGCCATAGCGTGATTTGATTCCGCAAGAGCCATGGCCACAAGGGTTACTCTGAGAGTAGTTTGCGAGAATTAAAGGGTTACTCTGACGACCATGAACATGAGCTGATGAAGAAGGTGAATGGGAGAAAGACATGATCACACATCTTCTTTCTTGTTCTGTTTTGCATCTTCTCTGTGTATATGATGATGGACTTGGCACAAGTGGAAACAATGTACGTCAAGGTTCTTGCTTTTGGAATGTTTTAGTATTAATATAAGTGTACTATGAATATCAGAGGGCTGATGTTGCATCTTGTAAATCAAATTTAAAATTTGAGCTGTCTGAACGACACTTTTGCACAGACGTAATTTCTCGTAGCAATATCCGATGAAGACGTATTTTATGTCAAAATGCTCGAAATTACAAGAAGTAATTAGATAAACAAAGAATGGATTGCAATTCACCGATTGAATAGATAAAATATCAGAAAACGAAAATTTTTTTAGGGCTCTGAAGATTAAAACGCAAATTTGAGGCACTTAGAGACCTCTTTTGGGAAAAAATTTTGGGCAAGTCCCCTTTGGGGACTTGCCAGCGGCTTCTCCTCTCGATTTCGAGCGCGTGGCCACCGGTTTCGCGTCAATCGGACGTCGCAGTCAAAAGTTATAGGCTTCCGTAATTTGCGAAAAATCGCGAAAACCCTAATCCCCCATTTTTGCCTGCCACGTGGCGCCACCAGCTTAAACACGCCCCATCTGGGCGTGTTTAAACACGTCCCAGCTGGGCGTGTTTGGCTGCCCCATTTTCCTAATTATTTTTCATTTTACACCTTTTTCCTAATTATTTATTTAATTTATATTATTTTTAAAAATCAGCCCTGAATTCAGTATGTGTATATGCAATACACGCTAGAGTTTAAATCAACGAGTCAAGGGAAAAATGGATATTGTCATATTGAGCGTTTGAATTGTGGCAAAGTCAAAAAAGTAGAGGAAAAAATTAAAAGATAAAAATGCGGAATATATTCTATAGAATAAGAAGAGTTATCACAATTAGTATATGACCAAAGAAAATGTAGCTAATCTACCAATCATCTAACTGATACGATAACAACTAAATGAATTTCAAATTAATTTATTGTAACATTCTCAGCAAGCTGAGATACATATAAGAAAATATCACTTGAGACAACATAAAAAATAAAATAAACAAGCTGTAATCACATCAACTAAGTAAGAAAGCTAAATTACAATGATATGGGCAATGGGCGAAGTACACAGCTCCAAGATATTTTTTTACCTTCCTTTAGATCCCTTCAAATATCACATATATAATAGTACCAAATAATTTCAAATGTGAGAGGAATTATTAATCGTTGATATCATTTGAGACAAAAGCTCAACCCTTCAAGCAAAACTTATAATCTATGCTTAATTACTTTGTAAAAATAAATAATAAGCTGAATTCAAGCACAAGCTTCATTTTATCCTTTACTTTGATTGACATTTTTTTAAGTAAAATTTAGTATGAACCAATTGTTTATAAAATGCTATTTTTACATTATTCTGCATCCTTTATTTACGTTTTCAACCAATAATATTCATTTGTAATATTTTTTTGAAAAATTGTTCGTACCAAACAACATCTCCCTTTTTTCAAATATGTCATTCTCCATTCTTCAAGTATAAGAGGCAAGAGCATGTATTTGAGTAAACTGTAAACAAAATGTTTATTTCATAAATTCTTATTAAATGAGAATTAGTGTAATCAATTTGAATCATTTGAGTATAAATTTATTTTATTATTTATGGAATTTGATTATAAATTGATAAAAAATTTAAAATTATTTTCATAAATGAATTTACTAAAAATTATTAAAATAAACTAAAATTATACAGTCAAAATTTATTTTTCTGAATCTAAATAAATTTTGTATAAATTCTTTGCAACACTCCTGTGACTTAATGAGAACCTTTGTGTGAAATGGTATGTAAAATACGAAAATTATAATTTGAATTGTGAAATACTAGTAGCCTTTTTTTTATAGGCATTAAATAATAAATTGTGAAATACTAGTTGATTGATAAATAGTCAAAATTTCACTTTAATTTGAAGATTTGTTTAGGCTTGAGAGTGTCAAATCCTATTGTACCTTTTGTTAATAGTATTTGACAAGCGAACCAAATCGTATAAATAAAATAAAATAGAAAGTTCAAGTATTATTTTTTTCAAAGGACTCGAGTAATATCAAACACTTGTTCACAATTTGTCCAGTACAATTAATTAATGAATAAATAATCGAGTTTTCAAATATGATTTGATTAAAACTAAAATTATTATATCCTTTTATTCAATAAAAAAATTAAATACAATCAAAAGCAGAAAAATTGTTTAGGCTTTTAATCGAACAAGTAATATACAATAAAATTGATTAATAAATAATAAGGAAACATTTTCCGGATTGGACTTCATGAGATGACATTCATCATGTATAATAACAATAATAAAATCAACACCAACACACACACTCACTTAATATATCTCCATGCACAAAAGTTCATCAATTTTCAATTCCTTAGACAATTGAAATTAAATTCCACAATTAAATCCCTAATCCCCTAGGAGGTGTTAATAAAGGAATTTGCATTAATCATAAGCATACAAGGAGGTCATTAAATTTATACTCATTCCTAGGTCTGAATTCAATGATAGTTCCACTTTAATTCAAGCTTTAAAAAGTGTTTTTCAATCACAAATCAACTGTACATATCATGAGTGGTCAAACCATGGAAGTCGAAAAGTAATATATTAAATTAAGAAAGAGTTAGGGTTTACAAGCAATACATAAGCGAGTCTCACTAAATCCAACCCTAACAACTCTAGATTTAGCTACTCTTAGCCATTAAGTTGTAGAAATTCCATGGAGAAATGAAGAATTGAAGAGAATAAGCCATGAGAGCTTTATAGGTCACTATCATAGTTATTGCAAAGCAAAAAGGGGTTTGAGAATTTTGTAGAACGAAAAAGTGCAAAACAACAACATGAAAATCTCTTAAATAGGGTACAACATGTGCTAAACTAAGTCATCGCATGCAGACAAGCGCTTAAGTGCACTTAGAGTGATGCTTAGGCGCCATGAAAATCAAATTGATTGCTTCTTAATTGGCGCTTAAGTACCAAATGTTTTTCTTCTTTGTCAACCTATTGCTTATGGTGCTTAAGCACCAACACCTCCAGACTTAAGTGTCATTTGCTTCTCCACTACCCGATGTTGGAATCTTGACCTTTTTGTCCCTTTCCTCCATGCTCCTTCATCTATCATCACTTCATCATGCTCTTGAAATCAAATTTAACCTAAATTAGTGTAAACTTGATTAAAACAACTAACCTAAGAATTTATTTATTTATTTACAACTAGACTATCAAAAAGAGAAATTAAATAATCTAACAATTGGAATATTAAGATAATTGCCTCCAAAATAATCATTCAAATAAAATTAAAAAGGCAATTATCACCTTCACTTTTTGATAAGTCATTTTACTTTCTATTCAAAACCCATGGGCTAGTAGTAAATTATTGTATTTGTAGGTCATTTTGCCGCTAGAAATCTGTGATAAGGCATGACCATTGTCAACCATTTCGTCATAGTGGGCTATGGCAACTACACTGATTAAGAGCATTTTGGGATTATGATCTCTAACACGTGCATATGGATGGATGGAAATTTAAAACACAATAATGACAACATGCAATGCAAGTGCGGAAGTGTCCCAATCTTGCCGTTGTTGGAACATGTTGAGGGGGGGAGGTTGATGAAATCAAATAACTCCAATTTTTCTGACTTTATACAACATCAATAATATTTTTACTGACTTACACACTTTTTGAATTATGGTTTCATACTTGAACTGCAAAATTTCTTTTTTTCTTTTTTTGGTTTCTAAGTCTCCAAATTACCTTTCTCAGGCTTTGGCAAAATAATTTAGTGAAGGCGCAGAGAATCTGATCTCAGATGAATTGGCCACAATTCATGAGGTTATGCCAATTGCTGACACCTTTGGGTTAAAGTCATCAAGCTTTGGACTTGAAGATACCCTTTTCAAAGGGGAAAATGTCATGAGCTCAAATCAAGAAGTTCTTCTTGCAGAGGAGTTTGTTACTTTCCCTGAGGATTTGACCAAGGAGGCAGGATTTCTAGAGTTTCCTCGTGGAACTGAAAGCATCATCAAGCAAGAAGATAAATGGACCACCAGTTTTAATGCTAGTGGCGCTCCTTCAAGCTTTAGGAACGAACCATGGGGAAATCCTATTAATTATGAAGTGCCAGAATTTGGATCACAAATGGCATGCCATACATGTGGGATTTGATGAAATAGAAAGCCAAGCCGATCAGTGATTGACATCCCAACCTCCACAAAACCGAAGATGCTTGGTAGAATTAGAAATGAAGGACAATGATGATAGGTAAGGATTTGCGGGATGGAGGAGATTCAGAGTGTTTGGAGACATTATCTTGTAATCTTGTTTTGATTGTAAAATCTACTCATAGGTTGAGCATTCACCATTTTGTAACTATCAAGAGGATGTATTGTGTATTTGCGTAGGAAGACACTTTACTCGTTATTTTTTTTTTCCTTCTAATAAAAGATTTTAAAATATATTTGAAATTTTAATGTTAATTTCAAACATTTAAAAGTTAAAACTAATACATTCATTCTTTTCTTTTATGCGCAAGAATCAAAGACACTATTATAATTTATAATAATTCATATTTAATCAATTAAGTTAGAAACTGTAATAACATGATATTTTTACACAAAAAAGTGATATTTTTTTATCATAAAATATTTATTTTACTTTAATAAAAAATTTATTGTTTAAATCAAGCTTTCGGAAACCGTTAAAAAAAAAAAAAAAAAACTCCATTATAAGTTTTTAAACTCTTTCTTCTTCGTTTTTTTTTTCAACCAAGATCACAGTTGAATGCAGGGGAACCGAGCTTCACTCCTCACTGGTGGCCGTCATTCACACATATAACATAAATATAATCCCTATAGCAGCCTACTTTTAAACACTCCACCTCCTTCCACCTTCTTCCATCTCTCTCTCTCTCTCTCTCTCTCTCTCTCTCTTTTATTTTTTATTTTTTATTAATTCATGTAAATTAAGATTAGGGTTTATCTCAATTCGCCCTCTACAATTTTAAATCCGAACTTCCCTTCCATTCATTCCCCCTCCCCCAAAACCGGCGCGAGAACCAATAAAGGTTAGGATTAGGGTTTTAAATTCGTTTGCTTTTGATTCGAATGAGCATGGAGAGATCGTTGGACAGATCGAGAGAACCCGGTCCCAAGAAGCCTCGATTGATCGAGGAACTCAACGCCCGACAGTTACCTCAACGCCCTGCGGCAGTTACTACGTTGCCGTCTACGAGGTTTCGAGCATATGACAGAGAGTCCGAAATCAGCGATTTGGGTCCTGGCGGTGGCGGCGGGTACCAGCCGCAGCCTCCGCCGCACCAAGAGCTTGTGACTCAGTACAAGACTGCGCTTGCTGAGCTCACTTTCAATTCGAAGCCAATAATTACCAACTTGACTATTATTGCCGGAGAGAACCTTTCTGCTGCCAAGGCAATTGCTGCTGCTGTTTATGATAACATTCGAGAGGTGAACAAAATGTGCAGTTGTTTACGTTAAGTTTGTTGAATTGAATTGTAATGGATTTGGAATGAAGAAAGAGCAATTCGAGTTAATCTCTCTGACTAGTGATGAGTGGTGTTATTGTTTGTCATGCTATACGTTGATGAATTGGGTTAGTGTTGTACCCTAGATGGAAATGAATGCTAATCAGAAAAAGGGCATAATTTGTTGAAATTGAATTTCATCTCATCTCATTGGCCATGTAGATGTAAATTGGTTCTTATGTGGTACACTCTGCCCTGCACCTTAAAAGAACGAAAAACATATTTAGTTTTCCAATCAGAGTTACAAAGAAAAACAAATACTGTCCTTTGGCCAAATGGCGGTAGTTTGGTTTTTTGACTACGTGTGTAACTGGTAATTAGCACCATTGGGGAGTTGTTTTGGTATGCAATGGGGATTGAGAATCCTGGAAAACATGGATTTTTTCATTTACAAGAGTAAAGTGAATCCTAACAGTTTCCAATCTCAATCAGTGCTAAAGTCCACTTTTGGTGAAATTTGATTCTAACTTTTAATTGGATTAGATATTGTTGATTGCAGCTGTTAACCTTGTTTTCATATGTCAGGGCAATCTTATTTCTCTCATTGTGTCTTTGTATTATTGAAAAAAGGTCTCGCTTAATTGAAATGAGTTCATGACTTTCCAGGTTCCAAGTGATCAAAAACTGCCATCTCTTTATCTCTTAGACAGTATTGTTAAGAACATCGGACGGGATTATATAAAATATTTTGCTTCCAGGCTACCTGAGGTCAGATATTTATTATCTTTAACCATTTTACCTTCACACCTTTATTTTGATATGCTTATATGATGAATCCTTTAGATTGTGAAGTTATGAAATTTTATACTGAACTGTTCTGACAAAAGTCAGTTACATGAATCAAGAGATTGTAAGAATTCTTGTATTTGCCTAAAAAATAAATAATCTATTTATAATGAAATGGAACCAATATTTCCCTTTGCATTTTTCCTGTGATATATGTTTTCTAATTCGATACACCTATTTTTAACTAGGTACTACTACTTTACATTTTAGGTATTCTGCAAGGCTTACAGACAGGTTGATCCTTGTGTTCATTCAAGTATGCAACATCTTTTTGGAACTTGGAAAGGAGTCTTTCCTCCTCAGTCCCTTCAGATGATTGAGAAGGAGCTTGGCTTTGCACCTGCAGTCAATAGTTCAGCATCAGTATCTGCTACAATCAGGAGTGATTTGCAGTCACAACGCCCACCTCATAGTATCCATGTGAATCCCAAGTATTTAGAAAGGCAGCATCTTCAGCAGTCAAGTAGGGTAAGTGAAACCATTGCATCAAAACTTGTCCTTTAAAGGTTTAAAATAATGGATTTTGATGGGAATCAGTCAAGATTGGATACTATTACAGAATTTTTTGTGATGTACTGAAATTTGCAGTCATTTGTTCCTTGGATGATGAACCAGGACTGGAAGACATGCTGTTTTTCATCTTGAATATGAGACACTATACAGTATTCTTGCAATAAGTGTATTTGTATTGGAATTTTCTGTTGAACTAATTTGAATTTCTTTATTCTTCTTAATCATGAATTATCTTGATTTTGTAGTTCTGTTTATGGTTTGACATGTGACATGTGCTATTGCTATTAAACATTTTAGACATTAGTAATATTTTGAACATCATCTTCATATTATTTTTATGTACATATTTTAGATTTCTGTTTTCACTTTGTAACTGTATCTTAAAGTCTGATTCACAATTCAAGTGTTTTGGTCCACCATCTCTTGTACTTATTTCTTTTGCCATGTCCTTTTTTAATGTCATGAAGAGTAAAGGAGTAGTTAATGATATGACTGGAGCTGTTTTAAACTCAAATGAGGATTTGGAGAGGCCAGATAGAGCTTTGAGTGCTGCACGACCATGGCTGGATCCTAGGATTAACATGCTTGTATGTGAAGTAGCTTTTCTTTTCCTCTTTATACTATTTCACTTTATCAGTTGTCATATTTTAATGTAGTGATGTATATTGCAGAATAATCAGAACACACATAGAGATGTATTTAATGATTCTGTTCCTGAAAAGAGCATGGATGGGTCATCATACGGAGGCAGTGAATATAGTTCTGTCATTTCAAGTAATTTGGTCTCAGGGCCTGGAAGAACTGGAAGTAAGCTCATTGATTTAGGAAATGACAAAACATGGTTCAAAACAGATGCTGATGATGCAGATACTACATCTGGTCAAAGAAATGGTTTTGGTCTCAAGCGTAGTTATTCAAATCGTGAAGCACCAAAGCCCACGAATTTGGATGCACATCGTCAGCCAAGACAAGGCATAACTAACATACGGAACAATGTGATGTCAGGTAACTGGAAAACTTCTGAAGAAGAGGAGTTCATTTGGGGTGAGATGAGCAATGGTTTGACTGATCATGGACCCAATGTATCAAGCAATTTGAGCACAGACACATGGACGGCAGATGATGAAAATTTGGTAAGCTTGCCAAAAGGGTCAGTTGCACTTTGCCATTTATTCATCTAATGGCAGTTTTTCTCCTTTCTCCTAATTTATAAAACGAAGTGCATTCCTCTTTGATTTAACATGATTTTTTTATTTTTTTGGAATGGTGTCCCATGTCCTCCAAATTAATAAAACTCTTACTGATTTGAAAAGCACTTGTCCCACCAGTAATTTTTTCACGTAACAATTAAGACCAGTTAATGGTGTCTAATTTTAATCAGATCCACTTAAGGTATAAGCTTATCACTTTTTGCACAATTAGAACATCATTTAGAGTCGTTTTATCGCATTAAAAGTCACTTGTGTAAGCTTCTTCTAATTATGAGAGTCAATCCCTATCATGAAAGATGGGGGACATTTCAGAAAATCATACTAAAGGAAGGGGCAAATTGCTTGGTAGTTAGTGCAATAGAATTAATAGTGTGGTAACATGCAATTATCCCTAATATTTAACTTTTGTATCAAATAAATTCTTTTGTAATCGTTCTAGGGCTGAATGCCTGAATTCCCTAAGATAATATCCCTAATTTTGTTGATTAAAACAAACACTAATTTATCTAAACTGAGCAATCCAAAGTTCTAAATATCCTAATACAAACGAAGAAAAATTTCTAATTTAATTTGGCATAAGATATCCCGGTTCCCTAACATTCAAACCCTAATAATTAAACCCCTTAAATCCCTAATTACATAGCCTTAAATTACGGATGCATCACAAATTAATACAATGATCTTAAATTTTATATATATATATATATATATATATATATATATATATTTTTTTTTTTTTATTGGTTATACTTGACTGATTTATGTTTTCCATGTGCAGGAAGGTGAAGATCACCTCCAAATCACACGCCCTTTTAGGGCAAAGGTCGATAGAGAAATATCCACTGCTAAGAAACAACTACCTGGTTTTGGGGGTCATCCACCGTCATCATGGCAATTGCAGAAGCACCACTCAATTGATAAGTTGAATCTAAAGCCAGGTTACTCAGAAGGGTTTGTGTCCACTCTTAGTGGCTTACCAGCCAACCCAAGTTCTTCGGCTTTCAAGAAGGGGAACCAATCCTTTACATCCAATGCAGTAGTAGGAATGGCCAAATTTGTGGGACAACAATTTGATTCTGGGGAAACTGAATCCCCTTCTGGGCAGTCACCTTTGTGGCAACAGTCTCCATCACTGCCAGGAGCAGTACACCATACTCATTCAATGCAAAATTTTGCTGACCAAGAATTGCCCCAGAATCTCAAAACCTCTCAATTTTTAGGAGGTCTGATAAGTCAGCATATTAGAGATCGCTCACCTACCGGTCGTCCAATTGGTCAGGTTGGTAACTTGCGAAGATCACAGGAAAGGGATATGCAGGGCCCATTATCTTCCATGACTTCTTTTCGACCGAAGCTTCAGCAAAAGCAGCTGGATCCATCTCAGACTGAAGTTACTGCTAAAACTAAGCTGCCCCAGTCTAAAGTTTCTTTAACCCGAGAAACTTCAGAACAGTTGACTACAAATAATTTGTCAGCTGCACCTGTCAAGAGTGGAATCATCCCCAGGAAATCAATTTCCAGTAATCTGGATCCAAGGGTGCATCCATCTCAGACTGGGGTTCAGCCTACTCAGTCTGGTAGGCCTACCACATTAATTTCTTCAGGGTCTGCTGTGGCATCACCATCTTCATTAGATCCTCTGCATAATGATTCATCTACTCTGCCAAAAAAACCTCAAGGAAAGGCTGGACAACCACCACAAAGGCTTTCTACTCAACCACCTGCTTCCTCTAGTGTTAGCAGTTCTTCAGCTCCAACCTTAAATGCTGCCAAAAATAATAAACTAAATCCAATTGCAAATCTTTTAAGCTCATTGGTTGCAAAGGGTTTGATATCTGCAGAAACAGAATCACCAACTACGGTACCAAGTGAGGCGTCGAAGGGATCCAAAGATCAAAGTGAAATAATTACCACCAGTTCTTTACCAGTTGCATCAATTTCTGGTTCTGCAGCTGTCCCAGTATCGTCTTCCGAAGATGAGGTAGATGCTGCTACAAAAATCTCTCGTGCCTCACCTCAATCAACTAGCACGGAAATCAGAAATCTCATTGGCATTGATTTTAGACCTAATGTAATTCGAGAATTCCACCCATCTGTAATTAAGGAATTATGGGATGATTTCCCTCAAAATTGCAAAGTTTGTGGTATTAAGCTTAAACAAGAACTGTTTAATAGACACTTGGAGTGGCATGCCACAAGAGAACATGGTCCAATTAAGGCATCAAGAAGTTGGTATGCTAAGTCAGTTGATTGGATTGCTGGCAAGGCAGAATATTCATCTGAGTCTGAGTTTTCTGATTCTGTTGTACAAGACAAAAAAATAGACAGCAGTCAATTGGATACGATGATTCTAGCAGATGAAAACCAGTGTCTGTGTGTATTGTGTGGCGAGCTATTTGAAGATGTGTACTGTCATGAAAGGAACGAGTGGATGTTCAAAGGGGCCGTTTACATGAACTATTCAGATGTCAATTGTGAGATGGAAAGTAGAAATGTGGGTCCCATCATTCATTCCAAATGCTTATCAGAGAACTCAGTGATCACCAATTCGGTAAGGCCTATTATCTGATATTAGTGGACATCTTCCAGTTGAAAAGTGCATGTTACGAAAGTAAAATTCGTGCATCTCACACGAATAACATGGAAAACATATTTTTTTTCTCCTTCCGCTTATTTCTCTCAATTTTCCTTTTTTTGGGGTTGTTTGATCCTGCCACCATGCACCTAACCTATGCAGCAATCAAGAGAGAATGGAGTGCAGAAAGGCATACTTAAGAATGCGAAATTAGAAGCCATGTCGTGCACCGTGGAAGGCAGGTTTGAGAATTGAGAAGCACAAGTACATGGTTTTCGATTGGTTTTTTTGTGTGTATTCAGCATGAGCAACTGATAATATAATACCATATTTTCATTTTATTTAGTAAGTTTTTTTGCTGTAAAAAAGTTATTTTTTTATTTAATAAGCTGTGTGTATAATTAGAACAAATAACCTGTGCATGTGTGGGGGAAAGATTTGCACGCCGTTGGTGCATTTCGTGCTTGAGGGATTCGTAACATATAGACCTCCTTCCAGTTTAATGTTTAAACATCAAAGCTTCAATTTGTCTACTGGAAGGAGTGTGTTTAAATTTTTTTATAGTAATTTGATTAGACCTGTTCTATTTTTGCAGGATAATGATTAATGGTTTGCTTCTATAGCATTTGAGCTATGGCGTAGTCAGAAGCTTACCAAGGGTAACCCACTCAGTTTCACATTGCATACTAAATTTTGATGGTCTTTTACACTTAAAAGTATTGCCTCTAACTGGTTCTTAGAGCGGTCAAACAAATTTTGTTCTTTTATCTTTCTTTTATTTTTCTTGTACCGTTAAAAGAATTGCGGAGTGGTCGAAATATGTAAATGCGAGATAAATTTTTGCAGCTAAACTTGGTCGTTGATGTAGTTGTGCTAACTTTATTTCACTTTGCAGAGGTGGATTTTCTGCATTTGTTAATCCAAAATAATTGCGTAGTTGTCAAAATATATAAATGCGATAATACTATGCAAATGAACCATGACCATGGTAATCCAATTGTTCGATAACGTTATCTGTATCGGTAAAATTAAATTTCCCCCGTTGTTCAGGAGGAAATTGGAAGTAACATAACCTGTTTACTGGACATTGCTTTCCTGAATTTCTCACCTTCATAGACTATGTTTGGTTTGCCCTTTGGAGAGTTCCAAATTCAGTTTGGAGAGGAAAATGAGTTTGACATCATGTTTAATTTCTTCCTAAAAGTATATATTTGAGGTTAAAATTGAATCTGAAAATTCAATTTTGGAGAAGCAATTGTTGAAATACTTTTGTAAACTGCGATCTAAACATGCATATAGTCAGATTAGGGTCAATGTACTTTTTTTTGGTAGATGTATATTCTTTTTGTTGGATGTACCCAATTATTTGATATACAGACAATTTTCATCCCATTTTCTGCAAGGTGAATGTGGGCTTTGTCATCCTAAAAAAAAGGGTTGTGTGTCTACTACTCCGAAAAGTCTCCAATTTATAGGTTTCTAGCCAACCCTCCTCTCTCCTGTTTAATTGTTTTAATCAGTATTTTTCCCATCTTTAGGATAAGATCAAATACTTTAATAGTTAAAGGGGTACTCATTTATGAGTAAATTCATTTGCTGTTCTTTAATAGTTTTTTATTCTTAAAAAAGAAAACTCCGTTATCTTCTCACCCTGTTGTTCCTCGCAAGATGGAATCATTTACTATTATTTGTTGATTACTTTTAAAAGTCACGCGTCATCAAAACTTATGGTTTGGTGCTTACTCACTTCATAGTGTACGTACTAATAATTAAATATGTAGGTGTTCTCCACTAGTTCAAGTTTAAATAGTACAAAAAAATGGATAATTAAGTGGGCAAGGTATTAAGATGTTAAGATAATAGGTTTATCTGAAAGGGGTCAAGTTGGTGTTTGCATTGATGTTAAGAGCTTATCCCTATTGATCACCTTCAGTGTTAATTGATTCTTTAATTATATCAATTAAATCTTTTACCACTGCAAATCTAATTTCATCCAATCGTTCGTCTATTGTTAATTAAAGATTTGCAGTGGTAAAAAAGGGTGAACAGTGTATGGTAGACGAGTTTATAATTATATATTCATGACTTCATGTGATGATGTTTATTACAGTACACAAGGAAACCTGAGTAATTTATAAGTTGGTTTGGTGGAAAAAGAAAAAGGAAGAAATCAGAAAGAAAAAAAATGATGGATTTGATTTTTCTCATTGCAAAAAATTAATCATTAATATTTACTAATAAAAAAAAACAGTACCCAGGAAAACTAAACTGATAATTCAGCCTTCCATATTTTATCGTCATTCACCAAGGACAACACAACATAAACGCCAGAAACAAAGAAGCATTAAGGATATATGACGTAGTTTCACATATTTATATATATATATATATATATATATATATATATATATATATATAGGGACACACTGCATGCAATTGAACACAAAAGCATGTTTAGTTATGGTTCTGGGAGTTGTCCACGTCAGCTTCCTCCGTAAACCTTCTACTGGAGTCTGGAGCACTCTTCGTCCTTCACGTCGAATTCCTCAGATCTCTTTTAACTGCATGAGATTACATCTAATTAATTAGGTAGGGAAAGAAAAAAGAGAGAGACTATTAAGTAAAGAAGGCAATGAAGGGTAACAAAATTATTTTGGATTTTAACTTGTGTGAATGAGAGAAAAAGAAAGGAGAGTAAACAGTTGGTATATATACCTTACTTCCATGTCATCTTTCAACTCCGTTGACCGTGCAAGAGCGAAATCATTGATTTTTACTTCTTTCTCAAATCTTTGAGAAAAACAACTAGCAAGGGGACAACGTTGTTTTGGTAGTACAGGACACGGGCAGAAGTTAAGACAGAGGAAAGAATGAGAAGAGAGAAAAACAAGATAATTTGTTGTTGCTTCATTATTCAGGGGATGGGATGGGAGGTACCAAGAGAAATCAAAGCTTAATTGTTATGGGTCTAAGAAGGTGGAAGAAGGGAATAAATAAGTAGAAGGCTCGCTCCCTTATGGACACTGTATGGAAACACTTTGAGACGCACCTTCTCTTAGGTGGGTATTTCAACCAAAAAAAAAGCACCTTTATTACGAAAAAACCAAACAAAATTAATGTGACCATAGTCAATAATTCAGTGGAGTTACTCAGATTGAACTGCACTCTTCTTCTTTGTTCGTACTTTAATAGAAATGTGACAGTGGAAAGAAAGAGTACAAATATGAATATAATATTATGCATGTAGTGGATGTTCGGAGAGCACCAAGATTTTGTACCTTGCGACTGGCGACAACTGTTTATCCTTGTACTGTTATTTTTATGATCTTTATTTCATTCAACCTTTTTTCTGATCCATTTACCCACTAGCAAAATGGAGTTCAAACTCAAAAAAAATTAACCCACTATATTTAATCATGGGTTATTATTCATCTCGTCTAAAGAAAAGAAAAAAGTTAAAATAAATGGTCAGATTAAAGGTGAATTTGTTACACATTAAATTAAAAAAAGAAGTTAATTTTGATGTAAAATATTTATTGATTATTTTTTACAGATTGTTTTAGAAAAAATGGAAGCTAAAATTCATGTTTGTTTTGTGGTGTCAGGAGGAATAAAACTTAAATCATGGAAAATATGAGAATTAAATTCAAATCCTTAAGCACATGTGTGAACCTAAATTCACATTATTCAAAACATAATGGAACCCTGGTGTACGTTTTAAAATTGTTACACAAAAATATTGTTTTTATTATTTTATTTTTTTGGAACCGTCCTGAAAAAGAAAACAAACTTATTAGCGAGAATGTTCTTAACAAATAGATTCTGACTTCAAAATTCAAACTTTCTAGAAATTAATCTTGGACTTTATTGTCTGTTAGAACCGATGATTTTGACCGGAATGGCCCAAATTTGGGATTGAAGATATAACATTCACGAGTCTTATCTCAAATACTAATAGTGCGGGCGTTTGTAGAATTTTCATTAGTGACCAATACAAGCAATAGCTATTAGCTAGAATTTAATACAAGAAACACTGCCTTTGAATCTCTAAATGTCACTTGGGTTTAAGTAAATTGGATTTTCCTTATTTTGAAGGTTGGAATCCCAAATGGTGTGATCAATGTAGTGCCCGGATTTGGTCCAACTGTTGGAGCTACATTAAGCTTACACATGGCTGTTGATGAGGTAATTAAATTTACATGTCAAATATTTAGAAGTACGTACCAAGATCTTAAATATTATAAGACTGCTTAAACTATCTTGGTGGCTAAAAGAAGCACGGACACTTTTAAATTATCAGGTCATCTTTATTGGTTCAACACAAACAGGCCGTGAGATAATACAGGCTGCAGCAAATAGCATCTTGAAACAAGTTTCACTTGAATCAGGAGGCAAGTCACCCCTCATATTTTTTTATGAGGCTGAATTGCTGATATAGATAAAGCTGTTGAGAGCTCTACTAGGCATCCTATATAACAAGATGAAATTGCTTTAAGGAAATCCTTTCTTTTCAAATATATAGCGTCCAGTTATGGGCTAAATTATTCACAAGCTCATGCAAATCCCTCAATTTTGAAGGAGCAATAAATATAATAAATATAAGTAAAATGATTAATTTTTAATTATTTCAAAATTTAAAACATTGATAAAACACTAATATTTTTAACGGAAAATGAAAAAATGACTAAAACATAAAATAACGTTGAATCTTAAATCTATTATATAATAATTTGTTACTCCTTTCCTTTCGTTTCAAAATAATAGTGATCTAAGTTTGTTTTACACAAACCAAAAACAGTAATAAAGAGATAAAAAAGAGTGATAATTTTACAAAATTAACCTTATATTATCATTAATTCATTTCTAGATTTTGTAGTTCATCATTAACATATAAGGGATATAAGTGAAAAATAATTAATACTACATTGAAAAGATAAAATGATAATTGTATTGAGATAATTTTTTATTTTTTATACAACAATTATAATGAAACAAAAGTATAATTAATTGTTAAAATTTAGAAGGAAATAGCATAAAAAAACATCTAGAAGGAAATTAAGGGGAAGCATCAGTTTCAGTTTCAGTACGAGGATCAATCTATAATAAAATAACAATTAGGTTAATGGGCTTCACAATACGTGAATCATTAGTGTATTTGTTTGGAATCAACAAGGGTCAATAGAGTTGGTAGATAGCTGAGTATTTTAAACATGTTGACAAAGGGGGTCAAATCTCTAGTCAGGAGTATGAAAAAGATTTTATTAGAAAAAATAAAACTCACTTTTATGATCTCTACTAATGATTAATCTCATGATTTTCAGTTATTAAAATATCTTGGTTACAAAAAAAAAAAATGTTTGGCTCCTATTTCACCTATCTGTCCTTTCTCTTTATCCAAATTTAATAAGATTTACCATGTAAAATAAATTCAATTAATAAATAGAGAAAAATTTAAATGCCATATCAAATGGCGGATGTGAAAGTAATGCTCATTTCTTCTCCTTTTCTGCCTTTAATTATAAGTCAATCTTATAATTTCCCATATATGATTTATTGTACTGTATATGCAATGGACTCATGAACAAAACAGTTAGAATAGGTCTTCCTTTTCTTTATGTTTATTAATTAATCGGATCGATACATCCTTGCTCGTTTATATGGTTATACTATCCGTATTGGGGATCCGGCTAAGTATGTACACCAATGGGTTCCCACACTAAAAATGCTTAGTAATTAAAACCTAATTATGGGAGTCAATACACATGTCATTGCACCATGCACATATGCGCGCACACGTAGAGATGTATATACTACACATCACACATGAGTTGAAGGTCATTATGTTTTCTCAAGCGTGAAAGTCAACTTTAAAGTTCATGGGGAAGAGACGAGGGAAACTAAGGCTTCAGCATATATGCAGTACTGTAGAGTTTAGATCAATGAAATTAAAGATCAAAAGGGAAGAGAAATATAAGAGTATTTTTATAAGAGTAATTCTTTAAGAAATTTTTTATTTTCTAATGAAAATAATAATTTAAAGGCTTAAATATATTTTAGACTTTTAAATATAATTATTTTCTTTTAGTCCTCCAAATTTAAAATTATTATTTTTTATTTCTTGAAATATGCAAAATGTTCTTTTTTATCCTTTTGCAAAGTGTGAATCAAACAGAAAATAAAAAATTCATAATTTTTGGCATTTTTTATCATCATAATTTTATTTTCTATTTTATATCTTAAAGTACATTTCTATGGTGATTTGAAAATGTTAAAATTAAATTAATAAAAAAATTAAAACAATTTTTAAAGCAATTAATGAATTTTTAATTTTTTTACTGACTTAATTATTACAATTTTTAACTATCAAAAATATATTTTAAAATAGAAAATAAAAAATCAAATTATAACGGTAAAAAAATCAAAAATTATGGATTTTTTTATTTTTTGTTTAGCTCAAACATTGCGAAAGGGTAAAAAAATATTTTATGAATTTTAAATACTAAAATAAGTAACTTTAAATTTGAAGTACTAAAAAAATAAGCTACATTTAAAGAATTAAAACCATATTTAAATTTAATTTAAATTGTGAAATAGCCTTTTTTATTGGCGTTAAATTAAATTGTGAAATAGTAGTTGATTGACAAATTGTCAATCCCTGTGGTGTCTTCACTTTTTGATAAGTAACTTTACACTTTTTATTCATAATCCATGGGCTAGTAGTTAATTTTATTGTAGGTCATTTTGCCGCTAGAAATCTGTGATAAGACATGGCCATTGTCAAATATCAACCATTTTGTCTTAGTGGGCTATCAGGCTATGACAACTTAATAGCATTTTGCATTGGGGTTATGATCTCAAACACGTGCAGATTATGGGTGGTGGGAATTTAAAACATAACAATAGCAACATGCAATGCAATGCAAGTGCGGAAGTGCCCCAATCTTGCCGCTGTTAGAACATGTTGAGGAGGAGGTTGATGAAATTAAATAGCTCCACCAATTCTTCTGACTTTATACACACATCAATAACATTTCTACTGACTTCCACACTTTTTTGAAGTATTATGCATGATTTCATACTTTGAACTGCAAAATCTCATTTTTTTTCTGTTTCTAAGTGCTCCTTTCATTTTTAAACATTAATTTTACATGAACACAAAATGACTAATATCAAAAGTTAAATTATAGCACATGAACTTTACTGTAGATTTTATTGTAATTATTTATATATTTTTTAAAATT
The DNA here is from genome assembly GCA_007407185.1 of Glycine tomentella. Classification (NCBI taxonomy): domain Eukaryota; kingdom Viridiplantae; phylum Streptophyta; class Magnoliopsida; order Fabales; family Fabaceae; genus Glycine; species Glycine tomentella. The sequence goes on from PYAF01005492.1 coordinate 2,152,693, forward strand.
TAATTAAATTGAGTCTTTGTACTATACATCACATAATTCTCATGGTATAATTAAATAGTGTAAAAGATGAAAACTCCTCATGAGATTATTTTTCATATACATGAATCTTAGTATCAACATTTAGAATTACATGCTTAAGAAACTTGAATTTCTATCCTGTGAACCAACAAATATACTGTATTTGGAAATTGAACTGTAAAACATTTTAGTATTCTAGGGGAAAAAATAACTTTGTCGGACTGTCTGTCATTTTAAAAAGTTAAAAGAAATGCATGACTAGTTTTCTTTATTGAGATAATTAAAATAAAATTATAATCTAATCAAATGTAGTAATATCTTTTCTAAAAAATAAAAACTAATGATTCATGGCAAAAAAGTTGTAACAAAAATATAACCAAACACCAACAAACATTAAATTCTAAAAAAGTCATCGCTATTTGTAGATCCAGATTTTCTTTTATTGGTCAATACTAGCTGAGCTAGCTAAGCAGCTTGTCAAATATAACTCTACTAATCTATACTGATTTCTGACTCATTTAGGGTTCACTGCATCCACTTGCCTCCATCCAACAATGACCTAACTTATTTTAGTTATTTGGAGTTTGGACACTCAGGTTCAGCTAAGTTGATATGAGAACTTCGACCTTGTCAATTGGAAGTTAGCTAGAAATCACTACTCAAGTGTACTGGATGTTGGTTAGTCAATTACATCACTTATTAATAAGTCTCACCTATCTATCAAGCGTGAATTCACTCGTGCAAAATTATTTTTTCTTAATCAATCGTTTTTATTTAAATTTTGAATATACAAACGTTAAATTATACTCTATTTAAAAAAAAATGTTCACCCATAATAATAATAGTTGTATTAAGTTGAAACACGATTGTCTTTGAAAAAAAAAAAAAAAAACTTGTAATTTGTACTTAAGATAAAAAAGTCTCACCTGGTTCATTTCAACCCAAAAGCCCACACCTATAAATGGCAGAGATTATCACCGTTCACGTATAAGACTTTCACCTGACCATATGTTACTTCTTGTTTAAACACGCTGACTTACCTACCACTATTGCCACATCTTCCACCGTGAATTACCACGTACACCCACCAACATCAAAATTCAAAGGACGTTGCAACTTGGAAACTCTACACGTTAACACTACACCCAACGTTGTTCAACCGAACACCATAAACCGTAATCCCATTGGATTCATTTTTCTTTTCTTAATCTTCTAACAATAGTCCATTTAAAACTTTCGTGGTTTGATTTGAACATTTGTAACAGTGCTCTAAAAGGGATATTATATTATCCATGAGCTCCCCGTTGTTTTCAAAGTGTTGTCACCAAACGTGGTAAGGTTAGAAAATGATCCCAATATGAACTATTATATATCTAAAGTTGTAGTTAAACTGGCGTAAGCTTGTTTAACTTTGATAATAACCCAAATCAAATTAACATTCTAAGATATCATATATATATATATATAGACGGATCTATTATTAAGTAAGTGTGTGCATATGTATCATCTCGTTTTCTTATATTTTTATATTTTATTCCTCTAATTTTAAATATTTGAACTTACTATTTTTGTATTTTTATATTTTCATATTTTATACTCTTTAATTTTATATATTTGAACCTACTAATTTCAATTGTTCTCACTGACTCAGATCCTAAATCCGTCACTATATATTTATGGCCAGTATTCCTAATTAACTCAGAAAATTCAACATAAAATTATATATATATATATATATATGCCCTGTTCGTGTGCAAGACTTTCCAAATTCTTAATTAGAACTGTTTGAATTATTAATCCGTTGTTGTTTTCTAAATTCTTTAAGAGAAAAAAATAATACATTAAAAAATATAAATATTTTTACACAATCATCCAATTATAAAATATCATTTAAATAATTTTAATACAGTTATTTTAAAAATTAACACTTAATTAATGTGTATTTTGCTCGTTAAGCATTTTGTTCAACAACTAATGTTAATTTATAGAGTCTGACAGCCACAGTATATTAAAAAGGTGCACCTATTGTATTTTTTTTTCTTTTCTCTCGAACATCGTTAAAATCTTTAATTAATACTACTGCTATATGACATTTTAATTACTCCATTTTATATACAAAGCCTTAACCTTATAAATCTCCTACCACGTTCATCAACTCACTGTATATGCAATGCGAAGAACTGTGATGTTCAACATGTTGCAAACCCATCTCCTCCAGTTTCTAGCGATTCTCTTTCTATATTCGCTGACATGGTCTGAAACCGCAACCACTTCCATCCCACAAGAGCTTCACACAGGCTTCTCTGTGACGCCAGAGTCTTCGATGACGCCGTTTCAAGCAGTTCTGAGTGACCATAGTGGCAACTTCTCTCTAGGCTTCCTCCGCGTGAACCAAAACCAGCTGGCACTGGCGGTCCTCCACGTGGCATCCTCGGAGCCATTCTGGGTGGCCAACCCATCCCACGCGCCATCCTGGTCCGACAACACGCGCCTCTTCTTCAACGGCAGCCTCGTCCTGTCCGACCCCGAAACGCTCGTTTCGTGGTCAACCGCCACAAACGGAGACCACGTGGTGCTCCTCAACAACTCCAATTTACAAGTTCACCACAAAGGCAGTCCCCTTTGGGAGAGTTTTCACTTTCCCAAAAATACCCTCGTCCAGGACCAGAATTTCACCTCCAACATGACTCTTTTGTCCTCCAACGGCATTTATTCCATGCAGTTAGGCAACGATTTCGTGGGATTATACGAAAACCGTGTCCAATTATATTGGAAACGCACGCCACTGGGAGCAAAAGCGGAAGTAAAGGAAGGGCAGGGACCGATTTACGTCCGAGTCAACCCGGAGGGTTACCTCGGGACGTATCAGACAACCGACGAGAAGCCCGCGGATGTTCAAAAGTTCAACACGTTCCAACAAACGTCGTCGTTTTTGTTCGTGCGGTTGGAACCGGACGGGAATCTGAAGGGTTATTACTGGGACGGTTCCACGTGGCAGCTCAACTACCAGGCTATTACTGAAGCCTGCGGCCTCCCCCGCTCCTGCGGTTCGTACGGTTTGTGCACTCCGGGCGGGTCTGAGTGCTCCTGTTTGGACAACGGAACCCGGTTCGAACCGGATGGGTGTTTTAATGATGTTGGTGGAGAGTCTGGGGACTTGTGTAGTAGTGAAGGGATTGGTGGAAGTAAAAGCAGTTACGGGGTGCTGAGAAGAACAGGAGTAGAGGCACCGCATAAGGAGCTAGTAAGGCACGTAACGACGTCGTCTCTGGCGGATTGTGAGGGATTGTGCCAGAACAACTGTAGCTGCTGGGGGGCGCTGTATAGCAACGCAAGCGGGTTTTGTTATATGTTGGACTATCCGATCCAGACCATGCTGGGTACTGGGGATGGGTCAAAAGTGGGTTACTTCAAGGTTAAAAAAGACGAACGAGGAAAGAATCGGGTTTGGATTCGGGTTGGGGTTGTGGTTACGGTTTTGGTTGGGGTTGGGGGTATTATTATTGGAACCGGGTTTTCCGTGACGAGATGGAGAAAGAGGAGAGGGGTGAAGGAAGAGGAATGGGTTTCGCCCGGCCCGTATAAGAATCTTGGATCCGCGAGTTTTAGATCCATAGAAATGAGCAATGCCCGATAAGAAATATAAAGGAATGACGAAAGGGGTGACGCATGTGCTCTAAGTTGACATTGTTGTTTATGTTATTATGGAAGAATCAGAATGCATTTGGATTGGTGGGGTCCATCTAATCTAATGTTTGTTTTCTCTTCATGATCTTCCAACACTTGCAAACAATGATAGTGGTTGGCGCACCACCGCATGTGATGTGACTCTCCTTATGCGTTTGACCTTTCCTTATTTATACAAAGCAAATGCATGGGTTGAGCTCGGGTGAAAAGGTTGAGGATATGTTTTTTTCTCACCAACCAAGGGCGCAACGCAATTCCCGGTTTGGGGTTCGGAATGAAACCTTTCAAAAAGATAACTTGAGCATGGGAAATCAATCAGCATCATAGACTCAACTTAAACTAAATAAATTCTTTGTCTAGTTTTGCTGTCGGACGTGTCTTTTTTATATTGCAATTTGACTTGAAACTGCCGCCGCTTCATTTGAAGTCAGCCTGCATTAGTTAACTTAAAATTCCTTGCTCACATATATGAATTAATGTAATGCAATTCGGGATGCTCTTCCGGCCCTTTTTTTTTTATTATTCTACAGTGAGGTCAAATTATTCGTTCTTTGAAATTCTTTTGTCATTATAGCTATACTTTTTTTTTCTCTTTCACGTAGCATTATATGTAATAAAAAAAAATGTGTCCTTAGCAAGGCCATCGTAACATATTGTTCAGTCTTTGTTTTCTTATTGCTTAGTTCTTAGTTGGACTAACCTTAGGTATTCAAGTTAAGGGTCGTGGACTCTCTCAAAATTGTAGATTAGGTACTTAATTAGGTCGAGTTCATAATTATCATGGATTGAGCTGACAACCACTAGGCGGACCAAAAGGATAGACATCTACACAAACGTTCAAATTTCTCACTGATTAATTCCTAATACAACTCGTTGAGTTAATGTTGTAGTATATATAAAGACCCACCCACAACAGATACACATACACACACACAAAAGGTAAAACACTATTTGGATTGATGATCATTTAGTTTTAGGACAAACTTACTTGAAGTTCTCTTTCACTAGATACACATACACACACACACACACACACACAATGACACAGAGATATCTGACATATGGAATGTGTTTGGCAAACAACTCTAATTGTTTGTAAATTGATTTAACTAAAATAAACTCGTTTAATTTGACACATAAATTTATTTTAATAACTTCTAACTTATTTTCAAAAACTACTTCAATGAGTGTTATAGTTTATAAGCTGTTTTTTTTTCCTTTTTTATTTATATTCTCACCGATTTACTTTTTTTTTTTTTTCATTTTTAAAACCCTTTTGTCTACCATGTTACTTTTATGTCATTTTGTATTTATTAGCTAACTTATTAGAAAATTTCACCACACACTTTAAATTAAATCAATTAGCTTACAAGTTTTCAATTTTTCATCTCTTAACTTTCAATTTGTAAACTTTCAGCTAATTTATAAATTTTTAACTAATTTATGAGCTGATTTTTCTTAAGACATTGTGATAACTGATAAATGGAATGACGAGTTCCTGTTGAGAATTTTGCCCCCGAAAGGCTTCCAAGTTCCAATTTTAAGTTGAGAGGATATTAAGCAAGTAAATATGATTTATCTGATGCGTGCGCATACTTACCAAACACAAAATTACCACGGGCTGGATCAATATGGCTAATTATACTTCTGAACAACTACTATAATGGGGCTTTCTGGAAAATATGATTCAATGCAAAGCGGGGATTGCTACTATCACCCTCTCAATTGCTATTTGTACTCCAACGCATTATAAAATGATGAGAGAAAATTGCGGTAAGTAAAATAAATAAATCAATTAAAATTAAAAATTCATACATAAAGACTAAATCTACATTTTTTTTAAGTCTGAGAATCAAATTCATCAATATAAAAAGTATAGAAACCTTATCACCTTTGATCAAGGATTATCTCTATGTATAAAGATTATAAAATGATGAGAGGAGAGTAAGTAAAGAAAATCAATCAATCAATTAAAAAAAATGCCACAAATAAGGACTATAACTATATTTTTTAAGTCTGATCAAATTCATTTACCATCTTTGGTTGAGAGTAATTTTTTTCCATATAAATGCAATAGCCGACTAGATATAACCTTTGCACCTTACAAGTAGCCAAATAGGAATGAGTAGGACACGTGTTCAGTGACTTTGAGGGGGGAAAGTCAGTGATTTTCCCTCATTTTGTATAAGTGAGCAACAAGTTAAATAATGATTTATATAGGTGAACATTAAATTACATAAGTTGCTAACCACTTAATGAAAAATTAAGCAAAAAAATCATTGTGACTTTCTCTCCTAAAAGTTACTGAATCCATTTTTGAATCAGTTGGATATTATAACATAAATACTTGTATAGTTGCATGTGTTTGAAAAAAAAAATGCTTGGGTTTAGAATCATATCGATGCAGGTCACAAATTTTAACATCCAAATCCATATCTTATATATATATATATATATATATATATATATATATATATATATATCCGTTACCCATGCATATTACCGAAATAAAATTATATATATATATATATATATATATATCCGTTACCCATGCATATTACCGAAATAAAATTATTTTCTTTTTTTATGAATATTTTTTTTTTTACAAACAACAAAAAAAATCTATATCAATATGAGAAAATAATAAACAATTTCTTAATTACAAATGCAACTTCTAACTCAATTAAAAGGTATTCAAACATCTTTTATATTTTAATAAAAAACATATAACAAATAAAAATAATTTAATTAAAAGCAAATACAATTAATCAAGTACTTGTTTATAAAATACAATGTACGTTTTAACGCTGATCAATAAATAATAAACAAACACGTGAAACATAAGATCAAGAGTTGGAAAATAGGATTTAGGGTTTTAAGTGACAAAATTCAATATGTGAAGACTAGCTAAAGGTGCCCATTTTTTAGATAGAAGTTTAAGGTATTATAATACCTTCGTATCAAATAGTAAGGTTATTCCTATAACATTTATGGATTGATATGATAGGTGATGAGACATGTGAAAAATAAAATTATAAGTTATCAAAATGTTAAAGATGAGGTTAGAATTTATTACCTCAAACTCTAATGACAACAAATGATTATTAATCTAATATGTTTTTTTAATATGTAAAAAATGATTTTATATATATATATATATATATATATCTCTTAAATGTCATCATGTCAATGTTATATATCCATCAATGATACATCATCTATCATATCATTCATCAGTGTTACTTTGACAAAAATAATTTACTTTTTAATGAAAGGCTAGCAAAATTATCAAATGGTATAATTATGATATTTGAAGGACTCCATTCACTCAATTAAAACTTGAAAGATTGAAATCACACAGTTGTAATATTTGAGGGGGACTAAAGATAACACAGTTAAGCAAAAAAAAAAAAAATTCTTAATCCTCTTACTATATATATCTTCCTACGAATTAAATCTTCTTACTATCTTTTATGATAAATTTTAAATGTTTTATATTTTCAAGACAATAAATATTTTTATTTTTCATTCAATACTTACCACATAAAGAGATAGTAAGAGGATTTGTAGAAAGATTTAGCGTTACTCTAAGTCAAAAGATTCATCTCCCAAACCCATACTTAGATAGGTTTAAACTTTAATTAGTATTCGTCCGAAATCCTATAATGAGTAATTACATATACTTGCTTTTAAAAAGATAAAGTACTTATATACTTGCTCTTCTTTTTTTTTTTTTTTTTAAAAAAAAAACGGTACTTATAGAACATATAAATGAAACTTCACAAATTAGTAGAACAAAATCTCCATTTTAATCAAAAAAACAACTATAAATTTAATAAAGCAAAGAATATTAATTAATTAAAATGTAATGCCTAACTCAATTAAAAAATTGTAGCACGGTTATAGAACATATAATAATAGAAATTAAATATATTCCAGCACATTAGAGTAATTAATTATAGCATAAAACAATTAGAACTGAGTAAATAATAAGTAAATTTGTGAAACAACTAATTCACAAACTTACGTGTACATATACTCTCCAAGATCTATCATGTGTATTGTACAAGTATAATATTAGTTTTTTATTTTAAATTTAATATATTAATTGGGGATAAGGGACAGTGCAGGTAAATGCCTACATCTGGACCTAAATCTATTTAGTAGATAACTTTCATTTTCATTGTGATTATTTGTTCAAATACCAATTAACTCCGAGATATATCATTAACTCACCTGAATTACTGTATGCATAATATAATGTTTATATTTAAGATGTAATATATTAAAAATATGTTGGGTATAGGTGTGAAGACTAATACATTTAATTCGACTTGTACCCATCATATATTTTTCAACATGCTTGCAAATACTTGTACTTCAAACATAAACCTATTCCAACAGATAATTAATTTCGCTGTCTATATTTGAGTAATTTTTGCATGTAAATAGAGACGGAGAGAGATGTCAGCTGGTTGCTTGAATTAATCTTTATGGCGTATATTTTGTGTGGTATTGCTTCATTGCATTGTTTGTTTGAACTTAATTTGAAGACGTTTTTCGGCATGTCATCTCTTGAAGCAATAAAACCTACACGTCATGTAAAGAATAAATGCTCTCGATCAGCTCACTCCATTAAGAGGAAGCAACTAGCAAGTACTACAATATGTCAATATAAAGAAACGAATATTCTTTCCATTTTTATCCAACGCAACATTCTTATGCTTATACTTTACACTGTGCTTTTTACACGTATATTATATCTTATTATAATATTACTATTTGATCCCTAATGCATCTTCATGTATACAAACCATAATAGGGAGAAAAGGCTAACACATAAATTAATAAACTCAAATAATTAAGAAAAAGTGTGTGTAGATAAGTCACATATAGGAATATGTTTGATTCTGGCATGACATTTGAATTTGAATGTTAGTTTGAAATATTCATTTCATTAATTGTATCTATGTTTCTTGAATAATCGATATTGGATATGGAAGCAGAATAAAAATAAATTGGAAGAGGAGTTATTGGTAGATCTGATAAATATCTTGGGTTTTATTTCGGTAGAGATTTACAAGATCAATGGGTATGGAAAGAGATTTTTTGTGGCATTTTTACAGTTAAGTTAACATATACTTTGTTTCCATCCCAAAATGTTATCTTTTTAGAAGCCATACCAAAATGTTATTAAGGAGTCCACTCTCTTATTATTTTATTTAAAAAAAAAAATAGAACAGTTGTGTTCTTCTTCAAGTGTTTCGGTTATAATTTATTCTGGATAAGTTGTCAACTCAAGTTCAAATTCAAGAATCATTTTTCACCATACTTCGTATTTCATAACTATTTTTGCTTAAAATTTTTATAATATTTTTTTTTACTAATACGTGACTTGTACTCACATGGATCGTGTTAGTCTTTACACATATATCAAAATAATTTATAAATATAATAATAAATTATTATATACTAAATTTATTCATGTAATTCATGACTGTTACACGGTACTAGTACCTTCTCTTCTTTTTTTTAATCAGCAAAGAAATAGAAAATTTTCATTTTAAGGTACAAGGAGTACCTTTCCCATGTACAAAGTTACAATACAAGAGACCATTACAAAAATATTAACGACCCCTATGTTTGTTTATACCCTAACTAGGGACGTACGTGGCCCTAGTTATGTTGTGTTTTGTCTTTTTTTTAATTTAATTAAATTGAATTGAATTGAATTGAATTTATTTTTTATTTTGTTAATCCAATGTAAATCAACTTTAATTGAATTGGATTGGATTAAGTATCGGGTTGAATCATTAATTGTTTTTTACCTTTTTAAGACTTGGAAAAAATTAAAGAAATCATCAAATTTAAAAATAGCAAGTATATTTTTAAAAATTAATATTATTCATACAATAAGCAGAAAAGAAATCATAAATATATACTCACAATATCATTCATAAAAAAATATTACCTTAAAATAAAAAAAAATAAACTCCAAAATAATATATTACCTTAAGATAAAAATTTATTACTTTGAGAATGAGATATGCTTGGTGTAGAGTTTCTATATTAAATAACTTAATGATATTTGAGTTGAATTGGGTTGAGTTTTTATTAGATTCAAAACTCCAAACCGGTGACTCACTTTAATTTTAATAATAATTAGGTTCTCTAAACTAAAATCAATCTAATCTAATGATATAATACAATTCACAAAAATCTAACTAGAGCAAATTGAATTCGACAAATTGGATCTCATTCGGTTACTCTTCAAAAAAGTTAGCAAATCAACTAATACAGAAAATCTTGTCATAAGTCAGAAAAGATAATTATATAATCGTATTTAATTAATAATATAACATAAAATCATTATCATTAATAATAATAATAATAATAATAATAATAATAATAATAATAATAATAACTATAACATCAACTAAAAAGCGAAGAAAATCAATGGGGAAATGATAGATATTATATTAAGATTATTGTTTTGAATAAAATTCTTTCCATTGTATCAACCAATTTATTATATATTATTTTCCTCTCCTTTTATTTCTGCTATTATATAATAATGTGTTTGGTTTAAAAAGATGTTATTAAAATTATTTGAGCTGAAAGACAATAAAAAATAATGTATGATTGTGTTAGTTATTCATGAAGTGTGCGAGGACCATTCACTTTTACTTTCATCTCAAATTGAGATGAAAGAAGATGAAAGTGCACACAAAACAAAAACAAAAAAGCTTACTTGAATGTCTTATTTCATGCAAATGACATACTTCTCTCATGCCATAATCAAATATTATGTGTTTTTGGGCAAAGAATGAAATTCCAAAGGCACCTATAAATTGAACCCATGGAGCTTAATAATAATAATAATAATAATAATAATAATAATAATAATAAATAATTGGCTAAAATGATAATAATAATAATAACAATAAAGTAACAAGAACATTGATAAATAATAATAATACTAATATATTTTAATTCAATATTAAATTCTTTTTTTTACTTACCAAATCACTTTAATTTTAAATATTTCATTTTTTACATTTTTTTTTCATTTCAATCAAACAAGCATATTTTTTACTCTCTTTTTTATTCGTTTTCACTCTTTTTCATTCTTCACACTTTCACTCTTTTTCACTCATCTCTATCAAACACCCTCAATCATGGTTATAACTTCAAATAAAAATGGCATTATATTTTTAGTTTTCACTTGTAGTTCCCTTTTCTCAGGGTCGGATCACCCAGCCTGCCTATATACTTTATCAAATGTACTTTCATTGTTGTTAGTTTGGAAGTTGTAATCACTATATTAAGCTTTCTGTAATAAAAAAAAACAACAACACTGTGTAAGCTGAAAATAAGATGTATACGAATCAAGATGGTCCTCTGCAGGCATGATATGGTCACATACAATCCCTTTCAGAATGAAGAATTAACTGTAATCTAAACTTCTATTTTTTTCACGACTCACACTTTTCAATGAAACATGTTTAAGCGTAAATTAACAATTCAAATTAATTTAAATATACATTCCAATTAGGCTGAGCAGTTTAAAACAATTTTTTAGAAGGATCTTACTAATAAGTGTCATTAGGACTTTAATTTAAAAACTAAAAAAAATATTTATTATTATAAAAATCATAAAAAAAGCTAAAAAAATCATATATAACATAATTTTACACATTTCAATAAAAAAATTATACATTTTTTAGTTTTTTAATCAATCCTCCAAGTTAAAGATATTTATTAACATTTTTCTTTTTAGAAATCAATATTTTTACTCACTTTAAACAAAATAGACCCTAATACTACTCACTCTACTATAGTCTATAGCTGCATTTTAAGTAGCCTTTAGTGGTTATTTGGTGGGGCGCTATTAATTTAACTAACGCAGCCAGCTAGCATATGTTTTTGGGATGAACTACAGGGCAGAATTAGAGTAGGTTACTCTTCATAAAAGTAAATTCTCATTTCTCAATTCATCATTTTCCTCTAGTATCGTATTTTTTTCTTCTCTATTGGGTACGAACACTATATTGGGATGAATGATCATGATTCATGCCTGTTTTTCCGTTTGCTAAACAAAATAGTATATGTCTAGAAGAGGCATGTTGTTCCATTTACATGCATTGGAACAGAGAGAGAGAGAATCAAACACACCAATAATGTATTCATTAAATAGGAACAATTAATTAATTGACTTCCCTATATAATGTCACAAGATGTGTGAAGAATAATTCTTTGCTGGGCCTAGAAAACAGAGATTTTATTTAGCCGTATGCTAGACATTCTCGAGTAAAATTAATAAATTCAGATTTGTGACTGTGTTGGTTGTTCCCTCATGAAAGGATGATGTTGGCTGCGTACCATCGTGATGTGTTTCAACTTTCAATTGCTTGTCTGAAATCTGAATGATTTCCCCCAGCGTACACAAGTAACAAAAATTATTGTGGTCATCTCATAACTTCAGTGAAAAACTTGGGTGCATAGCGTATGCATGTGTGACACAAATCAATAGGTTTGTCCATGAAACTTTTCTTGGCCACGAAGCTAAGTCACTTTAAACAAGTAAATTATAGTATTTTATTAATTCATCTATCATTGAATTGAATTTTTGGTTTACTGTCGGCTTTCCCTTTATAGGCTGTCAATGTGGTTGCAATCAGATGCATCCCGAGACATTAAATTTCTTTTTCATTTGGTCCATGGACATGAAATATTTTTCAAACTCCTATCCTAAGCGATTTTAATTATTTCTATCCAATACACCACGCAATAGGCCCATCCGTTCCCTACGTAACTGGGGAGTGAAAAATTGAAGGCATAATTACTCAGAATGCCTACCCAAAACTTCACTTAACAAATGACTTCATATACTAGTTGATGGGAAGTGCTAGCCAAAAAGAAACTGAAAACAGAGTTACTTAAATTAGACCTTTTAACTTCCCTTAATGAGCAAGTTGAATTTGTGCTTCCCACGTAACTGAAAAAGTCCCTTTTTATAAGCACTATGAAAGCAAGTATACGAAATCTACAATTTGGGTATCCTACCTCGTTTTCCTTTGTCCCTATTTTTAAAAACGGAAAGGATAAAGCTTCTGTAACTTATAGCAATAACTAACACGAAAAAAAAAAAAGAGGTTAAAGCAAAACTTTCAATCATATTTTGTCTTCAGTTTAAGTAGGTGAATCTCAAGCCTGACTTTAATTCGTTGGGGTCCAAGTATCACTCTCATCCTTGCATTTTCGTCTCCATTTCCCCGTCAGCTTCGTTATCTTGTTACTGTGTCTGTCATATTCATAGTCATCCCAACCCACATGTCAACACTTATCAAGGTATCAAGCAAATGAAAATACCCTCCTTCAACCTATTACAACACCTTGCTTTTCGTTTCGCACAAACCCACAAGCCTAACCAAAATTGCATACTATTCAATGCCTTATGACTTGTATATATTTGCTATCAAACCCATAATTAACCCGGAAATACAATTGACAATGTTTTTAATTATAATATAGGGTCAAACCATAATTAATCACAATTTAATTAAATTGAGTGATGGTAAGAGAAGCGTAACGTAACGCAAGCAATTTAAGATAGTCATTTCATTTGTTTTAGTAGTTTTCAATTTTCATCCGCTATACTAGTAGTGTAGTAAATTTTTAATTAATTTTAAAGGTTAGAATTATGGTATTGAATGCAGAACCGAGAATCATGCATTTCGTTTTCTAGCATTATATTTTGTCTTTACTAATGTTTCACTCCACAGCCATGCCAGAAAACAGAAAGGACATTTCACACATGGAACATCCCAGGAAGAGAAACTCCCCCTTGTCTTTTGTCACCTTCAAATTCAATCCTTCCCTTTCTCTCTCACACGGTGCTAGCTAATTCTTTCTATTCCTTCCACCATCATATGCAAGCACAAGCTTAACCAGCGACCTTACTTTTCTTTTTTTTTTTTTTTTCTTCTTCCATTACAAAATTGTCTTGATCCTTATAATTTTCATGTCGGTTTATTTTTGAAAACCAAAGATAGAACCTTTTTTTCTTTTTTATAATGAGAAGCATAGCATCTTGTTACAACGAACATGCAATTAGAGTGTCCGATTCATATTGTTCAAGGCCTTCAAACCAGGCCTATCTCTGTCCAGAAATCAACTCTTCCACCAGAGATTCTGTTACCTGCATGTACAAACTCACCCTCATCAAAACGCAAAAACAACTCTTCATCACAATAACTTGGGCCAAGAAACTCTTGGGCCAAGGCTTCACCATAACCATCACCAATTCTGAACATTCTCTTTCTCTCTCTAATAATAAATCCAACGCAAGGCAATTGAGAAAGAACAAAGGCAACGAAACATTCCAATCCCAAAATTTTCAAGTCCAAGTCTTGTGGGATCTCTCCGATGCAAAGTACGAGGAAGGACCAGAACCGGTTGGTGGCTTTTACGTCGACGTTTTGGTGGACTCCGAACTGGGCCTACGCCTCGGCGACAAAAATTCCTTAAATGAAGAATTGTTACCAAACTTTGACGCAAAGGAAGCGAGTTTCTCGATGGTTTCACGGAGCGAGACGTTTTCCGGCACAGCGGATTACGCGACGAAGGCGAAATTCTCGGAGACGGGAATTTCTCACGATATATTGATAAAGTGCGGCGCGGAGGCAGAGCGAGGAGAGCCGAAGGGTCACGTGTTGTCCGTGTGCGTGGACAAGAAGACAATGTTCCAGGTTAAGAGGCTGAGGTGGAATTTTCGTGGGAACCAAACAATTTTTGTCGATGGTTTGGTCGTGGATATGATGTGGGACGTGCACGATTGGCTTTTTAATTCGAATTCTGCTTCATCTGCAGTGTTCATGTTCAGGACAAGGAGTGGCCTCGATAGTAGGCTATGGTTGGAGAAGAGTTTGCACGCCCACAAGGAACAGGACAAAATTGGGTTCTCTTTGTTGATTTGTGCCTGTAAGAACAATGACTGATTCGATCTTTTCTTAGAGTTTTTTTCGTTTTAATACATCTGGATTTTATAAGATTGAAAACACTGACACCTATTTAGATGATTTTTTTCTTCTTAATCTCTGTCGATGATATTTGGTCAGTGGTCATGTAATCGTGTCCGTTTGAACCGGAATAGATTATATTAATTATTTGTACCGTTGAAGTATTTTTGTTTTTATTTTTCTTACACGAAACATTGTTCGGCTGAGTTACGAGTGTTTTAATGATTTTGTACGTTTTTGTTTATTATGGGGATGGGTTGGAGGTTTGGACATGCGTGGGGTGCTTGAGGTGGCAAAACTGGAGTTTGGATGTGGTGAGATCATACATGACAGTGCACACTTAAATATCGTTGGACTTTCTGTATATCATGATGATGTATGGTTTTTTGGGATTACTTGCTCTTTAATTAGTTGAATATATTCATATGTGAGATAATCACACTGGCAATTCATACATCTTGGATTTAGAATTTCCAATCAAAATTCCACCCACCTAATTGCTATCAGGTGGGTCGTTTAATTTAGAACATGTTTATGTGAAACGTCAATTTCCATGAGCATCCCGATTCATATGTTTTTATGAGAAAATGGAATGGAATGAAAATTATGTTTCACAACTTAGTTTTATATAGACATTGGTGCATGTTTGGATGCTAGTAGTCGAGTTAGCTTAAGAGTATTTTTAACATGTTTGTTTGTGAAAATTTTATGTCACAAAAGATCTAGAAATTAAATTATCTTATTTCCCGATTGACGTAAATTATCTTAAATTATCTTTAAGTCTTGTGCAAAAGGAATTAAAAAAAATTACACAAACAAAATGTAATTCTATTGACAAAATCAAAATGGAATCACGTTTTTGTTTTTTTTTTTTTTTTCAACTTTTCTTACTCTTCAGTAACACGTTTACAATGTATACTTTGTTAACAAAATTTTGTTTTTTAAAAAAAAAATTTAAAGCACACGTGTTGGTTGAAAATATAAAATTTGGGATCAGAATAGCAATTCCATGATGTAGTTGTCCTCCAACACTGGGCTTTTAAAATGATCCAACTGGAAGTGAATGAAAACCCATCCTACGGTTAATTAAATAATCATAGATGTTACTTTTTGTACCCCTAAATTGCTTCCCGCACCTTTTTGGAATGCATTTCTTTACCTTTTGGTTTTACGCAAAAACTATTTATGATAGATAGAATAATTACTAACACAATTGATATGGGTAATTGTGGGTTAAGGTGGTGGTGATGGTTCTTAAGTCACTGGTTCTCCGATCTGGACTTGTGGGTCTTGTTTGGATGGTTTCAGGTGGTGGTGATGGAGTTGGTGTGACCGGTGAAGGATGGGGTTGGGGCTTGGGTGGTGGCGTGGCGGCACGATGGTGGCGTGGCGGCGCAATGGTGGCACAGGGTTTGGGGAATGGGTCCGGGTAGACAGTGTTGGTGGCACACACTGTTATGGCTGGTCAAACCTCCCCTCCACCTCGACCCTTTGTAAAATATCCTCTAGCGTGGCCCCCACCCCTTCTTTATTCTCCGACTACGGCTTGAGAGAGAGAATGATATAGTTCACTTTTTGTTGTTAGGGGCATTCAGGAATTTGATTGTCATAGATTGACCTAAAGCTTTCACTTTGCTTTCTTATTGTGCTCCTTTAAATTGAGCAATAACTTTCTTCAAATTGTAATTTTTTACCACACAGGTATTTTGAGACTTCTACCTTTGAATCTTTTTCTCACGCAAGTTATTATCATCCATTTTGTGTGTAATCTGGTTATTATTAGAAGTTGGTTATCAGTGTGTCGTTCTTGGTGGTGTGTTGGAAAAAATGGTGGATAGATTTGAAGCAGTTGGATTTTTCTTTTGAGAAATAATTCGTGACGACTTTTAACTGCGATAATTATTTTAAAAATAAAATTAATAAAATTGTGAAAGTCCTACCCGAAAGATTACTTCATTTATAAAAAAATTGAATACCAAATTAAATCTTTTAAAAACTTAGAAAGCAAATTGAATTTTTTAAAATAATCTTGGGATCAAATTGATAATTAAGCATTTTCTAACCTTGATGAATGTTTTGTTATCTGTTTTACTCTGCTTCATATTCTGGCTGCCTAAGATGGTAAAAGAAATTTAAATTCATAGATCCAGATTCCGATCTGTGTTTGAGGATTGGTTTAATGGAAAAGTTTAAATTGTCCATGGTTGTATGTTTTGATTGGAAAATAGAGAGCAACTTGTAAACTTCGTTGCCTCGCGAAAATTTATCGATTTGATTTGATTTTGCTATGCATGTATGTCCCTGGATTCTTTTGTGATTATTGTCTTCTTCTTTTTTGCTTTCGTTCTTTACATTGAATGGCTTTGGTTGGGATATTCTTTGTAAATCTAAACAAACAAGATAAACTATTGGACTGTGTTTTTTATAGTAATGTTTAAATCTTGTTTGGGCTAGTTGATTTCTTTGATGAATTTAGATCTGAGTGGTTGAGTGATAAAGTTGCGCAAACCTCTTAAAAACGATACTAATATTCTTACCTGTTAAATAGGGACTGATTCATGACTCATCTTAGGGAAGGGCTGAAAGTGAACAATATTTGACATGCAAAATTGTATAGTAAACTACAATGTCATTTTTATATATATGAAATTAAAGTTTAATCAAATAGTTTTTGAAAAATTGGGCGAGGGACTCGGAGACACTTGCATCCTCTAGATCCCTCCCCATACAATTTAGTAATACTGGATTCATATAAATTAGTTCAGTTTGTCGGTCTTTTTTTTTTTTTTTTTCCCATGGAACTACGTTTATCAGTTTTCAATTTTTTTTATAACAAATTTCCATTTTATCTTTGTTCAACTGTTGAGAGTTTTTTTCTCCTTGTTTATTCATTTCAAGTTTAAGTGAGATCATTCTATTCTGGTAATATGGCTTGGTTCAAAATTTATATGATCTACTGGTTAATGTGCTTACATTGGGACCCCAGGGAAGGGTATCCTTGTTGCTGATGAGTCAACTGGTACAATTGGAAGGCATTTGGCCAGCATTAATGTCGAGAATGTTGAAGCAAATAGGCGTGCTCTTTGTGAACTCCTATTCACCACACCTCGTGCTTTTGAGTGCCTCAATGGTGTAATCTTGTTTGAGAAAACCGTATACCAAAAGACAGCTTCAGGTATTGATACTCAGTTTTATAATAAAGGATTCATTACTATCTTCTCATGAGTAATAATAGACATCTTATTTACACCTTTATTATGAATTTATTTATGAAAAACATTTTCCTAACTAAATTTTTTCTTTTCATTACTATCTTCTCATGATTAATAACAATTTTTTTTTCTCCTATTTATGTTAGATATCGATCAATCACACAATGATTGAGATACGAAAAAAATAATACACAAAGTTTATCCTGATTCACCTAATGTGGACTGCGTCCAGTTGTTTACTATATTTCCTCACACACTAATCCAATTGCACTCAAATTACAAGAAAATATATAGATTTAAAAATCCTAAACACCTTAACTATTCATATGCCCAAACCCAAACTACAAATAATAAAAACATAGTTTTTTTCTATTTTTTCTAAAAACAAAAGTGGATCAGTAATTTGAAAAGAAAAAATAGAGGAAGGCAGTAACAAGGAAGAGGAAAACTATGTATTGCATACTTGGAGTTTCTGGGTATAATCCAACATCTCTGTCACAGGGATTATCTCGTCCTACAGTTTATGCTCCCAACAACTTTGTTGAATTCATAACTGTCTTAATTGGTCCCCTCAATTCTAACAGGGTCTACTGCTACCATTTGGGTGACCCACCCTCTTCCCAAATAAACAATTTTAAGACTCCACCCTTCCAACTTTCGATAAAATTTGCATTAGCTGGTAAGGGTTCAATATCTAATTAATCCTACAAGGCTACAAACATGTTCATTTCCCACTCTAATTCTCGTAAAGAATTTAGTCTATGATCAGAACATAATTAAAATGTGATTTTATATTAATGTTAAATATAAATATAAAATACTAGAATTTCAAAGACTCCAAACAGAACAAAAAATACTTAAATGTGAAAAAGTATCAAAATATTCAAAGACTCCAAACCGAGCAAATTCTCAAGCTATGAACACTCACACGATCATTTATTCTCTCAGAGATACTCAAAAGAGAGAGCAAAAGATACTCACGACAGTGGTACATTATCCATGGTCATGGTCATACAAAATCTTGAAGCTCACGTACAAAATTATCCATGACTGTCATGCTGATTCCAAATTCTTCATTTTCTCCTGGTCGTCATGGTCATTTCTCATGGTCGTGAATGACATCCATGGTAGTGGTTCTTCAAATAATGCGAAAATTTTCTTCAAAACTTGTGCAATTCAACTCTTTTCATGCAAATTCTCTTAGAAACCTGTCTTACACAAACTAATGTCAATATGTGAGTTTTGTCAAAGATGGAAACAAGAAGCACGAGGAAGAGTCAAGGGGTTGTTTTTACTTGGATAACAACAGTGACCAGTCCTCTATAAGTCCCGGAGGCTACAAACAAGTGATGGTTCTTCCAATTCAAATGTTAGAAATGCAATTAGGAGTGATAAATGCTTTAAAGCCTCAACTATGCAACCTCAATAGTCATGGATCCCAAAGCAGTCAATAATATGGTCACCATAGTGACCTATCAAGCTAAACAACACAAAGATGTTCTGCTAGAGTAAAAGTTGGTATAAATATTTTGATGTTAGTTGCACTTTTCTCTATCCATCATCCTATAACACAATATAGCTTTATATTTAGACCATATTTGTGTAACAGGAAACTTCATCTGCAACCGACCACCCTTTTCTCTATCCATCTGCGTTAGTAAGGCTGAAATCAATTTGTGATTTAAGCCTTAGATCATGATGGTTCTGAAATGCCTTATTTTCAATCCATTAGGATTAATATAGTGACAAAGAATTTAGAAAGTCTGTACAAAGTTTTTAGGTTTAGTAAGGATTAGTATTTATTTCGCTTACCATGGCTAATCAAACTAAATTAAATTACTGAGTTCGCGCTCATGGATATGCAAAGTAAAGTGAAAAAGAAAACGACAAAAACAGTAGAGCATTGTATGGAAAGAGCAACATTGAACTCATAACATTGAAAACATAAAAGCATGCGTTGTCATCCACAAACATGGAAGAGGAAAGGGGAATCGACAAACATTGAAAGAGTGATATGTGCTTTCCTTATTGAAAAGAGTAGGCCCTCCTTTTTTTTTTCCCAAATAGGTGAAAGTGTGAAAGGTCTGTGGTTGAGGAGGGGAGCTGCAGGTTTCGACTTGAAAGAATGTTTTGTCATGATTATTGACGATGGAAGAGGCATGTTACAAAATTTAAATTCGTATCGCAATTTTGAAAGGTAATGCAAAGCAAACAAAAGCAATTCCTTTTTTCTCCATTTTTCCAAGTTTAATTATTTTGCATATTCAATAACTTATGTTATTTTTTCTGAGTTTTTCTCACAAATATTGAATGCAAGTGTTTGCAGTTTTGTTGGGAATATTTTTTTTCATTGACCTACTTTTGTTTGGTGCAGAGAGATTGGTCTAATATTGTATTTTTTTATTGGTAATTTTGTATTGTTATTAAACTATTCAGAGGTTTTATTGTGTAAAATTGTATGTTGTTCTTATCATTTGGTTGAAGTTTACTTATTAGTAGTTTCTTATGTTATAAACTACAGGTTCTGTAAATGGAGGAAATTGCAAAGAATTGGCAGCATGACCATCAAATAGATCATCATTGGTAATTAATAATGTTGTTGGGCACTATGAACTTCTTTGGGACTCACCAAACTTTTGTCCACAGGTAAATTGATCTATCATCAAAAATATTTGTAGGTAATATTCTATGTATCTTCCTTTTGGTCCTTCAGAGAGACAAGGTTTCATCCTACTTGAAATATATTTAGACCCTTAATTTTATGTTAATTTGCGTTTTTTTTGTTTGGTACCAATTTTTACTCATTTACCTCCATTTTACCGATTAACTAATAATTTTATTTTTTTCTTATTCAAGGTACACTTTTGTTTTTTTATGATAGATTAGACAATTTAAACTAGTCTAATGTCAAACATTGCCTGCAGATAATGAAAAGGAAGAACCACGGCTGGTGGTTAGTTGCATGCACACCCTTCAGTTTAATCATTTTCAGTTTCATTGTCTTTGTCAAGAAATAAGTTTTAGCTTCTTGAGTGTTGATTTGATTAAATTTCGAGCATCCTTAATCCTTATGATTCTATTTTTTACTTTAGCAGGTTCATTGGGGATTTTGGACGACTGAGATGTACTAAAATGGATAAATAATTATTTGGACACTAATGAAATCTGTATTTCAACACGTGTCTTAGGAGAGGGTGGACTAGTTCATACGAAGAAACTCTAATCATACAATATAATTTGAAAATTTTCTTTTAGAAAAAAAATTGTAGGGACTGTCTGTACTGGAAAATAGACATTCTTATAAAGGAACAAATTCTAAGAACTGAGTATCATGATTCATGACGTTGAAGACCACTGTAAGAGTTATGAAATCTTTTCCTAGACATGTTTCTATGTTTGGCGATGCCCAGCCCTACTTGCACCTACAATTGCTTCTGTATAAATAAATCCTCAATTTTCTTTTGGGTTCATAAAGCAATAATAAACCTTTGTGAAAGTTGCGTAAGTACAAAATACTCCCTGAACAATCCTAGTAGGCCGGCACTGGATTTTTTTTTTTGGGCGGGAGGGGGGCGTGAGACTCACAGAATTGTAGGTGTTGGGCTGCTTGATATTATTGTCAGTTTACTGATTGGGCTCTAGCCCGGTGGTATATCAAGAGTTTGGGCTCCGAGACGGAAAATCTTGGGTTACAACATGAGATCCCATGCTATTTGTAGCTTCCAATAACCCCCCTGTATTGTCCAATTACCATTTCAAGTGATCCGCCATAGTTTTTGTTATTCTTCACTCTCACTAGTTGGGGGTTGTGTTTCATACACCATTTTATTTTTCCATACTCCATTTAAATTTTTTGAAATTTCGTAAATGCCCTTGGCTATTTATTCCTTATTTTAGTTGTTGGCTTTCATACCTATACTGTCATTTTTGCTTTTTGGTTTTACGTTTTGGTTTGTTTGAGATGTGGATTTCAGAAATGTATCTCTAGAACTATGATCCATAATTTCAAAAATATACTTCTGGAATACGTACATATTTTTAATAAAATATCACTTAAAAATTAAGATGGTTGACGACAAATAAAAAAAAATCGTTTATCTTATACCCATGTTTGTTAGTCTTATTTTCATCCTATCATTAGTGCTTTAAATTCTATCTAAAATCTTATTTTCATCTTATCTTTATTATTCTTTAAATCTTAATTTTAAACTACCAATATGATATATTCATCATATAATATTGTGTTTTATCATTATTATACAATATTTTGTGTTTTTGTTCAAGTGGCACCGCGTTTCAATGTACGTTCACCACTAATTTCATATATTATACATTTTAATTACAAAGCAATGCTTTGGACGATGGTTTCTTTCCTTTAAGTGTGTTCATTCATCTTCTAATCCAAAGTCTACGTCAATGATTTAGTGCCACATGAAGTTTGTAACACCCGATCAAATCACACCAGAATGAGATGGATCCAGAAACTGTGCAGGTATGAAACTATATAGTTGAAAATAACTTAAATAAGTTAATTGGTACTATCTATACTAACAAGATGCATATACTTTTTGTAGCCTATCACTTAAGAACTTCACAGTTAAGCGTACTTATCTTGAAGTAGTTATAGGATGGGTGACCTTTTGAAAAAAATTTCAGAAAACATGTGAATGAGAACAAGGCACGTTGAAAAATCTCATGTTAGTTTGTGAGGCCATTCACTGATATTGGAAGTAGGCATAGTTGATTGTCAAGGTTTCGAAAGAGGCTACCTACGAAGAATTTTGACCGATGAAGGGTTCTAACTCATGAGAACATTGAGTGAAGTGACACTTCATGAAGTGTCATAATGTGAGAGCCACCGAGAAGTAAAAAATCAAGGATGTTACAAATAATATCAAATCAGACCTCGCTAAAAGTATGATGTGGTTCAAGGATGAATTACACTGAACCTAATAGGCATTTAACACATCAATCAAATCATACCAAAATGAGAGGAATTTTGAGGCTATGTAAGTATGTGACTATACAATTGAGAATGAATTAAATAGGTTAATTGGTACTATCTATACCAACAAGATGGATCTAATTTTCGATAGCCTATTACTTAAGGGTTTCACAGTTAAACGAGTTTGACTTGGAGTAGTTATGAGATTGATGACCTTTTGGAAAGTTTTCCAAAAAATATGTGAGTGAGGACAAAACACGCTGAAAAGTCTCATGTTGGTTCATGGGGTAATTCATTGATCCTGAAAGTAGGCATAGCTAATTGTCGAGGTATCGGAAAAGACTACCTACAGAGGGTTTTGACCGACGGAGGGTTCTGACCAACAAGGATGTTAGTGAAGTGTCACCACGTGAAGTGTCGTAGTGTGAGAACCATCAAAAATTCAAAAATCAGGGATGTTACAAAGTTAGTGATGAGCGTACCTTACCTTAAAACGCATTGCCACATGAAGGAAAACATAAAATATTGTATAATAATGATGAAAACACAATATAATATAATGAATATATGGTGAAGGTGGTATAAATTTAGGGTTTAAGGAATAGTAAAGATAAGAAGAAAATAAAATTTTACATAGGATTTAAATAACACTAATGATAGAATGACAACAAAAATGGATATAAGATAAATGTTTATCATTTGTTGTTTATTTTTCATCAACTATCTTAATTCTTAAATGATATTTTATTGAAAATATATACCTATTTAAGAAATATATCTCTGGAACTATAAATCATAGTTTTGAAGATATATTTCTGAAATAGGTATATGTAATTTCGTAAAGTAAAAAAAAGATGTACTTCTTTAATAAAAAAGGGTATAATGGATAATTGAGATGTACAAAGGAGGGGTAGGAAGTGTACTTAGAAAAATGGGAATGTAAATAGAAAGAGCCTTTCTATATCATCAAAGAACACCGATTGTAAAAAAAAATGGACATTTGAAATTTTGAATTATAGAATTTAAGCCCGAAGTTGTATGAGTAATAATGAGTCAATCAAATTCTACTTTAACGAGATTCTAGCAAGGTTTTGTATATTGCACAGATTTTTAAAGTTTCAGTAATTTAGAGATATGATTTAAAATATTGATTTTTTTAATATATTCGTGTAAAATCTTAAAAGCATATATTAATAAAAGAAATGTATTCGTTTAAAATGAAAAGTATGTTTAATTCATTTAATTTTTTAATTCAAATTAAAAATTTATGTCGCTTGTTTGTTCTTCAAAATTGAATGTATAAAGAGATATATTCGTGTAAAATTTTGAAAGCATATATTAATAAATTGATTCTTCTTAAAAGTTAAGTTTTCTTCGAAAACTACAAACTAATTTCAAAAGGTAAATTAATTAATTTAAAAATGTAAACAATTAAGGTTTAGAGGAACAAAAGTAAATTTGGACATTAACAAATTGAAAATGTTAAAGAAATTTAAAAAATTATAAAACAAATTATATATATAAAATTTAAAAAAAATTCCTAAAATTGAAAATTTTATTTTACTATATAGCAATAGGAATGAATTAATTTACACAGTGATAGCAACTAAGTGTGAAAATAGGTCGAGTCAAATTAAATTTTATTAGATCTGGGTCTATCCTTGATTAAATTTCATGGTCTAAGTTTGACATGTTTGTGTTACAGATTTTTTTTTTTTAAAAAACATCTAACCTAACTTACATGAAAGTATGATCTGACTTATAAGAGTGATGGAGCTTGGTTGAAGCTAGCAATATCCATCAGTCCTTATAAGCTTATTTAAGGGTTCACTTTATTATATTTTAACATTAATTGAGATCAAAATATGCAGGCTATTTGTTTATCTTCGTTATTATTACTGTTCAAATTATTTTTGCTTGATACTGCTGAAAAAGAAGAGTTGTTGAGCTTCCAATATTCCACTATTCCGTGCAACCAACAATAGGCATTTGCGTTGATAGTGACTCTAAAATTCCATTCCCTAGTTCATTATCTTTTGGTAGAAATTCTCCTTAATTAAATGTTGTTGACTCATTTTCTTAAATTAATCCCACTTGCTGGGCTAGTCAAATAATGTGAGTTTTTATTAGTAAATATTAGTTATTAATTTTTATTTTGATAGCAGAGATTTAAATCTGTTATTTTTTTTCTTTTCTTTTCTTTATCCTTCACTACTACTAGAACAATTTTATAACTTCTAACCTAATATATGTGTGTGAGAGAGAGACTACTTTCGTTTTATTTCTTCCATAAACCATTAAAAACTTATGTTCCGTAGTTAGAAATCATGTGCTAGTACAGTTTACGAATTATTTTAATCGCAACCGTAGCAATCCAATGGCTGAACTCAAGTATGAAAAAATTGGCTGAACCTTTTCATCATAGAGGAACGAGAATCGAAAATTGACCCGGCGGCTACATGCCTTTATGTGCATGAAACACCTTTGGACATTTGGATGGGAATGATACAATGATTCAAGCAAAGAAAATTTCGCAGCCCTTTAATTACCACTGCTTAAATCAATATCCTCTAACTTTCTCACTTCTCATCATTAAGCCTTTTTTTAGCCTTTGACAACTCGCTCCCGTA
The DNA here is from genome assembly GCA_007407185.1 of Glycine tomentella. Classification (NCBI taxonomy): domain Eukaryota; kingdom Viridiplantae; phylum Streptophyta; class Magnoliopsida; order Fabales; family Fabaceae; genus Glycine; species Glycine tomentella. The sequence continues at coordinate 2,178,206 of PYAF01005492.1, forward strand.
AATATACATAACCCTAACTATATCACACAATTTTTAAATTCACCACAAATTAAATATTTCCATTCCATTTCCCTCTATCATCTGCTGGATGTTTGCCACTACTCAAACTCCTCTTTCATTCTTTTCATATATTCCTTCCCTTGTAATTCCGACACTCTTGCACGCATTTTTCTGTTTCAAAATAGCCACCATTTTTTTGCAAACTTTTTCAATTAAATTGGATGGTAACGGACATATTTTTATTCAAAATAATTTTAAAAAAAATATATTGTTTTACAAAACTAATTTAGTTAATAAAATTAATTTTCAACTAAATAAAAAAATATTTGAAAATAAAAACACAGTTAGAAAATCTATTTAAAATTGATTTAATTCTTATAATCAATTTAAAACTGATTTAAAATACCAGTTTTTATTCAAAATAATTTTTAAAAAAATTATATTGTTTTACAAAACTATTTTAGTTAATAGAAATAATTTTCAACTAAATAAAAAATATTTAAAAATAAAAAAATAGTTAGAAAATCTATTTAAAATGATTTATTTCTTATAATCAATTTAAAACTGATTCAAAATACCGGTTTTTATTCAAAATGATTTTAAAAAAATTGTATTGTTATATAAAACTAATTTAGTTAATAGAACTAATTTTCAACTAAATAAAAAATATTTAAAAATAAAAAAATAGTTAGAAAATCTATTTAAAATGATTTATTTCTTATAATCAATTTAAAACTGATTCAAAATACCGGTTTTTATTCAAAATGATTTTAAAAAAATTGTATTGTTATATAAAACTAATTTAGTTAATAGAACTAATTTTCAACTAAATAAAAAAATTTGAAAATAAAAAACAGTTAGAAAATATATTTAAAATGGTTCTAATTTTTATAATTAATTTAAAACTGATTCAAGATATTTCAATTTTAAACAGACAATTATTTGAAAAAAAATAAGTGAATCAATTTGAAAAGCAGTTGGTTTATTTTTTTATCATATTTTTTTATTTAGTTGAAAATTAGTTCTATTAACTAAATTAGTTTTGTAAAATAATACAATTTCTTTTAAAATTATTTTGAATAAAAGTTTGTTGGTTACCATCCAATTTAGTTTAAAAAATATGCAAAAATAAAGGGATGACATATATTATTGGAAAGTGGACACATGGGAAAGTGAAGACAGTTATTTATTGTTATTGTACGTAGTTCGCTACTTCGCTACTCCATCAAGTGAAATATACTCTCTCTATTATGTCAGTATACCGTTACAATCTGATAATATCTTTTGGTCACATGTCATTTGGATAAATTTTTTTTGGGTTGGGCACATTGGTCGATGTCTCTTATGATATTTGGTCCGCTTGCTTTTGAGATTACACTTTACAAGTTGTGTGATCCGATGCTTCAGGGCATGAAAGAAATCAAAGAATCGACAAAAGTGGGTGAGGGTGCAAAATATATATATAAAAGAGTGTGAAATCAACTTCTGATGCACGAGTCCAATCCTATCCGCCCATCACAGAATTATTAATAGTAGAAAGGTCGAGCGTGATGGCCAGCTAGGAAGGACCCACTTGAATTTGCTTTCCCGACAGGAGCCTCGGCCCTCGGCCTCACGAAACCCAGGTCACCCAGAGCTGCCCTCATCCACCTGCAAAGTGTTCCTCTTCTGAATCTGAAATTCTCACATTCCATACGCTTTCATACTCCTAATACTATATTACTCTTTAATTTAACAATTTTCTTTTCTACGATTTATTTATTTAATTAATCCATACATTATAGAGAAAGAAAAAGAAAAAAGGAAACAAATTGATGCTTTCAGCATAAAGTAGGTTTTCTATAGTTCCGTATATTCATAGTGTGTCTGGCTTCAAATTTTGGATGTTATACTGTATAGTCTCAGAATTTGGATAATTCGGTCACGTACATTAACCTATCACGGAGGCATGTACTTAGTGGAATGGAAAGGTTGACATAGGTACTTGAGGACTGAGGAGGATGATTATCCAGCTGCTAAACTCTCTTGTACTAGTGATATAAGCAAAATGAGAGACTACCAGACACTTAACTGAGAAAATACATTATACAACTCAAATAAACTGACTCTAACTTAGCATCGAAGTTTTATTACAATTATTCTCATTACTCGTGAAGGAAATTAAATAACCCAGCAAGCTAGAGTCCAAAAGGAGGGAAAAAAAATAGTTCATGAGAAGATCGTTGGAGAGTATCTCATAGCATTCAGAAGTCAATAAAAACATTTGACACACTCCACGGCGGGTAAAACAAACTTTCCTTCGATCACCAATTTTTCATGGTATCTACATGTTATGAGATTGTGGGTTAATCAGTAGCGGATTTAGAAAATTTCTTTACTGGCTAAATAAATAATTTATAATATTTGTATAGATTAAAAGTATTTTAAATTTTTACAAAATACACAATCTCATGGTAGAAAAATCAAAATACCTAAACTTTTATAAATTTAGAAAGATAAATTGAGTAATATCTAGGATCTAATTATTTTCTTTTTTAATTTTTTACATTCTTTTATTTTAAAAACTATTTAATGGAAGTAATATCTATTTTTTATGGGAACAAATATAATAATCATTCAATATATTCAAGTAAACAAGAATACTTTGTTTGTGAAATTGCCCCTATAACTGAAAACATGGATCCACCCCTGGGTATATATAAAAGTACAATCTGGTATTGAACTCATGGATAGTCCATAAACATTCTTTCTCCCATAATTCATTGACGTATTTCTTAAGGATAAAACTATGAAGATTAATATGAGACAAAAATACCTCAAAGTGGAAAAGTCCAAAGATGTAAGAAGCTTGAGATTGAAACACTAATCCTAAAAAGAAGGGTTTGGACCACACATGTAGGTCCAACCACCCCTTAGCCTTATTGTGGGACTATTGTTTCGATGTAACAAAAAAAAAGTATTTACATTATTTAAGAATTGATGTCATGTATAGTTTATAAATATTTATTTATCTTCATCTATTGAACTGTCTTTTAAGGAAAAAAAAAACTATAAAAACCTATGCAAATCAAAATGAACAATACTTTATATGCAAACATATATAAGTGCACACACACAAATACGAGGACATATTAAGTTAGAATAGTCCTCATTTTAAAAATATGAAAACTTAAAGGATGAATTACACAATAATACATAAATAGTCAAAATTAAAATTTGTTTCATAGTCACATATCACTTGAAAAAATTACATGTATTTTTCTTTTAATTTTGATAATTTAAATATGAACATTTTTATCAGTATTTACATATGATCTAATAATATTTTGACAGTCTAGTAATATATATATATATATATATAAAAATTTAAAAGAGTAATATTATATCTTTCTAGAAATTCTCCTACTATCTGTTATGATAAGAATATTAAATAAAAAAATAAAAGTATTTAATATTTTGAAAGTATAAAACACATTTAAAATACTTTTTAACCATTTAGCATTCAGTTATTCATGTTGTCACGTCAGAAACATGCAAGTCCATGGAGGCATGGAATGGAACCATGGATAACATGCCGCAGCACCTCATCAGCAGCTTCATTGCCAGTTTGCCACTGCCCATCCCGCTCGTGCTCTATTCTGTTTGCTTCTACCTTTTTGAATTTTTATTAATTTTTTTATCGTAAAAGTACTTAATTACCCTTCCCCTGTCATTGTGTGTGATCTTAACTTTTAAAAAACGTAAGATATCAATTCTTAAAAACTATTTTATCACAATCACAAAATATAACGATAAATATAATTAATACATTAGTGCGATCAATTATTAAACGAAAAATTACACCCGCGTAATTTTTTTCTTTTCAATTTGTGATTAGTGAGGGAGATTGAAATAGAAAAAGATACGAGGATTTTGAAAATCAAACGGGTCTTCTTTTCTAAAGATAACAAATAGTCCGTTTTTTTTTTTGTTTTTTTAATCATAGGCGTGTTTGAATTTCCATTCTCTTAATATGTGGAACGTGAATCTTTGCGAGTAGGATTTATATTTATCCAAACACGATATATGTTGTTTTTAAAACACTACTATCTATAATTCCGAAGTATCATAAGAAATTCTCCCATTTAAAAACTCAAAACAAGTGAATATTTTAAAACACTACTATCTATAATTTTTTTTTTGTGTTGATTAAGGATACTTTTAAGTTAACAATAGGAATTGAGGTTCTAATTAAGATCGTTTGCTGATGACAAAATATTAAATCCTTTATAATCATTGATCTAGCTCAGTTAATAGTTTAACGGTTTAACCTTTTTAGATATATAACTACCAAGACAGTTTCACTACTATTTTTATATTTATGGAAAATATAAATTAAAAGAAAAGATATTTAAAAATATAAAAGAATACACTCAATCGTCATAATCAATTCAAAATATTTTGATTCTATTAACTAAAAACATACAAATAATATATGTTATTCTTTTATGATGGAGGGAGTGGTTCATGAAAAGGGTAGTCACGAAAGAACATGAATTGAACCAAGAATTACACAAACAACATAAAGATCGAAGATAATAACTCGTATCCTTTTATGATGATTTCATACATTCGTAATTATTCCCCTCTTCTTTTAATGATTTCAATTTGAAAAAGCAAACCAACGTTCGAACTTCGAAATTCCCCTACTGATAGCTTTCATCCTCCTCTAGTTGACTTCAGAATGATAAGGCATCATGGTAGAAGTATAATTTCACCGTTATGATTGGAGTTCAACTGTTTAACTTAGGGCCGTTTGATTTATACTACTAGACATTAATGTCTTACACCGTACGTATAAGTAAGTTTTAATATTAAATATATATGAAAAAATTAAATTACAAATTATAACTTTGATAATTATTATGTTATTTTTATAATTTGATATAAAATATGATTTTTATTGATTAAACATTAAATTATATTTATATATTATAAAAATTATTTGAGTTAAATCGTTTCAAAATTAAATAATACAAAGAAAATAAATAAATTATTCATATTTTAATATATTTTAAAATACTTAAATTATATTAATTTTTATCTATATAAACGAGAGATAACAAATAATTTGTGATTAATATAAAATTTTATATATATAATTTATGTAAAATGAATTTTCAAACTAATGGTGAGATTTAGGAAAATATTATTTAGTTAAAAATTATAAAATGATATAATAGTTATCAAGATTATTTCAGTGTAATTTAATCTCCTATAGTCCTATATGTAATTAAGATTAATTTAAATATTATGACTTTCATGTTTAAATTCAATTTTATCAAAACAAAATTATCCTTATCAAACACTTGATGACAAACATGTTGAAACCGATCGAGCCACAAGTGATTTTATACTACTCACCACTCAGAGCTAGCTGTCACTGGAATAGAGTTGGATGAAAAGGACTATTAGGTACATCGCGAAAATTTTGCGAATAAATTGAAAATTTAATTAAATTTTACCACACTTCACATAAAAAGTAAAAATAGGAAGAAGAAAAAAAAAACTGAGAGTCGTGTGGTATAATAAGAAGGAAACAAAGTTTCACGAAAATAAATAAGGAAAGTAGAAATTAAGGTAAAATTAAGAATTCCACGTAAAAGAGAAGGGAACATGTTAATGTAGTTGTATGGAATCATTACCGAAAGTCAAAAAAGTAGCATCGGAGACACTATACACGCGTCAACAAGACAAACTCGGCTGTCTTCCATTCGTTGTTTCACTTTTGGCCACCTGTCGTCCATTCATCAGTCAATCAAACAAGTAATAGTATTAAGACATTGTTTAAAAAAATTAAAAAAAAATATTTTATTTAAGATACGAAATTTTTAATTGTTTATAATTTTTTTATGATTTATGTAATAAATAATTTATTTTTTAAGTTATTTAACTAATACATTATGATACTGAATAGATTCAACTTAATATTAATAATACATTAACATTAGTTTTGTTTTGTTTGTTTTGGTGTCCTTAGGGCTTAGGCTTACCCCCCAGACACTCCAACCCCACCCTCTCACACTGTACCGAACAACAACACAGAAAGAAGCAGCAGAGAGAGAGACAGAGAGAGAGAGAGAGAGAGAGAGAACACGTTGCCACACTATACTATTACTTATACTAAACAGAGAAAGTGAGACTGAGTGTGAGA
>PYAF01005492.1:2184498-2204836 GCA_007407185.1 Glycine tomentella
CCTTTTTTTTTTTTTTTTTTTTAATTTTCATCTCTCTCACTCTCTTCTTCTTTGTTAACCTTCTCACATGGAAATGGAGGACCATCATCAGTATGGCATCACTGATCTGAGGCAGCTGGTGAACGGCCCACGGCCCATCCATTTCCCCGCCATGCCGCCGCAGCCCAAAGCGGAGCTGTTTCCAGGCGGCGGCGGCCACCCCAACCTGCAGGCGGCGACACAACAACACTACGAGATGATGATGTTTGGTCGTCAAGTAGCCGACATAATACCTCGTTGTCTTCACAACTTTGCCACCACCACCGTTTCCGCCACCAACATCGCCGTTGCCACTCCCACCACCACCACTAGCGCCTCCACTCCTCCGCTTAGTTGCTTAGAGGCGGAGACCGCAGGATGCATCGGTGGAGATGCCTCCACTGGAAGATGGCCCAGACAAGAGACTCTCATTCTCCTTGAGATCAGATCTCGCCTCGACTCTAAATTCAAAGAGGCTAATCAAAAAGGCCCCCTATGGGATGAAGTTTCTAGGTACCATTTCAAACACTACACTCTTCTGTTTTCATCTGTAACATCTGAAAATTATAATTATTTGTTTGTTTGTTTCTTTGCTTGGGATTGAAAAAGTAAAAAAATTCAATGTTTGTGGGGTTTCCTACTAAGATGACTGCATTTAATTGGTTTTAATTTGGTTACTAGTTGTAGTGATGCTACTTTCTGGAAACTCCAGTATTTGCTGGAAGTGACTATACTATAATACACGGGTCGTCGTCTCGCTACTCAATTTTTCGATTATTGATCGTGTACGTGTACTTCCAAGTGCTAGCTTTTAAGTTCATATACCAAGATTAGTACGTCTCTACCACTGTCCCTTTTTCCCTTTTTGAGAATTTCTTAGCCTCTTTTAAGTGCAAGTGCTAGCTTCCCTTTTATTACTAGTTTTTCCCTTACTCAACTTTCCGAAGCTTTTAGCAGCTAGCTTTCTTGATTCTAGCTCTTATCTCATGGAATGACATCAACAGCAGGCTCTTCCTTCAATGAATCATGTTTCTATACCAATTCGAAATGGTCATTTGCTGAGTCCTATTTGCTAAAACTAGGTTGCTATAACATAGACAACGTCAGTGCATGAAATTGCACAGCAATTTTGTCATCATTATTATTACGAATGCTCATATCATATCATTAATTCACAGCTCAGACTAGGGTTCCATGTTCCATCACCTACGTTGAGCTCAGTTCTTAGCCTTTTCCTTTTCTTGTGTTAATGTTGAAGGATCATGTCTGAAGAACATGGATATCAAAGGACTGGGAAGAAGTGCAGGGAGAAGTTCGAGAACCTATACAAATATTACAAGAAGACAAAGGAAGGAAAAGCAGGAAGACAAGATGGGAAGCATTACAGGTTCTTTCGTCAACTCGAAGCCTTATATGGTGAAAACAGTAACCAAGCCTCGGTGCCAGAAACCAATTTTGGCAGTGGTAGCCTTCGTTTCCACGCAGGCAGCCACAACAACCCTTCTCAAACAAATCAAGAAATGTTTCAGTCTCAGAAGCATTGTGGCAGCCTCAGCCTCACCAACTCCACTGATTTGGACACGTCATCATCGGACGATAATGATCAGAATAGCACTGGCGGGGGACTCAAGGACAATGACTCCATGGACAAGAGGAGAAAGAGGGTGAGTGGAAGAAGCTGGAAGGTGAAGATAAAGGACTTCATTGACTCACAGATGAGGAAGCTGGTGGAGAAGCAAGAGGAGTGGTTAGATAAACTCTCAAAGACACTGGAACAGAAGGAGAAGGAGAGGGTGTTAAGAGAAGAAGAGTGGAGGAGACAAGAAGCTGCAAGGTTGGAGAGGGAACACAAATTTTGGGCCAAAGAGAGAGCATGGATTGAAGCAAGGGATGCTGCTCTAATGGAGGCTTTGCACAAATTAACCGGAAACGGGACAATAAAGAGTACTCATTCTCCTGAGGGTTTGATGGTAACTGGAACTCAGAACCACAGTGAAAACCAGAATGAAGATGGGAGTGAAATACTAAATAGCACTCTTGCCAGAGGTGCTGAAAGCTGGACAGAATCTGAGATTGCAAGGCTTCAACAGTTGAGATCTGAGATGGAGACAAGGTATATGCAAAGTGGGTGTTCAGAAGAGGTTATGTGGGAGGAAATAGCTACCAAAATGGCTTGTTTTGGTTACGAAAGGAGTGCTGTGGTGTTCAAAGAGAAATGGGAGAGTATAAGTAACTATGCAAGGAGTATCGAGGATGGAAGCAAGAAGCGCAAGGAAGACTCAAGAAGTTGTTTTTACTTCGATAACAGTGACCAAACTTCTCTGTATAACCAAGGAGGAGCCTATTGTGACATCAACGATCAAAGGCACGAGACTGGGAGGCTGCAAACAAATGATGGTTCTTCACCTTCCAATTCAAATGTTGGAAATGCAGTTGCGGTTGATAACTGCTTTCCCTTCTTGATGACTGAGGGTGGAAATTTGTGGGAGAACTATAGCTCAAAGGTTAATAAAGCAAGCCAAAACCAGTGATGAGAGTGAAATTATATGGTTGACAGTTGGCACTCGTAAGAGGCAAGAAAATTTCACAGCCTTTTATCTCAGATGATCTCACATTATGTAAGCAAGCGCTAACTGATGAGGGTCGTTTATGTATAGAGACTGATGATGATAAGATGCTTAATCTTATTATATTTATGGAATCAAGGTGAAAAATAATGTGTTCAAGTCACGTACGTAAGTTTAATGAGGGACACTACACATAGGCAAATATCACTGAATTGTTGGGGTGTGAGTATGACACTAATTCAGGTGAGTTTCTCTTGTAGCTGATTTCTTTTATGCGTGCAAATGGAATTTGCAATTATATTACTTCACATGTTGCATCTTCCGATGATGTTCATATCATTAGTTGGTCTCCGTCTTTCTCCTAGTTTCCACCTTCCCCACCTATCTTGCCTTTTTTTTAATTAATTTTTTTGGATATTTATCTGTGCTGGCCTTTTGTGTTTGTGTACTGAAAGGTAGCAATTTCTTTGGTATTTCTTTATTGGTCAATAGTTTTATGAACCGGGAGAAAGTGAAGTATTGATGGATATTGTTTAAGCATCGGACATTGTTACAAGCATAAAAAAAGGCCCGATTTACTTATTGAATGATCTTTTTGAATTAGGCAATCAGTTCTTGTACATAAGCAGATAACTACTGGTTCCAGACGACGGGACTAAATTATTGCAACTCTTCGGATGTGTTTTTGTCGTTTTTTTTTTTCCACTTTACTTTGCATATTAATGAGCACGAACTCAGTAATTTAATTTACTAAAAAGTAGACCAATTTGATGAGAGGAGATTACTTGAGTGTTCAATAAAAAATTTAAATATCTTCTCACTATACCATAACAATTTAATTTGATAAGTCATGGTACGGAACATAAATACTTAAATAGCTAGGAAACCTTTTTAGAGTTTTCATTGAGCCAGGTATGTGATGTATTGCATCCTGGCGTGCATCCAACTATTGTAGACGCATTAAATTAAAGAGAGTGCTTCCATATTTTGTATAATTGAAAGGTTGCAAAAATATATATGCATTAATTATACAAATAATTTCTTTTACAATAGTAATGAGGTTTCAACATAAAATTATATATATATATATATATATATATATATATATATATATAAATCTTTTACCACTAGATTGATCTAATGGATTAAAAAAAAGGCAATTCATAACAAGAAATGTTAAGTATTTTTTCGGCCTATTTAACTAAATGAACATGGACTTAAACCCACAACCCGCTCCAGCCTTAGTACTGCAAATGAAATTTTCTATTACACACGGTCTAAAACTATATTTATTGTTGAAGGAAGACGGATAGAGAAAAAGTGCAACGAACATAGATCAAATATATATTCCAGCTTCTAATAGAACATCTTTGTACTGTTCAGTTCGATAGGTCACTAACGTGACCATCTTATTGGCTGGTTTTGTTCAGAAGGATCAATAAATGTTACCCAGCAAAGTAACTGCACGGGAATTCTCTATAGCGATATACAGTTCCCAGTTGTAATGTGTGGTCCTAGTTGGTTTTGATATGGAACAAGAGAGAAGCAAAATCCACATGGGTGCATTCGGCTTACCTCTTTTGTGTTCTTTTTTTAAAAAAAAAAAAATGCTTGCATGACAAAAAAAAATGATACATATCAAGTCGATATAGAACTAAAGAATGCAGGGTCCAGTTCTTAGTCCAATAACCTTCCATTTAAGCATGCATAATTGCGTAAATATATACCTACATCCTTTACTGACTAAGGACACTTGTGCTGCCGTATGTACTTAATAATAATATTATATTAGGCACGTGAGCGGAAGTAGTCCTATATATATCATAGTATATACTTAGGGGAAATTAAATAAGGATTTTAAGATAAAATTTGTATACTAATACTGATTTGAAAGGTGAGCTCTGGCGAGTTTAGTGAGGAATAACGGGTACCCTACCTTGATAAATACGTGAGCCCTTGAGTTTTGATTTCCTATATATAAAGATGAAAACCCTACCTTGGGTGTACTGGCCCTGCGTATATGTATGGCATTGAAAGGTGAATCAACCATTAAATACATTATAATAAAGTCACGAAAGTGAAACACCCTACTTCCCAAAATTAAAATTGTTATTTGTTGTTACAGAAGCGAGTGAGTGACAGTAGCATGACACAGGGCCTTATCTGCAGTCCAAGTATTTTGTTGCATTTTAAGGCTATGTGGTACTGGCACTACTACCGCTACAACTACACAGATACATACATATATGCATAAGCATTACATAAATATTACTGATACACCTTACACTCCTGAACAGACAGAATCCGTACCAGGGAAAGAGTAAAGAAGTTTCCTGCTAAAGGAAAACCAAAACGCAAGGGTTGGGAAGACATATTTGCAGTCATTATCCTAACACAACACACACAGCACTTTCGTTTCGTTTTGCCCTCAGCCTCAGCTTTTTTTAATCTCAACCTCTCTTTTGAACCCTAGTACCTTCCTTGCTTTGTCTTCACGCTTATTAGAGGCAGTTAAGTAATTAGCCAAGTCAAAGGAACCCAAGATCGCATCACGTGTGCAATAATGGAAAGATGATAGTATGAAATTGGCTTTTTGACTAGAAGGGGGTAAAATAATTCAGTAATTATCATATAGGGTTTTGCATTTTTTATTTACCATTTTTAAATTAGAAGTGGTACTACTTGCAACGACTTTTTTATTTATGACTTTATTGTGTTTTTTTTCACACTCTGAAGTTAATTTTTTTAAAGTTAATTTGAAAGTTGTAAAAATATTTATCACTTGAAAGTCGTATCAATGATTTTTTAATTAATGTTTTTATATTTATTTACGATTTTTTTTATAAAAACCTTAAAAAGTCGTAAATGTATTTATCACTTAAAAGTCGTAAATACATTTACAACTTTAGAGTTGCTTGTTGTTCCTTTTTTTAATTAATTTTTATTTAAATTTATGAATTGTTTCTTTTTTATAAAAATTCGTTGAAAAGTCGTAAATATATTTACGACTCGTACTATCAAAATATTTTTTTTTGCTTTTTATTTTGGTTAATTAATTTGTTATGATTTTTCGTTTATTTATATATATTATGGGTTATTACTTGCATTTGGTTCAATTTTTGGTTGATAATTTATTTTTATGGTTTTCATAAATGACTTAAGTCAATCCATTTTTGTTTTTTGAATTTTTGTTATTTGATTTATTTCATTCTATTTTAGTTTTAATTTCGTATTTGATTTTGTGAAAATTTGAAAAGATGTTTCATTTTGTTAATTAAAGATGCAAGTAATATTAATTTTTATACCATTTATTTAATATTTCAGTAATTTATGTTATAATTAATTTTTATTATTTTTATTTTGTTAGTTAATTAACTCAAACCATAATTTATGTTAAATATTAAAAATTTGAAATGCACGACTTTAAAGTCGTGAAGAATCACACAACTTTAAAGTTGTGATGTACAAGTGAATTAAAGCTTTCTAAATGCAACACCTTTTTGATTAGTTAATTAGTAAAAAATTGAAACTTACTAATTGCACCCTATTTTTATTAAGTGTACTCCAGTCTTTTCTTTTAAATCTTAAATTCCAATTTTTCCTTTTAAATCTTTAATATCTATTATATTCTTTCTTTCATCTCTCTCAAACGTTCTTTCTATAATGCATAGACAACTGTATTACTTGTGTACGCATGGTGATGATCTTGTTCCTCAACAACAACAAACGTAAACACGTGATCATCCTAGAACAAGAGATGGATGTGATCATCCTAAAAAAATAAACACGAACACGTAATTATAACATAAATTACTAAAATATTTAATAAAATGATATAAAAAAAATACAAACAAACTATTAAATTAAATTACAAAAAAATACTGGCATTTTTAAATAATTACATCCAACAATAAATCTCTACAAATTTCAATTTTAACATTACTACAAAAATTTACAAAATTAATTAGAATATTAAATATAATCAAAGTAATTACATCATAAATTAATAAACTTTTTATTACAATGATTTATAAATATATTCAAAATATTAAAGCAAATTAAAAATAAATAAATTATTAATAATTAAATAATAAAATTAAACTACTTTTTTTCATTTTTGAAATTAATTACACAAAAAATTAACTCAAAACCATTATTAAGTAAACAAATAAAATTAACCAAAAAAATTAATATATATATATGGGTTTACGAATTCAAAGTAATAATTCATATCTATCTATCTATATGTATATAAAAAGTTATGATTTTTTTTAAAAAAAGAAAATTCTAAGTATAAAGTCGTAAATATAAAAATGACTTTAAAGTGATTTTTATATTTATGACTTTTGAAGGTGTATTTCTAAAAAATCAAAAAATTAAATAAAAATAATTGAACTTTTAAATCATAAATATATTTATGATTTTAAATATCACATGACATGACTTATATCTAAAATAGTAAATAGAAAACGCACAATATCCATATGGTAATTACTAAATTTTTTAACCCCTTCTTATTACAAACCCTATGAAATTAAAGTGTATGTATACATAACAATGTGTTTCTTTCTCTTATGCCCCTGGCGTGACTACTTACTCAGCTCCACCCTGCACCTCAAGTATCACAAGAAAAAATTAAAACAAGTAAATAAATAAAAAGGTTATGTACTAATGTACCCCAACTCAGAATCAAGATGGGAAATTCTGGCTTGGGCAAGTTGCTTTTTAATTATTTTGGGCTGTAAAAGGTAACCTTTATGCATCTCACCCATAGTTAAAAAATACGCATTCAGGTTCTGACCCTATCGTAGCTAGTGGAATAATTCATGGCCCAAGACTTTAGCATTTTTCCTCTTGCTTTTATTTTTTTAATAAGGGTGGAGAGGGTGCATTATTGAGTGAACCTCTATGGTATGCATACTATGAGTATGAGCACTAATTAATGTCCATCTCATTTTCATTTCCCAAAAATGGAATGGATTAGGATGGATAGAGGAGAGAGTTAGGAAGAAAAGAGAAAAGGTAGGGAAAAAAGTGATAAATATCTCAAATAATGTGATTAAAAAAGAAAAAGAAAATCAGGGTGGAACTAAAAGGAAAGAGAAAGTAATTGATGTTTATATATTTTTTCCTCATATTATTTAGATCAATCTCTGCTTCTCTAGCACACTCACAGATTAAACTTTTGATATGAAAGCCCCTTATTTCGGCTTTTTGTTTTTGGTCCAGGCTCCTTTGATTTTGTTTCTTATTTTTGGGTCCTTGTTTTGTTTTAAATTTGGACGTAGCTGTGTAAGAAAGTAGGGAGATTAAGCAAAAGCTTCTTGGAATCTTCTGGCATTAATTTGTCCGTAAAGCCAATCTGACACTAATCTGCAACCCATATCCATTTATAAAAGTTTCTCGAAAGGCTTTCAAAGTTAGCCCATTATCAATTGGACAAACTCTGCAGATACAGCTGCAACAATTACCGGCCCACAAACAAAACGTCTAACGGTAACAAACTTGTACCTAAATTTTAGGGTAAAACTATAATAGTACATGTGTTAATGCACAAATTGCCAGAATTTCTTTTAATTGTTATTTATATAAAAAATTATAATAATTTGGTACCGACCTAACTCCTACAAGCGAAGCTAATTAATACTTCAACCGGTCTTTATTAATAAACTAATTCACTATAATTAAAGAAATGAGTTAATTTAGTTGAAAGTATTAAATTTATCTTAAATTAGTATTTTTTTAAAAAACTTGAACAAAACTAACAAATATTAATGAATTATATTTCTTTCATTATCATGTTATTTTAAAATTGATTTTAGTTAAGAATAATTTTGCTAATTAATAATTAATGTGAAAAACATTTTAGATTGAATCTTGAAATAAAATTGCTTTTAATTTGGAGCTTATAATAAGGATGTTAGGAGTATTTGGTATTTGGTAACAATTTTCAAACCCCACGCTTTTGAGAGTCTTGTGCATTGAACTACCATTTCTGCTTATGCTAAAACTAATGCTAAATTCTAATGGAATGTTTCTTTCAACAAAAAAATGTTCCTAACAATTACAGTTTCAATAGTTGCATTAAATTCTTCTATTTTTCGTTTTATCTTCTTTTTAGGTGCTATTGTTGTATGCTACTCACTCGTTATAAGGGGAACAACTTACAAATTATAATGTCCCAATCTTTTTTTTAAGAGGGACAAAAGTCCCTAAGAGAGAAATTTATTTGAATTCGGGTGAAATTTATCAAAATTCGTGTGAGAAACGGACAGAAGTAACATTAGCTAAAACAACATTACAAAGATTTTGTCGATAACATCTTTTATACTCCTATAATTTACGTAAGGAAATGGAATTGAGAAGTGAATAAGATTAAAGTTCAAAGAATAAATAGGTTAAGGAGCGAAGAAGTAAGGTTTGGAGAAACAATTGAGTTTGAGAAGTAAAAAAGGTTTATGTTTGGAGAACAGCAAAAAATAAGATTGTAGAAAATGTAAACAAATGAAATTTAAATGATTGCAAACATTATAATGAGGTATCGATTTGTGAACATGCAAGAGACTTTATAGTAGAATGTTTATTAACTGTAATATTTATTATATGCTACAAATTAATATTTATAGACAAAGAATTCCTAATTATTAAATAATCTCCTGTTAAATTTTGATAATTTTCATCATTAATGACTTATATTTTCAATATTTAGTATTCAAGATTTTTATCTTTAATCTCAATTATTGAGGTCTTTTATGACTTGAATGTTCTCTAAATCTTCATTTTTCCAGCGCAACCCTCTCAAAATCAAAACATAGGAAGAATCATTTTGACACTTAGTGAAAATAATCTATTGAAAGGTTATTAACTTCACTCTCAAATACAAGCAGAAAAATCTGTTGTATACATGTTTGTCCAAGAGATAAATAAATTTTAACTAATTTTATATTATTTTTAAAATATTTTTATTTAATTAATGTTTTATTTTCAACAATTCTCTTTTATTCTTAATATAAAGGGTTCAAAAACTTTATTTTCTTAAATGAAATTATTATAATCAAATAACACTAACTAAATTTCTTAATTAACATGATTTTTTTAATATTCGAGACCAGTGATTTATTTCTTAATACTTAATTGAAAATCATTTTTCCACAATTAAAAAAGGTGATACTAACTAACATTTTGAACATATATTAATAATTAATAATACTTTTTTGAACCTAAAACAAAGATTTAGTGAAATAATTATCTTTTCTTTTTATAAGGCAATGAAATACATGCTTATGTCATTTATCGAATGATTACTTACAATACAAAATATCCTGTTGAAGTACAAGTATGAGGTGAATTCGAAGTCTCACATCGTGTAAGAATGAAAAGATTGAACATAGTATAAGTGGAGATAAAACTTATTAACTTAAGTCTTAAGATTTTGATTTAAAATGTAATGTCATATTCATTTATGTGATTATTTATAATTTATTGATGTAAATTTTTCAATATTTATTCCCATCGGTTGTACAACAGATCGTTACACACAGTCTTATGAAAAAAGAATAGGAAACATGCTATCCGTATCTAGTAGCAATATCTTTCAAATTTGGTGTTTATCTTGGTGATTGGTGAAACAAAATATTTAACAACTAAATATATGGAAAGAATTCTGTCAAGTTTAATCTAGGAACAAAAGTTGAAGACTGTATAACAGTTATTTTTTTAAAATTATTTATAAAATAAAATACAAGGAACCACTATTAGAAATATTATATTTAACATCGGTTGTTTTACAAAATCGATGTTAACGAAAATGCGATGACAATTTTGTAATTAACAGGACATTGTTAACATCGATTTTCTTAAAAACCGATGTTAACGTGTTCTGTTAACATCGATTTTCAAGTTTTTAAAGAAAAATCGATGTTAACAGGGACTAGTTAACATCAGTTTTCAAGTGTTTTAAGAAAATCGATGTTAACTATTCCCCGTTAAACATCGGTTTTTTAAGTATTTTAAGAAAATCGATGTTAATAGGATATGTTAACATCGTTTTTCGAATGAAAACAGGTGTTGTTCTTGTTATTATAAAACATATGGCCCCCAAATTATTTTGCCTTCACTGTCGCGCGTGCCTAGTTTGAGTTTTAGAAACCTCGTCTCTCACTCTCAGTCGCCATTTTGCAGCTGCGTCACTCGTGATCCCGTTGCTTGTTGTCTCATGCACTTGACCTCACTCTCACGATCTTCCAGTAGCTTTCTCAGTTTAAGCAAAGCTCGTGACTTCGAATCCGGCGTTGTGTCTCCATCCCAGGTTAGTAGCAACTAACCTCGCAATTTTCGAATGAACTATGATGTTGGGTTGAATGTCGCAACTATGTCTATGTTTGCATTAGCATTTTGGTGTGTGATGTTGGGTTGAATGTGTTATTGTTGCGATTTCGTTTTTGTTGCTGACCAAGTGCTTGATAAAATGCCTAATCTGTATATGTAACTGTGATGTATGGTTTTAGTATCATTTTGCTGTGATGTATGGTTCTGGACATATATATATATATATACTAGCATATTCTTAAAGCTTCAGTTAAGTAATATAAACTATTAGCATGGGGAATGGATTTTATCTTGGTTGATGTTGATATTAGGTGTGACTATTAGCGTAGTAGGAGTTGTTGGCAATATCTATAGCCTTGAGAGTAAGTCTTAGTCCACAATTTGGTTTCTTTTCCCAGCTATGAAATATATGATATGAGATGGACATTAACTTTCATTTGAGGAATGATGAATTGATGACCGATTGATTCAATAAGAGAGGAATTTGTGGCTGATTAGAGTTTGCCAATGACATAGCTATGTACATTGTTCTTATGGTGATGCCTGTATGATGGTTTTTGTTAATTGATTTTACACAAGGATAATGTTGTAACATTTGTAATAGATTTCGCATAATTGGTTAACTGGCTCATTTCCACGATTTATTTCCATTTTTTCAGCTTTCATATTCCCACATTCTACTACTAATTAATAGCTTGCTTTAGGCCAATCATGTGAATTCGATGTTGTTGGGTTGGAATGGTTTGAGCGTAATTGGATTTGGAGAGACACACATTTGATATTTAAATTTTTATTTTGACTAATGGCTAGTTGTAATTATAATTTGTAGGCACTTTTCGTTTCCGTTGTTGCATCTTGATCACGACATTCATTGTTGTTGTTAGCCACCATCTTCACAAGTAAGAATGTATTTCACATTTAGTTAAATCATTTTTGAAGACTTGACTTGCTCACATTTAGTTAAATCATCTTTCATATGATTTGTCTTGCTTTGCCTGAATCTTTTCGATAGATCAACATTTCCTCCCTTGAATTCTCTTCTCTTGCTAAATAGGGCCTTCTTTTCATTTACGAGACATTAGACATTTGTTTGTCTAATGCTTCTTGATTGGCTAGTAAGTTTTCCATCTCTATAAGAGTTGGCTCTTTGGCCCATCCACGGGTTGCCGTAATAATTCCACTATATTCTGATCTTAGCCTATGAATAATTATTCTCCTCATGTGTGTCTCCGATATTGCATTTTCAGGATCTTACTTTGAAATTTCTTCACAAATAGATTTAATTTGGGGAAAATATTGACTTACTGTTTTGTCCTGCTGCGTGGTTGATAGAAATTCACTCTCCAAGCATTGTAGCTTCGCATCATTCTTGCATGCGAACAATGCCGACAAGGTGTCCCATGCCTGTTTTGGAGTCTCCAAACTTTTAATGTGTTGCAACAACTCATCCTCAACTGTTACTGCGAGAACATACACTCTTGTTTCTTCCTTTCTCCTTACTTGTTTCTACTACTCTCACTTACTTCTAACAAATGATCCTCCATTTCACCATTTACTAACAAACGATTCTCAATTCGTTTGCCTCCGTGGGTGCTATGGTCATTTCATCATTTACTATGTCCCATAGATCCTGATCCTGCAGGTAGAACTTCATGCGGACGCTCCAATTATTATAGTTGTTGTTGTTGAGTTTCTCACTTCCACTAGCTGAGTTGGAAATATCTGTCATCTTGACTTGGTGATGCCTCGCACTCTTCCAAGTAAGATTGACCCAGATCAAATAGATACGCAATCCTACATTGTGCAATTACATAATTTTCGTATAGTGATCCCCATTCACTTGCCTCCTCAAGTGTAACTTGGCTCCAGACAACTAGCTCTGATGTCACTTGTTGAGAATATAAAACAAACTTTTATTAAGAGAAACTCAAGTGCAAACACTTTTACGGGCTATACTTTTATAAAGATCACTTATACTCACACCCACTCTTACTAAGTATGTTCTCTCAAGCTCACACTCTCTTGTTTCTTCCTTTCTCCTTACTTGTTTCTACTACTCTCACCTACTTCTAACAAATGATCCTCACCCTTAGTTATAGTTGCTTGGTGAGGTTTCTAGAACTCTCTTTACATTTCTTTAATTTTCTTTATTTTTCATGGTTTCTAGATAGTTCTCTAGATTTCTCCATTCATCTTTATCTTTTAGAAACTCTCTAAATTTTTCTTCATGGAGATATTTAGATAAAAGAAATTTCTAGAAAGTGTAGTCATTTCTATTGAACATGGAGAGCTTTATGGAGCATTCTAGAAAAATCTAGTCATTACTCTTCAACCAGCAACTTCCCCCTCCGTCCCAAGGCGGTTCTCAATCACAATCTAGTCATTGCTCTTCAACCAGCAACTTCCCCCTCCGTCCCAAGGCGGTTCTCAATCACGTTCCGATCGCACAAATACTCAATGTCCCTATACATGTTTATCAGACAGTCCAAGAGGGTAATATAGGCAGTGAAGTGCTTTGGAGCAACTGCTGTAGCACTGCTCAAACGCAACGCAGTTCAGCAAAAAAGAGCTCATGAAATCGTCCACCGTAAGGTTTGGCATTTCAATCATGCTGCGGCGGAACGTCACGTGCATCAAACTCTCGCTTTTCTTGCCGGTATTGATCTTAATCCCCGCCCTACGAAGCTTCGAGACGCAGAGGATCAAGTGTGTTCGCGTCATGACTCTTTTTCTTGGCTCTGTAATTTCTTCGTTTCTCGGAATGAAACTCGAACAAACCAAGTCAAGTAAATGCCTTCCCTGCACGTCGTTTTGAAGGGATTCGTCTGGCTTTTGCAAAAAAGTTGTTGAAGAAGTGCAACGCGAGAGTTGACAGTGTCGTCGTCGTCGGCGTTGACTTTTCTCCAGGAATCTTTGTAACCTCGTATAACTGGTTGAGAATGAAGAGGGGATTTGGTTTTGAAGCTTGAGAAAGTGTCGGTAAGAGAGAAGGGTAATATCCACGCCATGGTGACCAGAGGGTCGTCGCGTTCAATGATGAAGCAGCCACTGAGGATCATGATTTGAATGAAGCCGTTAGAGTCGAGCTTGATAGTTTAGGATTCTAAGGGGGCGAAGGTTTTGAATAAATCCTCTAGAACCAAACTTTTGGACATGTTTGTTCTGGAGAGAAGGGAACCGAGGTAACGCCACTTGTACTCCTGGATCACGTGGACATTATACGAGGTTGGTAGGATTTACCGTTTACCTCCAGCAGGCTCTGTGGGACCCTGAAGATGCAGCATGATCTCTTCCCCGTGGCTTTGCATAACAACTTGGGATTCTCCCAAATCTTGAGCTCTACCGAAGCCAACCTCTCTCTGTCTACCATGTCTATAGCGTGGTGATTGGCTTCTTCCTCCATGTCTTTAATTGCTTCTCTGGTTTGAGAATGATTGGTTGTGTTCGCATTACATGTTTGAGAAGATTGGTCTTTCCGGGAAGAATAGGGAGCTCCATTTGCTTGGACTTCATACCCTTAAAATTTCAATTTGTTTCGTCCTACCAGAAAGGGATTAAAATTTTCTTTTGGTGAGTGTGGAGAACATTGATCTTTCCTTGGAAAAATAGGATGCTCCATTTGCTTAGACACACTTAAAAGAAGGGCAACTTTGGGCTTTTAAAAAATATGGAGGTGCAGAAAATAAAAGCCTACTTTATGTTTAATTGGGCTTTCATTTAATCGTAGTGGGGATAAACTTTATACACCAAAAGACTAATACACCAGTCCACACAGTGTAGTTCCGAAAATACTCTCACTTTATTACAGACTTTGTACATACGGATTCACAAATCCGTAAGATTCTTACGGATTCGTGAATCCGTAATTTTTTTTTTGAGTTATGACCTATACGGATTACCCAATCCTAAGTTTTTTTTTTAAAAGTTAAAATATAATTTTCAAAATAATGGCGCATGCAGGTTTTGAACCTATGACCTTCACGTTATTAACGCAATGCTCCAACCAACTGAGCTAATACATCAATTATGTTAAAAAACAACTAATGTTGATACATATAATACTAAATTTTTTAATGTATATTTAATACACATATAATTTTATATAATAAATTTTGTAACAATTAATTTTGATCTAATAATTAAAGTATTTTTTTTACATATAAAAATCATAGTTTTAAATTAAAATCATAAGTTTAATAAAAATTTGCAGGTCTAATAAAAATTATATTTGTATTTACATGTTAAATTAAAAATCATATATGTATTTACAATTTATTAAACTTATGATTTTAATTTATTATATAAAATTATAAGTTTAATAAATTGTAAATACATATATGATTTGTAAATACATATATGATTTTTAAATTGTAATATTATATAAAATTATAAGTTTAATAAATTGTAAATACATATATGATTTTTAAATTGTAAATATAAATTAAAATCATAAGTTTAATAAATTGTAAATACATATATGATTTTTAATTTAACATGTAAATACAAATATAATTTTTATTAGACCTGTAAATTTTTATTAAACTTATGATTTTAATTTAAAAATATGATTTTTATATGTAAAAAAATACTTTAATTATTAGATCAAAATTAATTGTTACAAAATTTATTATATAAAATTATATGTGTATTAAATATACATTAAAAAATTTAGTATTATATGTATCAACATTAGTTGTTTTTTAACATAATTGATGTATTAGCTCAGTTGGTTAGAGCATTGCATTAATAATGTGAAGATCATAGGTTCAAAACTTGCATGCGCCATTATTTTGAAAAATATATTTTAACTTTTAAGAAAAAACTTACTTACGGATTGGGTAATCCGTATGGGCCATACGGATTATCCAATCCGTATAACTCAAAAAAAAATTACGGATTCACGAATCTGTAAGAATCTTACGAATTTACGAATCCGTATAAACAAAGCCTGTAATAAAGTGAGGGTATTTTTGGAACTATACTGTGCGGACTGGTGTATTAGTCTGTCTGCTGGTGTATAAAGTTTATCCTATCGTAGTGTCTACTAGTTTGTCCGAGTACTGTATATCTATCTAACTTAGCAATCTATAGATTGGGAACTTTTTGCTTGCTTTATGTTTGACTGTGAGAAGAGAAGTAGAGTGTAAATAAAATTGAATATTGGATTATTTAATTTTAAAAGGAGAGAAATAAAGAAAAATATTTGAAGTTACTTGATTCGAATGAAATGAGAGGAGAGAATTATTTTGAATTAAGTGAGGCTCATTTCATTTGGATAAGAGAAATAATTTTGAACCAATCACCTATATCAAACAATTGGGTGCTATTTTCGTCTGCAGCAGTCTGTCATCTCAGCCAAACAAAGCGTTAGAATTTATTACGCCACTTGTTCTTTTTAAGGAAACGACATTTATTTATCGATGTTATTTTCAAAAAATAATGGTATATAAATTGTATGTAAAAGAAAGTTATGTTTAAATAAAAATAAGACTTGAAGTGTAATAAACCATGGGTCATGCTAATCAGTCATTAGAGTTTTATGTCAAGGAAGTAATAAATTATTTTAATTTTATTAAAAATTACAATAAAATACTTTAAAAATTACGAAAGAAATAAATAAATTTGTGATACTTTTTAATAATAAAAAAAAATTTGTTTTTTTTTTCTTAATAGAAGTTATTTTCAATTCATTAACCAATATCTATTTGTCATAAATAACTCATTTTAGTATAATTTAATTATGTGTTGGATAGGGGAAATTTTTTTAAATGTGACTAAATTTTTAATTGAATTAGTCCCCATTGATATAAAGGAACGAAAACTTGTAAAATACCTAAAATTCCACCAAAAATCCAAAAATCTAATTATGATAGTTACAACAGATTATGTTAGTGTAATTACTCTTAGGGTCTGTTTGGATAAGCTTTTCTAGAAGCATTTCTAGAAGAAGAAAATAAGAGTAAAAAGATGAGATGAGCTTCTCCATAAGTAAAAATAAGCTCTCTATTAGCTAATTTGTAGAAGCTCACCAATGTAGCTTCTCTGAAAGATGAGATGACATCTACAAATTAGTTAATGGAGAGCTTATTTTTACTTATGGAAAAACTCATTTCATCTTTTTCTCCTTACTTTTCTCTTTTAGAAGTACTTCTAGAAAAGCTATCATCCAAACAGGTCCTTAATGTAATTTGTACGTAACTATTCACATTACGTTCTCGATCTGCAGTGCCCCTATTCTGTAACTGTTCCCCAGAAAAACAAAACATAGGTCTAAGAGCACAAATTCGAAGGTTGCAAATGATAGTGATCGATCAATGGCAGCAGAAAGCATAAACAGAGATGTCACCTGGAGTGATTAGAAAAGGAAAAAGAAAAACCCAGAAATCAAGATGCAAATTTGACAAGTCGTTTATCCATTAAATAATAAAAGGACCTTGGAAAAGAAAAGAACATGAGATTAAACTGATTAGTCGTTGTCAAATTCCTCCTTCCTAGAGAAATATCACCAAATTACCATATTTGATCCCCTTCCGACAGTAGTAATTCTTTTATACTGGCCCCCAATTCTAATATTCCTTCTCGAATGCCGAGGACTCAAGGACAGCCATTACAAACAGTCAAACATATTCAAATCCTTCTAAACAAAAGTGCTATCTCTATGTAAGGTTTTGCTTTGCATATCTGCATGTTGCTGGTGGAAAGAGAAAGTAAGGGTAAATATCTAATTTTATACTGTCAGACGGTGATACTTGAGTATATGAAAAAATAATTTTTTTTTTTCTAAATTTTTTAAAAATGTGATCCCATCATTAACTCTCTTTCGTTAACGTGTGTGACGCTCTGTGTGCAACCGGATAACACACATCCGTAATGAATGGGAGAACTGATTTGTCACTAAATTTTTTACGGACAACTTTGTTAGTTCATGCAAACCCAAACCCACACTCCATCCGGCGCACCTCCAGAAAAACATCAAAGCTCCAAATTGACAAAAAAAAGTGAGGAGAGTATGCAATGATCTTCTTTTATGCTCAGATTTGTCCCCAATCCAAAGTGATTGTGCACAATCCCAAACAGAGGGAAAAAAACACCCCACACCCACAGATTCACCTGAGTAAAAAAAAAAACTCCTAACTTTCTTCAAGCACCTCTCAAAATCCAATGAGATTTCACACCCAAGTCATCAAATTAGACCCATTTCGGCGTATCCAGGACAAAGGGTAAACAAAAAAGGAATCAAATTTAAGAAATTTACCACACCCCCTTTTGATGAATGAGGATGGAATTCTTATTGAGAACACAAAACCACCTCCTCAACCCCAAATCAATCACCCCCAGACGCAAAAATTGAGGCTGTAATTATAGAAAAATAGGACCTCGTTGACCCAACACAAACAAAATCCTTAATGCGTTTCAGGAATCACAAAGGGGGCAAAAAAATGATATTTTTTCGTGAAATGGATTGAGAAAACAAAAGGGATAATAGGAGCATGTGGAAGATCAGAGAGGAAGAGACAAAAGTAATTCCACAAATAAGAAAGTGAGGAGATGAAGGGATGAAGCTGGTGTAGTTTGGTGTGAAGGGAGAGAAAGAAGAAGAAGAATGTGAACGGAAAAAACCAGGCATGAGGATTATAAGAATCTTGTTTCCTTTATTTTGCCTCGCGAGGACGGTGAGGGAGCAGCAGCGGCGAATGCGGAGGTCAAAATTGAAGGTGCGGAAGAGGCACTCTATCATGGAGATTTTTGAGCTGAAAGAAGACGTGGAAGAGGAGAAGCCGCAGCCGAAGGAAACTCAAATTATGTCGAGGAGGCGGCGGAGGAGGAATTGGAGGGAGAGAAAGAGAAAAAATAGTAAAAACCAAAACTTACTAACTCACAATTTCGTCTCACACCACATGTAGACACTTTTGTGATGACAAACAAGTCCAGAGATATCTCATGTACTTTCGTTTTAGTTAACTAACAAAATTGATATGAATTTTTCATATTTTTTACCAATTCAATAATTAATTTTTAATTTTTAGTTTTTAAGAACTTAATTATCTGTGCTTAATAAATTTAAGGATAAATTGGATATTGAAAAAAATTTAAAATTCTCAATTGTCATTTTTCATCTAATAACATGGTTATAACTTATGAGTTGACACGTTAACATCAACGTTAGGGGTATGCCTTGAATTTTTATCTGCTTCCAATCCCTGGCTAAATCCATACTTCGTTCATTAAATTAAAACACCAAAAATAAAAAGAATTATAAGATATTATTGTAAGAATGGGATCAAGAAGTGTAAATTATATTATTACATTAAGAAAGGTAACTTACAGCATCCCCACAGCCAGCTACAAACATGAGTCATGTACATATATACGCTGATTATCTTTTTGGGTTACTCTTTTTTTTATTTTTTTTTCAATTACTAGCTTATCCCATTGAAAGTCAGACTGTACTCTTAATTATAAGAAAAAGAATAAAGATAATCATTCATACTAAGTTCTTCAGCTGCTTCAAAATTTACCCCCAATTAATTAACATACTAGTTCCTCTGAAAATTCCTCCACCAGAAAGCCAAAGACGGCAAGCTCAAGCTCCCCAGCCATATTTCTTATCTGCTCTATATTTCTCTTCCACCCACTATCCTCTCTAGAGAAGTCATCTTCTATCATCATGTCAATTGTGTTAGACTCCACTTCTTTCCACAATTCCAGCCTCTTGAATATCCTTCTTATCACCACGTCCTTATCTTCTAAGGAATCAAGTGCTCTCTCTTCTTCCAAAATGAGATCAGAAACCAGCTTCTTAAAGTCCTCTGGGATTTGCTGTCTGTCATGGACCCTTGACTGGTACAGAGCTTGGAAAATTAGTTTTCTAAAGGCATTTTCTTTGCACGATGCTTGGTTTTTCTCATCATGACCATCTTCCTCTTCCATAAATGTTTCATCCTCGTCCTCTTCTTGATCATGCATTCTTTTCTCAAGTTCCACTGGATCCAACTCCGCCAGTTTCTCAAATCTACGAAGCTTATACAATAATTGCTGCTTGGCTCCTGTAAAATTCAGAGTTATTAGAGGCAAATCTTGAATTGATCATAAAGTACTTGTGCTATTGATGAAAGAAAAATTCTGGCTCCACAAAATTCATAACCTTATATCATTAACTTGCACTGTGGTGGGACTATATAGTACTATATATGTAGCAAATAAGGCCAACTTTAACCAGATAGTAAAAAATTGTGGGATTATAGATGACCATAAGAGTGTGTCTAGCATTATTGGTATGGAAGTTTTCTCAACAACCAAAAAGTAGCACATTATGAAACATGATGATAGGAATTTGCTTGTTCAAATGTTATCCAACAAATTGAATGGAAAGGTGCCAATTAAGACATAGATCCTAACAAGAAAAATTGTGGGTCACATTTAAA
>PYAF01005492.1:2204936-2217842 GCA_007407185.1 Glycine tomentella
GCCCCCCCCCCCCCCCGCTCCCCCCCTCGTTGTATTGTGATTTTGTAACAGACAAGCAACTTTGAAGAAGCGTGTACGATGGTGAGTTGGTGGAAAACGACCACACAACAACAAACAAAAGAAATGGTACAAAAATAAATACTAAGCTGTGTGTGACAACATACTCTGTACAATCGCATAACTGCACTCCAAATCAAAACCACCCTCCTCCTCCTCCTCTTCCTCATCACCGTTTCCATGCCCTTCGTCATCGTCCTCGAATGGCGGGTCTAACACACTCACTGGACTGCACTGTTCCTTATCTTCCTCCTCTTCTTCCCCTGATTCGAATTTCTTCACACTCTCACCTTCATTACTTTCTTTCTCCTATTAAACATCCACAAAAAGCTTTCATTAGCATCACTAAAAATATTAAAACTAGTAACAAAATAATATATTTTTTATTAAAATTGTTATAAACATATTATTAATGAGAAAACAAAGACACAATTTTTATCACTCAATTATGTCTCTAATTCTTTGACTTTTTATTTGTTGAATACTAACATTATCATGATTTTTTAATGTCAACAGATTTAGACTTTAACAACTCTTTCATATGTAGATAGTTATTGACTCCTTTTTTGTTGGGGTTATTTGCTACAGGATCCTCAAAGTAATTCAAACAAAATTACAAATGAGAAACTATGTTGTTCTAGTAAATAATCGAATGTGGGATCTAACGACAGAGAGAGACAGACAGCAAACAAGAGAACAAACAAAAACATAATTTATCTTATCATCCTATGACAAAGTAATTTACCGAACAACCAAGCCAGTACTAGAAGTGAAAAACATAATTTGTCACCCTTTAAGAAAGCAATTTACCAAACAACCCACTAGAAAGAGAGAGAAGATTTGCATGGCAGAAACACGATCGAAGCGTACAATTATGAAGAAAAAAAAATCAGAAAAACAAAACAAAAACATGAAATTGACATATGTAACCCTCCCCACAGTCTCACAGACCCTGTTCTTAACAATTTTCGGAAAGACTGGGCAGCTATGATTGTCACCGAAAAGCAACATTCCGGCTATTACCGACAAAAAACCATAAAGCTTCTCTCACGACTCACGAGTCCTGTTTTTTTCCTCTTCAACTCACTCACCACAAACCAAACCAGTAATAAAAATAAATAATAATAATAATAATACAATTACCATAAAAAAGACAAACCTCAGTTGGGTGGCGACTCGGCGAGGGAAGCTCCGGCGTGTGGTGGCCGGAGGAAGGGGTGCTGGTTTGAAGAACAAAACGGAACGGGCTTTCGCAGAAGCACGTGGAGTAGTGTTTGTGAATATTGGTTACGAAGTGAATCTTTTCAGAGTAGCCACTACTTGAGGTTTCCATGTCTAGTGATTTATCTTCATTGCTCTCTGACCAAACAGCACTACTACTAGGCCTACCAATATTGTAAGAACACGCAAACCCCACTTCACTCGCATTCGCATTCACATTCCCTGTTTCCTTGCATTTCCCGTTGGCTTTAGAAGCTTTTCTTCGCCCCACAGAGGAATCGCACTTCAAAACATCCTTCACCGAGACCTTAACGCCACTACCACCACCCTCTATCTCGCGCTTTTTCTGGCTCCGTTGAGTGAGTCTCTTGTATAGTGACCCAAAGAGGCCGAAGGATTGGGCTTTTGTTTTGGGCTTTGAAGTGTGTTTCTGGATCCTGAGAGCGGCTTCTAGAAGCAGAGCAGCGGTTCTAGAAGGGATGTGAAGAAAAATAGCGTTTGGTGATTTGCAAGGGCTTTTGACTGGGGAAGCGAATTCGAAGAGTGGTGATTTTCTCAGGTCTGGGGTGTCTGTGAGGGAGAAAAGACAAGCGCTTTTGCAGAGATTTCTCGGGAAGTTTGTGTTTGGATTGGTTGATTTGCGTTTCTTCACTTGCAAACTCGTCTTCGGGGAAGGCCTTTTCATTTGGCTTCGCCTATCGGAAATGTACTTGTTTAGAAGGAACGGCTCTTGATCCTCTTCAAGTAGCTCGTGCAAGTACTTCTGAGCCATAATAATGATTCTATGATGAACAACTAAACTCTCAGGTTGAAGAGGTTTCAACTCTGTTCACAAGGGGAGTGTGCGAGAGAGGAACCAAATAAAAGAAAGAAGGAGGAGGAGGAGGAGGAATGAGGAGACTTTCTTTGATTCAAATGAAGATGGGTTATAATATCGAGGCGAGAGAGTGATGAACTGGGTTGGTCATAAACGAATTATTGTAAAATAATGGGACACCAAATATAAATTAAAATTGTAGGTGTGTGTGAGTAGCGTTGTGGCCTATAATCTATATATAGTCTGGGAAGCTCAAATTAGGAGTATAGGGGGACGATTCTATAACATATATTTCAATTTCAATACACTAGACACGTACAATGCTGCTAGATCGTATATATGCATATAATGCAATAGTGTATACTACTATATATTTTTTTAGATATTTATTAGACTCTTTTTGTTTTTGTTACAGCTGTGTGTGGCTAGTGTATTATTTTACGATGGAATATAGGGAAGGGTAGTCCCCAGTAACAAGTGACAACAGTACTTGAGTGAGGGAGACCAGATGTTGCTGCATCTTCCGTCCAAGCTCTCTCTGAGCCAAACGCCACGTAGCTCACTTCCCTTTCCCGATATATAATTGACTAAACCTGCAACTGGATCCTTTTTAATTTCTTCGGCTTCAAAATAATTTCTATATTACAAACCATAGGTTGAACTCACCAGCACTTGTCAACTTTTTGGTAAATAAACTATGTCTCAGATTTTATTTTTGCGCCGAAATTAAGCGCTTAGCACAAATTAATTGTGATAACATAGTTATTAAAAAATGAAAGTCTAATTAATTGTGATAATAGTTATTTATATAGTGATGTCTATATATATATATATATATATATATATATATATATATACATATATATGTTTAACCAGCGTTGCGTATTTGACTCGAGATGACAACTTACCCAGCAGAACACATGTGGGTCGTCCGTATTATTGTTAAAATTTTCGTTGTTTTGATATTGAAAATTTTCTAATAGTTTACTACCCACCCATAATCTCAGCTATATATGAAACTCACACATCAACGTCATGTTCTATTAATTGCATCCAAGTTATTGTTTTATATGTAAGTAAAGACAACGCATGCATCAGTAAGCCCACTACCGCGCACTTCTTAGAACAAGATGTTTCGGCCACATGCATTGAATTTTCCATCAAGCGTTATGATTATTATTCTAAAATCTTAACATAACGGTTATGTCACACCAAAGATGAAGTGAAGAGTGGCGGGCGGTTAGCAATCAAGTGTCATTCGAGAACCTATGAAGTTTTGAGAGATTGATTGACCGGCGATCAGGAGGATGGTACATTAATCAATAAGTGGGGTGACAAATGAAATTATTTTATATATACGGTTCTTCTTTTTATTTCTTCTTGTCTCATTTTTCTTCCTCACGTTCGCATCACAGCAAGCAATGAAAATATCATTACTAATCTTAATTATTTTAAAGCGATGGACCGAGAGTATATATATAAAAACGTCAGCCATAATAAATATGGTAATATGAGATCGATATTGAGAGATGAGACAAGGTGTCGTGGCACATACAGAAACGAAAAAGACAAAAGGGTTTGAGGATGGAGGCGAGGAAGATGCTTGCCTTATTTTGTGTAACATACACACTTCCACACAGCGAAGAACCGGATCTTGACCTTCTCAGTCCAATGCAACTTTTCTTTTTTCTTTTAATCTAAACCTCTTTCTTTCTCTCTATATTTCCACATTTGATATCATAATCTTTTTCATTAGCTTCTACGTTAAAAATGATGGCTAGACCCTGAATCGTTAATTTTTTAGAGTGTAATGCGGATCCTGCACTATCTCCTTTCCTTTTGTCAATTAAGCCCGTCTGGTCCTTTTCTATTTCCACTTGCTCCACCTTTAATTTAAATTTCAAAAAAACATGCCCCAGTTGTTTTTTTTTTTTTTATATACACAAGCCCTTGGTAAATTCTCCAAACTTTGAGAATTGTCTAGTGTACCACACACTTTTATATCTCTGTTTTTGTACTGTTAAAACAAAAAATACACAGGAATTTTTCGCCTAGGGAGGAGTGACGCGTGACCCACTCGATTTTATGGTCTCAGAATTTTCGCTCACTTTTTGTGTAAAGCCTTTGCCTTCCAACTTTCAAACTCCAGTGTCTTTATTTTTATTTTTAGACATAGAAAGATAGAAAGTGCGTGTCTGGTTGATTTTTGACGTACGAGTCTCACCGCACGCTTGCACTAAATCCAAACCAAGTCAATTTTTACGCTTCACACAATGTATGTTTCTCTAAGAAGGAGTCTGCAAATACCGGCATTTTGTGTATGTAACTATATGTTCATATCATAGCTTATACATTTCTTGTTCTGAACATAATAACAAGGAACAAGATGCATGGTTAAGGACAAGAGGGAGGGAAACAAATGGCACGTCTTTGCGACCATTCAAAATCAAAATAGTACAAATCAAATGGACCCTCTTTTAACACATGTGATTATGGTGACGACCTGATACCAATTTAGCTATACACTAATTGACTATTAGTTTTAATAGTACCCACTTTTATGGAATTAATTAACTTCTTTCTTTTGTTGGGGATGCTTGTGTGTGGCGGGGGGAATAACTGAATTTATTTAACTACGACTATTCTTAGCTAAAGATTAATGAAAAATATTTGTCTCTGGCTTCTCACATTAATGTGTGACAAGTACGTGCATTAAATCATATGTAAATGGGTTTAAATATATACCTTTTGCATTTTGTTTACTAAATTTGTAGTCCTCTCATTTTGCAAACAGTGTTGATACGTGTATATCTTCTTACTGCTGTGATTTGAACCCCTTTGTACATGGTTCAACAATTTTAGGATTATCAAATTTAAAAGAAAAAGGATATAACTCCTCAAAAGTTCAGAATGCATTTTAGAAAAAGTTAAAATTAAGATAAAATATAAGTATATGTACACAAACATAACATACATATTATACAAATATTCGATTTGCCTTCTAAAAAAAACATAACATACTAAATTATGAAATTATATATTAAAAAAACTCAATTATGAATTTTCAATTAATAATTATTATTCCACACCTGTCCTTATAAAGTATTTAAAAGAGTCAAATCACGCAAAATAATACTACACAATTTATTTTTCTTTTTAAAAAGGTGAGTTCAAAATTTCGACACTAACGTTACTCATTTTGTTTCATTTACTAAATGTATTAATAATACCATGCATGGAGTAAACAATAGTCTCCTCTTTTGTTTCTACAGTACGTGGAGGTATGATTTCCTCGTAAGTTGGTTTTATTAATCAAATTTTATTGGTTGAAATTTTTTATTTAATCTTAATACAAACAGAACGTGCACCTAACTACTTCGTTTATATGTAGTAAAACGAGTCACTTTACAGCAAAAGATACAAGAGCATAGATTAACCAAGAAATAATAAATCTTGTGCACGCTCATTTTTTCTCTCAAGGCTCCAAAATGCTGATACGACAAAAGAAGCTCATAAACCCAAATAAAGATATAAAATTACAGAGTTCGAGTTCATCCTCAGTCAATTTGTTTCTCATGTCGCGCAAATTTCCCAACATTGTCTTCTTATGACCTATTATTTTAATTCACACTCACTTCCATATGTTGGGCATAACCCAATTTTAAAAATCCATCCACGCAGCATGCATAATTACAACAAAATTAACATTGATTAATTAACTAGTTTTTTCTATGCACGTTTCCTTATCGTCTCACCTAATGCTGAAACTGAATGTGTTAACAAAAGGTGACGGGTCATTGTGAGAATCTTTGGTTATGATCTGTCTATCTTAATTTGTTGTCCTACTATGATTTGCTAATTAGTGGGTAATATAATTCATCCACCTGCAAACGCATGTCAAAGTGGTTAAACACTTTATCAATCCTAATGTTCTAAAACCACCTTATAAATTAAAATCCTTTAAACTGAATAATCCTATTTAATCAAATATCTAACGATAAACTCTAATGATCCTTTTATTACATTATTTCTAAACAAGTTGTTGGATAATAAGTATAAGGATTTTAAAGTCAACTTTTTTCCTTTTAAACATTTCTAAGTCCATCACTATTAAAAAAAAGATTTTTAAAGTCGATTATTTGATATTT
Organism: Glycine tomentella; assembly: GCA_007407185.1. Classification (NCBI taxonomy): domain Eukaryota; kingdom Viridiplantae; phylum Streptophyta; class Magnoliopsida; order Fabales; family Fabaceae; genus Glycine; species Glycine tomentella. The sequence goes on from PYAF01005492.1 coordinate 2,211,180, forward strand.
TTGAAGACGGTTTTGAATCATCTTTGAATTCATCGTCATGAAATGTCAATATTTTTTACAATTATTTTTAAACCGTCTTAGAAAATAGGTTTCTACATCAATTTTGACAAAAATCGTCTTACAATATTTTTTGTTTCAAAAATGTAAAAATTAAAATTTGAAGACAATTTTCAAAAAATCGTCTTAAAAAATAGTCTTTTTAAGATTTTTTTTAATAATTATCTATTTTGTTTTACAGACAGATGTGAAGACAAATTAAACCATGTTTTTAACTTGCATAATTCTAATCTCATAGTATATAATTTTTTAAAATAAATAAACCTATGACACTAAAAATCAAACTTTAAAAGCATAGGGACCAAAACCATGATTATAAAGATTAGAGCAACAAAAATATATTAGAATTAAATACATATATGTGTAGTTTCATTACACCAATCCAAATACAATATTCCCTCCAATGGTTAAATATCTTCACTTTTGCATCAAACTTTCATAACACCAAAATATGTGTAGTTTAATTGGTGCCAAATCATATTCTAACTAAATCATCTAGAGTCTTACACAACTTTGTTATACTTGTTTGACTATGTTCAATTCAACTATGGAATGATACTAGCCTCAGGTAGCTACAAATACAATCTTGCCTAAGCAGGTACCAAATCAAACAGAGTAACCATTTTCCTGCAAAGTAAGAAATTTAGATGTTACCATAATATTTCAAATTTTACGATTAATAAATAAGAAAGATCAAGAATTGTTTCATGAATATAAAAGTTTCAATGTGATGATCAAGAAAAAAAAGTGTCTACCATGCATGAGCTATAAACAAAACAAGTATGACGCATCATTTTAAAACAATCTCAGCAATCTAATTCTAATTTAGAGGTAATATTTGTATAAAAGAACAATATATGATGGTGATATACTGGTTCACCACCTATTATATATATAGTTGATGGTTGACCCTAGAATTCACTATAGAAGGAAAACAAAAAATTGTCCTTACCATGCACTAAAAAACAAGACAAAACTAAAAAGAACACCACAAGTTTTGTGCATTTTCAGCTATTCACATATTAGATTTGATGGCTAACTTAACAGAAATAATCAGAGTCACCAATTTATTGACTTATTAGTTGTTTGAGTAATTAATTGTTCCTAAATAAATATTTTTGTGCCAAGAATTTACTTGTTTTAACTTTCCTATAACGAAACACTTTATGACACTTACCACAATTATATCCAGTCATCAGCTCTTAAAGGTCTGTGAAACCACACATGTTGAAATAAAACCAACAAAGCATTAAACAAAAAGGAAGAGAGAAAATTCATAATCATAGCTTGAAAACTTGTTAGTTGAAGTCTGGCATGTTATTATTTTACTACATAAATTTTTCATCACATAACTAAGATACTTACGAGTGGTCTAGACTCACAGTGCGTGCCTTCCTATCTTTCTTATGGTTGGGGGTCAAACTCACTTGAAGAAAGATGAGATCTGAAGTATATTCTACCGCACACCTTCATCCACCCAAACCAAATCCACTGATTGTTATATATAAAATCGTTGATAAACCTTTACTATTTAAGCTTTTGGATTAGTTGATCTTAACATGGTAGGTAATATAGCCACTATGACCAAGCTAAGTCTTTCATCCGACATAAGTTGTCCAAATACAACACAAATTTTAACAAAACTAGAGGTTATTTATGGCAACAGGATCCATGGAATGCAAGCATTAGCACATCAGTAAAAGCCCTCCTAGCTCATGCATTTGGCAATTTCACAAAGATACTTAGAACTGAACATATCCAACAGTAAATATAAGTTATGTACCTATGCAAGGCTTGGTTATCTGAAAGTTTTCCCCTTGCTGATCTAAACCCGTGTCTCAAACTGCATTCAAATTTTAATTAAATTCAGATAATATACAGCATTAAATTTTCAGACATTAAGACTCTGTAGATACTATTTACAAATTAAATAAAGTAGGGCAAAGGATTGATGTTTCTGGAACTGGAATGGTACATCAATCCTTTCCTTTCTCTTCTCTCCAAATCTCTGTCAACAACCATAGCATAAAAAACATAAAGTCACAGAATTCCTTTTAATTTTAATTTATAATTCTGTTTTCCCAATGTATTGCACTTTAGTCCATTAACTAATGTCCTGAAATTATTTAACTCCAAAAGTCTTGGTTCATTTAGCATGGACGATTTAAAAAGCCTCAAATGGGAGAACTTTCAATAGTTTTTCATTTATTATAATTATTTATTGATCTTTCATTAAATTGATTTTTAACATCGTCAAAATCTGTTTTCCATTATTAAATAATGATCCCCTCCTCTCACAATTCAGCCCTAAATCCTTTGGAATGTTATACTTCCTTATACAGTTTAGGCTTTCATTTTGGACACCAATACTCAATAAAATTCCTGTTATAGGAACTTGGAAACTGCGAGGACCTTTTATTGCATAGAAATGTCGCTACAGTTATTATTCTACATTTCTCTCATGAGCATTGAATTTTTGTAATCTTGTGAGTTTTTTTCTTCTTGAGACCTATTTTGTAGATACTTGGAAAAGAAAGGAGGGAGAATTTTTGGGGAATTATATTGCAAAATTGAAATTTATATTACTAAGACAAATATCAGGTCCTAAAATGCAACCTAAGTTTAAGAAAGAGAATTCAAAGCAATAAGGAAGTGAACCTGTCTTCTAGGCTCAAAGCGTAATGTCAAATTAGTATGTACAAGAAAAGGATCTAACAGTGGATCATCTGGATTCATTGGACAAAATGATGAAAATGGTACCCTAACCTGTCATTGTAATACACAAAGGATATATGAAAGCTTCTCACAGTGATAAGAAAGACGAAATTTCGAAGAAGGATCGTAAGAATAGAGAAACCATAATTCGTTAAAAGGAAAAGGATTCTTACCATAAAAATCCCTCTTTTGTGCTAATTCTTGCAAAATACAATCTACTCTAACTTGGATCTACCAAAGGACCAGCTTCTAGAATTAATACATAAGATCTTTCGTTGCCATCGACAGAAAGAACCAGAACCTCGTACCTATAATTATGGATGAACTCATTATGCTTGAATGCATGATAGAATTTCCTAATTTTAGAAAAATACAATTATACAGAAAAATTCTGGATGGCTATGTTAGCTACAAAAGTCCTCCATCTAATATTTCATACCTATGAAGACTATAACCTAGTGGTAGAGAAACCCCTTCAAAGACCAATCCCTCTCCCTCACCAAGTCAATGCCATCTTCTAAGGTTTGAGCCTCAAACTTTTCTCCAACTTATTAGCAACAAGCACATAGCTTTTGTGGTGAGCAATAAATGGCTTCATTAGCCAACATTTTGCCAAAGCAATCCCATTCTCCATCAGGGAAGGCTCCAACACCAAAAGGTCCCATTTTTTTTCCGTTTGCTTAGAAGCCTATGGCATTATTTTTTGGTCTAATGCCACTACAAATAGAAGCTAATTGATGCTTGCTGCTTTAGCAAAAGCTTGAGAGTTGAGACATATTCATACCCAATTCCAAGAAGAAGAAAAATGTTAGTAATATAATTGATTTCCTTTGCAAATCAACTCATAGGGAATTAAAATTCATGGTATGATAATTTAGAATAATGTTACTTGAAACACCTTAGACTCAAAAAAACTTGAAATTGTCATCAAAAGGGCAATTGGGGTCATTGGGAGATGATTAATTGTGATTAATAAGTCTCTTAATTAATGGTTACAGCAGATTGATAGCGACCTTGTAAGAACTCAAGAAAGCTCTCTTAAATCTTAAGTATCATTGATTAATATCATAGGAGAATAAAAAGGGAAAACCAAATTAAATTGAATGCGACGTGTACCAGATGCAGCAACACCAATATGCCCTCACAACGATGACGGTGGCTTCAACGGTGAGAGAGTGACGGTGCAGGAGACACTATGATGGCAGCACTGACAGAGGCGGAGTGACATGTACAGACAGAGTGAGATGGGCGCAAAGAGATCGATCGAGGTGAAGAGAGCGAAGGGAAAAAGGGCTACGACGCGAGTCAGAAAAAAATAATTGGCCTCGTTCGAAGACAGTTTTGAAAAATCATCTTTGAATACTCAAAAATGAAGACAATTTTTCTAAAAATCGTCATCTTTTGCAATTTCAACAATGTTTTTGTGATAACAGTCGTTGAAATGTTTGTTGTATTTATAAAAATGTCATCGTTTTGAAAACAGCTACGGTTTTGGAAGACTCGTCGTTAACCTTTCATCGTAAAAAGTAGTTTTTTTAGAAGTGCATCCTATCCAATGTTGAAACCGTCGTTGTTTATGACGACAATTTTTTAATAAAAAAATCGCACTCAGAAGTGGTAACTACATTTATGAATTCTAAGTTATGTTAAAAAAAATGAAAAAAATAAAATAAAAACTAATTAATGAAATAAATAAAACTAATGAAATATATATATATATATATAACAAACAGATTTTTTTAAAAAAAACAAAAAAAAACATAGTTTAAAAGTCATAAATGTAATTACGATTTCTGAGTGCAAATTAAAAAGAAAAAGCTATACGACTTTTGAATCAGTTTAAAAAAAATTAAAAAATCAATTAAAAAAAAGTTGTGACAACTTACCTCCCAAACAATAATTTTTTAAAAAATTATCCCCACTTGATAATTAAAAAAAAAATGCCCTCAAACGGTGAAAAAATCGACTTTTGTGTACTCATTAAACTTGTGAGCATGCATGTTCTTGCGACTTTTTACCAACTATAATTAGTTTGCAGCTTAAAAAAAGATTATATTATTTATTAATGAATCTAAATGTTAAGATGTTGTAAGCTCTAACAAAGGAGCAAATTATATAAATGAGAAATCAATGATAGGGAAACAAATTAACACACACGTAAGTATCTATTAGAAGCATTAGTATATAATACGTATAAACATTTTGAAAAAAAATAATATAATATGAATAAAATAAATAATAGTAGTTACACTCTTGATAAAAAAAAAATGTCTAAAAGAATTGTTTAGCACTGGTCCATGAAAGTCGAATATTTGAATGAAATGTCCACAAGTTTTCACGGGCAAACTCTGATATTATATTTGTAATGACTATGATACTTAAAGTTAGTGTTTTTGTAAAAAAAAAAAAAATGTAAAAATCAGTGTTTTTGTATAAAAAAAATGTAAAAATTAAAGAGAGAAATACCTAGCCTTTGTTATCTATTATACATTCAATTTCTTATGAGAGATGGCTTGGGAAATGTCTCTCGAGGCGAATCTTGTAAGAATTGCTACATCTAATGGATTTTTGGCAATGATTCGATAATTTGTGTTTGTAACAAGGTTCTCAAGAGGATATTGGCTTAATTTGCTAAACTGATCCAAATTATCTAGAAGTCTATAGTAATAATCATGAACAAAATATCTCTTGTCCTTAGGTGGCATTTGCCATTCGGTATATACCTGCATAAACTTAATCGTGCCTCCCAAAGACATGTTAATTCAGAGCTATCAATCTCTAACTTATTAGCACACTGCCATGTGACAAGGTGAGCATTCGACGGATTTGTCTTTGTAGCATTCAGCAGCAACGATATCTCTCATGCATGAAAACTGGCTTTACCAATTGCTACAGTCGAATTGTCGAAATGTGTCTTTGCCAAACTGGTGAACTAGAGGATGCATGTCAAGACATGTTAAGTGTTTATAAGATATACAATAACATAATGCCACATTATTCCTATCTTGCTGGTTTGTTTGTGGATATGCACGGATCTATAGCAATATTCTTAAAGACAAAGTCCATTTTTCCTTCTTAGTATTGTTTGCTTAGTACATGGCAGCATATATATATTATATACCGAAAACTTTTCTGCGTCAACGTCTTTGGTTAATTTATCCTCATTTTATCATTGTTTAGGACCTCATCTACTGCATATATCCCACTTTGAATAGAATAAAGTAAATCATCTAGGGTCTATATTTCTCTTCATATTATTTATTATAAAAGACAACTATTAATTAATGATGGAACAACCACTTACCCTACACTTTCATGTATCTAAAAAACCAAATAAACTTATTAATTTTATGTTGATTTAACATCAGGTGGATTAGGTTTGAGATTCCTTTTATTAAAATTAACTTATAAAAAGAGGATAATTAACTGAACTCTCAAGCCAGCAAAGAAGCTTATGGATGCCAGGCAAATGATGAGACATGCGTTCATATATTTCACACACACACGCACCTTTTCGAAAACGATGGGTATAAAGCAAAGAGACATTATTGCATGTACCACATTGCGGCCACGTAACCGATAGTCTAGGTCAATCTTAGGCAAAAAAATTAAAATAATGCATTTTTATTAAAAAATTACCAAAATATGGTATTTTGAAAGCTATTTACGAATCTACTGTTGTTGAATGCGCTTGGTACGACGTGTTGAATCACGTCCAGGATGGACGTGTTCAAACACGTCCTGGGACGACGCGAATGAGGCCCAAACACGTCCTGTGTGGGCGTGAGTTTGCACAAGACACGTCCTGCATGGACGTGATTAAACACGTCATGCAGGGACGTGATTTACCCACTATTTTTTTTGCCTCCAGTGTTGAGACTATTTATTAAA
>PYAF01005492.1:2220575-2240183 GCA_007407185.1 Glycine tomentella
AATATTTTTTCTTGAATTTTTTTTAATAACATCACATTTGAATTTTGTATTTGCCAAATTTTTCTATTGTACATTTCAGTATTACATGCAAGATTTATAAATTAGAATTTTTAACCCTATAATTTTATTTATTTTATATAAAATAATACGACTTAATTTTTCTTATATGTAAATTTGCCTATAAATTGAATAACATATATGCTTTGATAAATTGTTCACTTACGTATTTGTAATAAATAAAATTCAATTTACTATATTATATACATAAAATAAAAATATGAAAAGATAAAAAATGATTGCATTAAATTAATAATCAACATATAACAAAATTTGAAATAAGTTTGAACTTAAAATTTATTTGATCATATTACACTCTTCTAACTATTGTCATACGTACAAATTACTGAATGAGAGTTTATATATTTAGTGGGGTATTTTATATGAATTTTACTCGATATCAGAGAATATATTCAAACAAAAATGTTAAAGAATAAATAAATTAATGAGATCTTTTTACTTTTGTTTTTTTTCTTATTGCCTGTGGACCAGTGTATATAACTTAGTCATTTTCCTAAAACTTTTGCTACGCTAGGGGTGAAGAAATGTGAAAAAAAAAAAAATTGACATGTGATAAACATTATTCTTTAATTGTACTTATTTTGGGTTCAGTTCAACTCTATATAATCTAATATGTTTGGACTCCGAATGGTACGAAGTTGCATGAGACAGTCGTATAATAATATTGACATAGGTCCCTCCCAGAGCAGACATGAAAATCTTTTCGACTTTTATAAAATCATTTACAGAGACTGAAAACGCACATAAAACGTCTTCCAAGCTTTTAATTTGGGAAAACGACGCCCAAAATCAATCTCTCCTCACTCAAATTTGACATTCTCTTTATGTGGCCATGGAATTGGTAGGGTTTGTTTCCCCCATGAATCAAACATAAGATATGGAAATGAGTATATAGTTTTTATTTATTTACGTACAAATTGATATGTGATTAATTTACATTATATGTATTTGGTCCTATTAGGCTACTGCCTAAGTATATCGAGTGAGAGATTCTGAGATTGAGCAAAATCAGTAAATAGTAATGGATGGGAATATGGGATTGGTACCAATAATGAGGCATGTCGTGTAGGATTTAGGAATGTTCCTCCATACTGCATTTGGATGCATTACAAAGCTTGCCTTGTGGTTTTTCTCTACAATATATGAATATAAAATTTGTTGCACATAAACATAATCGAATCCAATGTTCGTCTTTATTTTTCGAATCTTGGTAGTAAAGTCGTGGAGGCTTCTTCTTGTACTATATTGCAAGGTTCTCTCATCAATGATCACCTAACATTTGTATTATTGATTTCAAATTTCAATTCATCAATCTTAGACCGTTTAATTCCTTGTCTGGTTCGATGTATCAGTTCATAGCGACTGACTACTTAACAAAACACTCAAACTAGGGTTTTTTCTCCCCATCATAACACTCGTTTTTTATTTAAAATTTAGGGTTAAATTAATTTATATTTATATTTTAATTATGTATAATAATTTAAAATTATTTTTACCTAACTTTGGAATTTAAATTTAGGATTGAGATTATATTTAATAATTTAAAATAATCTCACCAAAATTAATTTTAATTTACCAAATTTTAAATCAAAATATTTAGGTCGAATTCTCACGCCAAGTTTGATCGAATTAGAATTGTTATGCCGTCCTTTTTGGAAAATGCTGTGAGAGGGTTTGTATTAGTACTCTTTTTCTCTTTCTCTTTCTCTTTAAGGAAAATGATGAGTGTCTTGTTTATTTTTCAGGTGAGATATACTAGGAATACACTTTCTACGGGTATCGCTGAGTTGCTGAATTTTTATCAAATGTCAAAGTATGATAAATATTATGGAGGCGTTTACCTGTACTTTTGTTTTCTGTTTTTGTTTTTTGTTTTTATTTTAAAATTACAAAAAATTCACCTTATTTTTAATATGTTTCTTGTACCCAAAGATTTGTATAGAAAACACTAAAATAACTTGTTTTGTTTTCTCCGTTTCCTACACAAATCTTTAAAAATAGGAGAAAATAAATTAAAAATAAAGTGGCAGTTTTGTATTTAAAAAGTGTAAAGAGAAAATAAAAATTGCAACATTTTCTATTTTTCCCTATTCAATTTGAATGTTTTGTTTGACTGTTTTAGTACGTATATTTTTATATTTGTTTAGTATTTAATTTTAAATTAAACAAAACATATATATCTATGGTCATTTATACGGTATCAAAACTTTGTAGTTGGTAAGAAGAAAAACCATCACAAATTTTCAATTCAGGAGGAAGGACGTATCAAAAGTCAAAACCATGATAGTGTTAATTCCAGGTCCATGCTAGAATGACATGCCACCCCTGATCTAAAGCCCATACCCTAAGCAATGGGCCCAAAAATATACTGGATGGGGAGAGGGCACTTAAAATTTAATCAGTGTGTAAGTATTAATGGGTGATTGGTTGAAAAAGTATGTTATTTTTTAAACATAAAATCTTAAATTTGAGCTTTATATATGAAAAAAAAATTCATTAAAAAGGTTAACTCTGTTATATACTTATATTATAGTAAAAAATCCATTAACTGTCACAAATTTTTAATTCAGGTAGAAGAAAATGTAAAAAGTAAAAACCCTGATACTGTCACTTTCCTGGTCCATACTAGAATGACATGCCAGACCAGATTGAAAGCCCATACCGTAAAGCAGTGGGCCGGAAAATAAATACGATAGGGAGTGGGCATATAAAATTTAACAACGTACTGTTTCTGGTCTCTCCTACACTTCAATTACATTTTTTGTTTGACACGAACAGAAAATAGCACTATAAATAGCAGTCTTAAAATTTTTTTAGAGAAGGTCAATTGTGCATTTATTTAGTTCTTAAAAAAACAAAGGAAAAAAAATGTACGCTAAGTTTCAATTAATTGGAAAAGATAGAAATAGGTGAAAATGATGCATGAACAAATATTAGTAAAAATGCTAGCAACTTGTATCATTTAACTAAATTGTTTAGGATTGGAATCTTGATTGATTTTTGGATATGAAATAAATCATATTAAAATGAAAATATATGGTCAAATAAAAAAATGAAAAGGATGTAATTATTTAAATAGTTTGGAACAAGATGAAATGGAATGAAATGAACATTTAATTCATTTTTTTCCTATATATTTTTCTTTTCTTTTCCTTTTAATCTTCACATTGAGTTAGTATTAATGAGTGACTGGTTCAAATAGTATATGCTATTATTTTAAAAGATTTAAATATGTTTTTAGTTTGTATAAAAAATCTAATAATTTGTTTTAATCCTTATAAAATTTTGTTATATAATTTTAGTCCTTAATGGTATTTTTTTAATCTTTATAAAGTTATAAGCTTTTGATATTAGTCTCGTTTAGATCAGAAGATGTCCATTTTAGTTTGCATTATTTAAGAAACGTCAACCCTGTGTTTCCAATAGATAGTTGACATGTCATCAATGAATAGTAAAAAAACTTAAATCATAAAATAAAATTTTAAGTTCAAGCTTTATATATTAAAATAAAATCATTAAAAATGTAACTTTATTAATTATATCATGAATGTTGTTGATTTAAATAAGATTGATTATTGTAAAACCATCTAGATTCGTCTAATAGTGAGATCTAAGTTTGAATAGTACAATGAGGTAATATTAATAAGTTCTAACTTCAGTATGATGCATGAAAAAAAAAAAAAAGAAAAAAGGGTTAACTTTTAACTATTGTAAAGAAAAGTAGAAAACTAAAATATTAAGTTTTAGTCGTAAACGGAGTTAATACATTCTTCGTTATTAAGTTTTTAGAAAGTTGAATTATTTTTACGGGTAATTTCTTTCCACTATGTGACAACTCCCACAATTCAAATATTGACTGTTTAAACCTTCACGCCCACTTCCAAGTTCCAAACAAAAAAAGTGCCATCCCTATCTCTCACCTAAAATCCGTAAAGAGCTGTTGTACCTTGATGCTTCTAGCTTCCAACGCTCCAGAATTTGCAGTACCGTGCTAAACGGATTGTTCATGTTTTCCAGAGTTTCGTTAGACTTTTCATACCTCATAAGAAATGACAACATTGACGGACACCTTAACAAATAAAGTAATGGGGGCACTAGTCATACAATCATCATTTCAAAATCAATCATTTATTTTTGTCATTAATTACAAATGTCCAATCCTTATCTATTGATCCTGCAGTGATTTGGGAGTAAATGGTGGCCTTTAATAGCTCCTTCTTTCTTGTTTTGGAACAGCAGTGAAGATTAATTGCAAGTATTTTTTATTGGACCCTTACTTTTGAGATGTATCCTCCTCATTTGTCAATTTCTTCTTATTTCTGGCTAAGGCGTTGATTTCTGTCATATTACTTACAAGTTATAACCTCAAACCTGAAGTTTGGTCTCATTATTTGATTAATTTCTGTCTCTTTTTTTTTTTTAAAATTATGTTATTAATATAAAATATTTATTGATTTTATTAATGATTAATTTTTTAAAAAAACCTAATTAATTATCTTTATTCTTTAGTTAAACTATTTATTCTCAATCATATTTTTTTATTTATACTATTCGAATCCAAAAATTTATTTAAGAAAATCGAGTTGAATATCACTTAAATTAATTTTTTATTATTTGATTATGATATGATAATTCACAATTTATTTATTTACGTAATAAAAGATTGTCCGGGTTAGCTGCTGCTGTGAACAAGCGATACGGATAGAAAGATAATTTGTACGAATTCCCATACCCACACAACACGTCTCCCCTTTCTTCGGATCCTTTTAACAAGCGAAGAAAACAAGCGCGTACTTGACAAGTGCGCCACAGGGCGTGGCTTATTCATTTGTGGTAAAACACAACAATTTGGGCATGTTTTACCGTTTACACCATCTTCGTGAAGCCTTCATGAATAGTAACTACTATAAGCTCCAATGGCAATAAACACTACACAGTGATTACGACTACGAGTGACGGTTATTTTTGGTTAAATATTATTGAGTGACGGCTTGTAATAAGCCCAAAATTAACCAATCTATCAAAAACACTCATTCAATATAGAATTAATAACCGAATTAATTTCGATATTTCAATCACATTCAATGACAGTACTTATATAATTTTATTTTTTAAGAACTATTTAAGATAAGAGGATAATACTTTAGAAACCAAATTGATTAGCAAAATCCATAATATTCAATGATGTTAAAAGCATTTCAACAGTACAAAAATATAATTTTGATTTTTTGTACGTTAATAATTGTTCAAGCTGACACCCACCTCCCCCAACTTCCCAGAAGCAAAGAATGTACAATAAGTCTCCACATCATTAGGCCATGCTTCAGCCCTATTAATTATCAATTTATCATTGCTGCGAACGGAATTTAGGATGACAAGGCTTGATTTGCATCAGATGCAAATATGGAAAGTGGGAATTGATGTCCCAACAAATCACAATAAAGTTCAATCCGTCTTTACTAACTCACTGTCCATGGTTTAAAAGAATCCAAGATGGAAAAACTATAGATCATGTTAAAAATCCTTTAAGTGTAAATGACTAATGAGAAGAGCTTTGAACCATAAATGAGAAGAAACGTTTCCCGTGAGAAATCACAACGGATAATTGAGTCTAATTCGTAAAGGCAATAAAACATGCCATTTGCAAATCAATTAGAAATATTTCTCCAAGAGCTACTGAACTGATGGATCGATTGTGTGAAGTATACAATATAATTTTATATTCAATTATGATTGTAATGGTAAATCATTGAACTAAAATCATAAACACACCAGGACTGTGTTGGAACCATCCTTCGTGGCAATAAAATTCAAATTACATCAATAAATTAAATTATAAGGAGAACAAAGCAAAGAAAAGTGAATTGAAGAGAGAAAAAATGACAACAAAATGCAAGTATTTAGTTACAAGCCTGCCTGTTTGTAGGGTATATAACCCTCCTAAATTAGCTGATTGTCCCATCAAATGCTCGTTAAACAAACATCAACACCACAAAATTACACAAGCACAAAACAAAACACCCATACATATAAAATATACTCTGTCATCATCTTTAATATACCACACAAGGCTAATCAGGAGTCATTAGCAGTTTGGCCAAATCATTGTATCGATTCTATGTTCTTACTCAGCTCCTCCAGCTTCTTCATCCTCAATCTTTCACTTTCACTCACCAACTGAAGAAAATAATAACAATATCCCACATATTAGAATAAGGAAAGTAAATGTATTTAAATTCAAATCATTCACAACCATGATTGAGCATGAGACTAACTAACCTCCATTAACTTGGTGATTAGCTGTACTTTTTCCCTGTTCTTTTCATTAAAAGCCTCAAGGGCGTCTTTGTATTCTTTCTCCTGAAATGCATCAAAATCCCAATTTCAATTGTGTCCCCAATAACATGTCATGGTCCGTATAAGTCGGCACTTTATAACATGTTATTCAACCGAGTATTAATGGTTTTCTGTGAAATTCAATAAACTTCACCTTCTTCTGGCAGGTATGACCCAGTGGCTTTAATTCTTTGTTTACGGAATCAATTCTTTTTCGAACAAGTGCAACTTCTTTCCTCATTGGATCTGCCAGGGCTTCAAGCTCCTGATATTCCTCAAACAGAATAAAGTTTGGGATTATTCAATTACATATCAATTTGAGTATAAATGACAAAATTGTATACACACACACGCTACATAAATATGTATAACAAGTTTCAGCATGAATTTTATGGCCAGTTGTTTATTTAAAACAAAAAAAAATTAAAATTGTAAGGCAAAAGGAAATATACGTGATATTTGATATATATATATATATATATATATATATATATATATATTGTTTTCTAACAACAGATATTTAAAATCTTAGGTGCCAAATAAATTCTAGAAAGGAAGTATATGAATTATTAGGTTCTTAGCCCGACACTGCTTTCTGACAAGAATATATTCAAGGGAACATGAAAGTTCAAATTTTGAAATCTTTTCCTCAAAAAACCCAACGGAAAATAAAAGGAAAATGTTTTGGGGGCTGCAAATTCACTTTGTCGAGAACAAAACCACAGATCGGACATATCCAAGTGCTCTAGATGTGCTCTAAACATCTATTCCCCTTGTTACATGATAACCCGATTTAATTAAATAAAAATTCACAAAAAAAACTAAAAAAAAAAAATACCAAAGTTGTTTCCATCAGGAGCTTTTTGAATATTTATTTAAATTAAAAAAAAAGGGTTTTCCTGTTAAGAGAAAATGAGAAATGGAAGTGTGTGTGTGAGAGAGAGAGAGAGAGAGAGAGAGATACCTCACGAATGGTTGCAAGACGCTTAGTTTCTTCTTCGACACGACCCAGCTGAAGCTGAACCTTTTCTCTGATCTCCATCTTCTTCCTTTCAATCTCTTCCTCCTTTGCCCTGAAGGTGGAGAGAGCAGACCGTGACATCTCTTCATCTTCCTTCGACAAATGGCTGCTGAAGCTCAGGCTCCCCGAATTCTGCACCACCAGCTGGTTGTTCTGGTTCTCACTCTGCATCCTTTCTTTCACACAAACAAACCCTTTCTTCTTCCTTCACTCTATTATCTCTCTGACCCTCTCTTTTTCTTTTCTTTTTTTTTTTTCTTTTTTTTTTTGCTTTATCTGCTTTGTGTTGGCCTTCAAATGATGAGGCTGCAGTGCTCTGCTTCCTTCCCCTGTTGCGAGTGCGCTTCGTAGTTCGTATGTTATCAGGGTTGGGTTGCCTCTTTTCTAGCGTCAAACCGGCTTACCTTACCCCCTTTGCCTTTATGGACCAAACATATTTACTTTCTATTCCTAAATTAATAATCAAATTATCACCAACGTTCAAATAAAAAAACTAACTAATTTAATTTCTCTAACAATCATTCTAAATATTGTATTAGTTAAGTATAAGAAATTATTTTAATTTAACAGTATATTTTAAATTTATATAATGAATCTTGTTTCTTTTAATTATTCGAGCAAGATTATCTTTAACAAAATTTTTATAATTTCTATACAAAAGTAACTTTTAAATTCATTACTAAAAGATTAATAAACTTATTATATAGTATCGAGTTCTTTCAATTTATTAAAATAAATCAATCATATTTAACTTAATTGATGGATAAGTTACTATAAATTTTTTTAATTAATATTTTTAACTCTTAGGAATAAAAAAAATATTTTAATAATTTTTTATTCAATTATTTAATTTGAGTAAGATTATTTTTTTAGAGCTAATGTAATTTGTACCAAAAGCTTATCATCATTTTTTGAAGAAAAAAAAAAGTTTTATCATCACATAACTATAAGAATATGTAATTCAATAATAATGTAAAAAATATAATTATAATTATATGACATTTGAATATATTTTTTATCACATCACACAATTTTTTATTTTATTTTCTTTCATTGTTAAAAATTAGTAATACCTGTCTTCTTCAATCTTTTCTTCATTGCTAAACAAAGAATGACAACAAATAGTATTGGACACTTTGTGGGTGACCTGTTCCAACTTAGCCCCTTTCTTCCCAGCTTGGCTTACCCTTTTTAAACCCCAAATAAATATGATAAAAAAAAGATTACAAAAGCACAAGCTGATCCGGCCCAACTGGCAGGCAATCACTGATGATAAAGAGGAAGGGGCCTTCAACTTTACTGAATGAAAGATAGCTGCCTTTGCCTTTGGTTTTATATGAATCCTTCTAGCTAGTAGAACGGAACAAACCTTGGAATTTGAGCACGGACTTTGTTCCCAGTTCCCACACATTCTTTCCCAATGCGTTCAAATTTCTACCTCAACATAACTGCGCAAGTTGCTGTAAAATAAAAAAATAAAAACATGGTTACACTGCCTACGCTAATCTTTCCTTCATTCAATTTCAGGTGCTGTCACTTTCTATTAATTAACAACATTATTAAAAAAATAGATTAAATTATAATTTTTATCCTCATATAATTTTAAATTTACAATTTTTATCTTTTATTTCTAAATAAAAATATTTAATCTTTTTCTTTTTTAGAATAAACTTAAACTAACGATCAATTGGTGTAATCATCAAAATTAAAAAAAACTAAATATCTTAATTTAAAAATAGGAGACTAAAAATGTAATTTATCTAAAAAATACTACCACATGAAATTCAAATTAGAAAATAACAGCGACGAGTGTGTAATTCAAATTAGATCTTGAATTCTCGATTGGAAATAGCACCTTTGTTTTTACAATTTAAAAACCAGATATGTTAATTACAAATATAAGTACAAAAGAAGCCCCTCAAACAATAGTGAAAAGGATTATTCTTGCAAAAATACATCAGAAAATACACGATGAAGGAGAAAACAATACAAAATAAATAAATGGTTCATATATATACATCCCCCTCTTCAATATACATATGCATCCCAATAAGTTTAAAAAAGTATGAAATTTGACAATAATATGATAATATATTTTACTGATGCATTCATTTTAATTTGCTATTGTTTGACCATTAATGTTTCTTGACAAATTATTATTCTCGATCTAAAAGTTGTAAACCAGGTAACTGTTGTGAGTATTCTTTCTCAATTTGCGCAGCCGGCCTCAATTTTACTTTTATGATTGTTCTTTTATTTACCAGTCTACCATCGTAAATGATCTAAAAGCTTCATAGGTCAAGTTTCAAGAGAAATCTTAATTTCAATATAATATATCTTGACATCCTATGATCTATGTTTGGAGGCTTGTGTGAATTTCACATTTGAAGGAGCAAAACAAGAGAACAGTATCATTTCTATGGAGTTTATCACAACGTTAAATTATAATGAAGATGCTATGCTCTAGAAATTGAAAGAAAATTTCTCAACTTTACCTAGAAAAATGTTACTTCTAACGGATAATTTATTTTTATTTTTATTTTTGAGCAAACTAATTTGTTACTCAGATACTTTTAAAAGTCTTTTTTTTTTTTATCGGCAAACATTATTTTGTCAATTTTATTAGAAATGTATCTCTTCCTCCTTTTTTAATCATTGGACCAATTTTATATTTTTTTTTATTACGTTGTTTTGGCACACTTGTTTGAACTCCTTATAAAAAGAAATGCTGCCAATTTGAAAAAGACTTACTTGCAAGAGAAGAAAACTAATACAATAAATGAAGAAAGTAAAATAAGTCAGTTTTTTCTAAGAAATTAAAATTAACTTAAATGTCTCTTAACTTCTAAAAACATCCTCATTCAACTTCTTTAATTATAAGAATCCATAAACTTATAAGTTTTTTATTTAGAAATCAAATAAATATCTCAATTTAAAAATTCTTATTCTTATAAAGCTAAAAACTGATCTCAACTAAACCAAAAATGTTTTTCTTATAAGTTATAAGGCTGAATAACATTTAAAAAAGAAAAAAAAAGAAATTAAGATCATAAAAAGTAGGTCAAGTTTAGATATGGGCCATGGAAATGAACTGTAAATTGACGGTTCTAAAGGGACAGACGAGAGCCTCGATCGGCCACCCTTTAATTTTTTTTTATAAAATTCTTATATATAGACTTCATTTTCTTATATATAAAAAATTAAAGTAGCAGACGTCCTATAATTTAATTATTAATCAATATATATATATATATATATATATGCACACTTGCGTTTAATTACTTTTAACATTTGCCATACATGTTATTGGGTCTATCCTTGACGGTAAGTGTTACTTATATATATATATATATATATATATATATATATATATATATATATATATATATATGCCCCATTCAGAAGATGCAACCGTTGTATTTGTCTATATTCTATAGTAGCATTCTTGTTTCACAACGCAGTAAGCACTTCCATAAATTCTAATACAGCCGGCGGGGTTGCTTTCAAGAATTTCTCGATCATTCTGCTCTGACATGTTCATCATAACACATGCGCATGTGAAGGAGAGATTATGAAGGACCTGTGGTCATAGATAAGATCCCTAAAGGCTTTGTATCGTTATATATTCGGTTTAATTTGGTAGATTGAAATTTTCAACCAACTCTGTTTTTGTTTCTTTTAACTCATTCATATGGCGTGTATTGGTCGGGGGAATTGAGAGAGAGAAAGAGAGAGAGAGAGAGAGAGAGAGATTAACTGCATAACATGATAATGTGTTAGATAAGAACGTGTATCAGATAGGTCTAACCCACAATGTCAAGCAATCTACCGGCAGGGTCACCATGCAATATTTTCTTTACGTATGGTTACCAAACTGTGTGGGTCGTTGCAAATTGTGTAACAAGAATCTTGTCATTCAGTGTTCTAATTACTAAATTAATTAAAAGAAAAACATTTACTACGCCCCATGAATACTTTTTACTGTCCAAATAAATATTGTGTATTTTTATTTGATATTTTTTATTCAATCCTCTAAAACACTTGTTAGCATTCTTTCATGTTTAGATATAAAACGCCATTTAAGCATTGGAAAAGTTAATGTTTAGAATTCAAATTACCATTAACTTATCTTAAGAAAATAATGTTATTTGCTATGAAATAATTTCTACATCACAAAAATCAACTATTGAATATTATAAATACAGTAATATTTTATAAACGCCACAACAGTGTAAACATCTCTTTTATCACGGCAAATTATCTCACATTTATTTAAGTAATAATTAGTCAACGAATGAATGCTAGCTACAATTTTTCTTATACTTTCTTTCTAATATTTCATCTGTTTTTTTTTAATTATCAATTTTGATAGATTTCACTTCTAAATATAAAAAAAAACAATTAAATGAATACTGAGACTCATCCAAATAAATAACTTTTGATAAATTTTAATTAATCATAAAAAATATTAAAAAGAGTGTTAGTGAGTGTTGTCGGTATTCCTTCTGTTAGATATCCCTTAACTTCAAATATAAAAGGGGGCATGTGTCAATCTGATCTATTTTAGTTTGTATTTAAATAAAATATACTGGGCTAGCGCGTTTATTTGACGTATGGTGATTTTATTTCATTTTTGTCCAACTAACTTGGCTAGCGGAGTTAATGAATTTTTATGCGACCACAATAATTAAAAATAAACAAAATGATTAAAACTATGAATTTTAAAAAAAATATCAACCATAAGATTTAATGAAAAATACAGGAAAATATATATGAATTAATAAGTTTTCTTTTTTTTCCTCGAAAAGAAAAATTTATGGGCATCACTTAAACATCAAATAAAACATAATAAAAACATGTCCAACTTTTTATATAAATATGGGTATATATACTAAAAAAGAGGTAATTGTAGACTAAACACTAAGCAGTAATGATTTAAATATTTAATAATCCTAACCACACTACTCACTTTAAGTAGTTTTAAGTAATTAAAAGTATAAAATTATAAAATAATAAATAAAATTTAATAAATAATTGGTCAACAGACTAACCTATTAACCTGCAAACCAAACTCGTGTAAATTATTGGTTAAATGGATCAACGATCACAAGTGTTTTAATATAAAGAAAATTAAGAAAGAGATAACAAAAAATTAAAAAAATCATGGATTATTTAACTTAATAAATTATGTGAGTTAAAAATTATTAATATATTTTATATTTAGTAATTAATTTATATATAATAAATTAAATTATATAATATCAGTTGGGTCAGATTCAAGAAAATAAAATTCATTATTCAATCTGTTCATAATCGAGTTTTAATTATGTTGACTCAACCAAAGCATCAAGATAAATGCCAAAGGTAACCATTGAATTCTTAAGTAAGAGGCAAAGAGGAACATATAGGAATCCAACTTAGAATATCAACATAATATAATTAGGTCAAAATTAAATAACAAATTTATTTGAACTCATAAACATCTTTAATTTATTGTATTTAACGGAACTACTTCATATTAATATATATGATAATCTAACAAAAAATATTAATTAAATGAACCCAATCCAAATAAATCCCCATTTAAATAGAAAAACGTTTTAGCTAATTTTAACCCTCTTGATTCACACGTTAAAAATATTAAAGCAGACTGTCTGTGGGCTTATTCTCGTATACCCATCTCTAACTCTAGACAAGTGGTTAACACTTATATATTTTTTGTATTTTTTTATTATATTATATTACTTATTGTGTGTATATATATATATATATATATATATATATTCTTCTACTAATTATCATTTAGAATAAAAAGTGTTTATTAATATTTTTATACTTACATCATGAAAAGTTCTATGTAATCCAACTTTATTATAAAGTTAAATATGCGACGAAAAACACTGACAAAGCTAAGTTAAAGATTTAATTTGCCAAAATGATTGTATATCCTCATTTATATTGACGTCATGACCATTATCATTACCGTCCTCATTTGCACCAGTGCTTCCATCATATCGTGGGGATATTGCCATCAAAATGCTTTTTTGTTTTTTCAGTGGAGCCCTGGCCCTGCAATGTCAGAATTATCAAAATTACTGTATATCACTGTGTTTGTATAATAACTGACAACTGTTTTGCAAATATCATCATGTATCCATTAATTTGTTGTCGTTATTGATCTCAAACCGTCGTTATTAGTTAGTAGTATGTATTATACTCCATGTGACATGATTGGATAATTTATGTTTGTTAAGTATGTATTCAGGACTAGGAGTAAGGAGTTTGATTATCAAATTTATATATGTATACATATATAATATATATATATATGAAATAATCTGTTGAAAAATACTTCCTCAAAAAATTAGTCTCTAATATTTAGTTAGGGTCCAAAATATATCCGAGTTATAAAAAAAAACACACAATTCTCCTCAATTATAAATGATAATTAGTTATTTAAAAGAATTCTTGTGATTTAAAATTCAAACATTTAACTCTAACTTTGTCAAATCATCCAATGAGTAAAATTAATCTAGTATGCAGGTGCGGAAAACTCTCAATAAAGGACCAATATGCACAGCTTGATATATTAAATAATCGTTAAATTTTGAGCAAAGGAGGTCGACTACGTTGCCTCTGATGTTATATAATGAAAAAGAAATACTTAATTTGTCAAGATTAATACAAGTCATTATGTTGTTTAATTTTAAACAATAATGTTATAAATTTAAACTTATTCAAAAATACTTATAAAATTAAATAGTTTAAGTTATAATTGTATTTAATGACACTACTAATGATTCAAGGGGGGAAAAATTGACTGATAAAGAAAAGTAATAATTTTTTTCTACCAATGAACATGACTTAAATTGTTAATAGTCTATAGATGTATCTACTTTCATAAGAAATAAATGGATATCTCATTAATAGAATTTAATTTATAATAAATTAAGAGTATAAAAAAATTAATAATTATACATCTAAAAGTGATCATATGTCAATAAGTGATTGATGTAAGTAATATTGGACTCGATCTTTTTAAATAAGATTTCAGATTCGAATATTGTCAAAGAAAAATACATGATTAAGAGGAGATAACTCATTAAAAGTGATCAATTAGATTTCTCATAGAAATAAGTCATCAACAAAGCTACACTATTACACATGTGACATTTAACAATAATATTTTGCCTAATACTTAGTAAAATAATAAAACTTTTGGTAATATTTAAAAAAATATTATCAAATATAAATAAATATTACTAATATATTTTCATGACATTTTATCAAATGTTATGTATAACATATATTAAGTATTAGGCATAAAATATCGTTAAAAATTATATGTGTAATATTATTAATTAATATTTTGTATTAATAATATGATTATAAAAAATAAAAATGATCATATATTTGTTTCATTTAGGAGTTAAAGACAAAAAAAAACTCATTTATTTTTTATATATAGAACAAAAAATAATATATTTTAAGTTATTCTGTTGTAGTCTCTCGTTTCCTGCATACTAGCGGAAAAGATTCAAGTGCATGGTGCTTCCGTGCTTAAAAAGTAATATAAGGAATAAATTATTATTTTGATATTTGAAGTGTAGGATGTTGTGAATTTAGTTCTTAAAAATGTTGAAAAACTAAAATAGTTTTTTTAAATGAATGACCATAAGTTAACCCGGCCCAATTATCAGTCTCACTTAAATTATAATATCAAATATTAATTACCATATTGACTTCTACATTAGCTCATGTGTGTTAGTCTAGTCATGTGGAAATTTTCATTTAAGTATCTAAAATTGTAGGACATTGTTAATTCAATGCTCTAATAGACCCTAAAATTGTATGCCATTGTCCATCAACTTAGTCGATCCCTTGAATTATTGGAATTCTAAAATAGTCTCCAAAATTAAATATTTTTGGTCAAGTTAATCCAATTGTCTTAGTCAACTAATGACATCATGTCAAATACGTTTCACGTGGCATGTTAAATACCTTGTTGGCTCCTATACATTGGCCCACATGTACATGTGGTACGTGCAACCCACAAGAACCATTTTAACAAAAAAAATTTGTAATGTTGATATAGTTCCCTTCTTCCTCCTTCTGTTTAAAAACATATCTAGAACCTTAAATTTTTCATGATCAAAGCTTTAAGATGAAAAACAGAGAGGTGACAAGTGACAACGATGGGCAGTTTAAGACAATTTATGCAATTAACACCAAACAAAAAAAGAAAAACACAAGTTGGACTTTGATTGCATATTGAGGGTAAATAATGGTTGGGAAACGAGAGCTATAATTTGCAATTTTTCTGATGAGATTAAAGAGCAATTATGCAAACATCCAGAACTCAGAAATTTGAGAAGGCTTTCTACACATATACCTACCAAAGTTATTTTGAATATAAATTTAAAATGAGTATGGTTATAAAGCATATTGAATTGGTTTTTAGAATGATGTATCAAACTATAATTATTTTACCAAAATTGATGAAGGCCTGAGTGAAGTATGTGCTACTAAAGCAAATAGAAGAGAATAAATATATAAATATACAGCGAGGGAACAATTGATGTCAAAGGTTGATAATTTGGACGTTGTCGTAGTTAAAATGGAGGTTAATACTTAACTGTATGTCGAGGGAATCGCAACCTCTTTTTATATAGTAGCTGTCGACTCAGACAATGGTGTCGCGTGGTGATTGTAGTGTGCTACCGACTATGAAGGAGGGGGGTTGTAGAAGGAGTTGCAAAAAACAATCCATTTGTGGAGGATTATAAACAATCATGAAAATTAGATGAATCTAACTGGAAATGAAAATTGTGTACCATAAACTACCTATCAACATGGTACATCGTACCATTCATCGACTTTATATGCCTTGCCGTGATTTCCATCATACATTAAATTTGTTTTAATCTGATAACATCGTGTTTTTTATTTGCACAAAAAGCATTGGTAACTAATAGCAAACGTCTTACATATAACTTTTAACGTTGTTTTGAAGTTAGAACAGAAGGGACTGAGTCATGAGGATTTCACGGATAAATGAATAAGTGAGTGTGAGTCCATACACACATGCTTGAGGTAAACACTTTGTGTGAAGTGGGCAGAAAGGGTATTAGGCTGTAGTGGACCATGGACGCAGAGACAGAAGGCAGAAGACAGAAGAGCACGCAGGTTAAGTATTAGTATTAGAGTATTCCTCAACAAGAATTGGAACCAAGATGTGAGGTGTAAGGCAAAGTTGGAAGAGTAGTGGCGGCACCTTATCTAACCTTTTTGACAACTATTGCATCCTTTGTTCTTTCCAATTCTCACATTCACATCATATTAAACAGAATCGGTATGCTTTTCTTTTTTCTTTTATTTTTCCTTGTTTTATTAGTAGTTTCTTTTTTTCTTTACTTGCTATGATTGAATCCGGGTCCGGGTCTACTTTACATATTTTTGTAATTTTGGTAGATAGGACTTTACACGTCCTAAATCAATATTAATCACACTCGTAAATCTCTTTCTTTCTCAATGTACTCTTTTCCAACATGAAATTCTTAAATGAGAAAACAAAAGGCAGTGATGGTTTAAATTCAACGGTGGTGATTACTGATTAGGGGTGAAGACATGGAATCAGAGATGGCCATAGAGCAAGGAATCTTCAAGTGGGGGGCCACTTCTCATGGTGGATGCCCAAACAAAGTATCAGTCGCCTGCGGCATGGGATTTTCTTTTTCAGCTAAACAAATTAAAATTAAAATTATTTAATTAGCCACTAAAGTAGAAAAGTTTAGCACCTACCCGCCAAATATTGAATGAAGAAAGCAAAATATGAAGGAGGCCATTAAACAGCGCTAAAGGACCTAATGCCTACGTAAGCAATTTGGATTCATTAAAAAAGAGCACGTTAATGTATTTGTCTCGAAAGGAATTAAGATACTTTGTAGTTTTATTGGATTTACATTCTAATTTCAATAGTAAAAATTAAAATCATATTAACTACTAATACTTTCCATCACATCACCTTTTTTCAGTTAACATGTCTTACATTTTTTCAGAATTTGCAGGATCCACTTTCAATTTTATTATAACTCTGCTTATGTATTGGTGATAAATGTGATTTGATAAACAATTTTTAGGACTAAGATTAGTGAGATGAACAAATGTTTATCTCTTCTGTTTTTTCTGTTTTTTATTAGTAAAAGGTTTTCATTCTCATTTTCTTAGAGTCAATTTGGAAAAGAAATTCCAGCAAACATTTATAGAAAAAAAGGTAAAAATGAATTGTCATTTTTATATTATATAAAAATTATAGAAAAAGTTAAATGAGAGAAGCTCTAAAAAGATCGAAATGAATAGATTGTTTTCACTTATATAAAATAAATTTATTCTATTTTATTTTTTCTTCTATGAATATATTTTTAAAATTTTATTTGAACTAAATTATTAAAAAAAATTGCTCTCTTCATATATATATATATATATATATATATATAACACTAAAGAAATTAACAATTCAATTCAAACACAGGTAGGTATCTGCCAAAGATATAAAAAAAAATGTACTATTATGATGTTATTTCAAAATTGTGAAAGTGCGGGCGAAGTTAATCCTCGGGTGGAGGTGCGCCTCAGAGTTTTCAAAATTCTCAATCGAATTGGAAGTTTATTATAATATATATTTTCAAAGGTAATGATGAGTAAGTCTAATTCAGGTTTTCACTTCAGCGACAAAAGAATGGAAACAAGATGTTTTTTTGAAATAGTTGATGTTTCTAAAAGGCTAAAATCCAAAACACTTAAGAATCCAAAATTGAACTCGAGTTTGAAACTTTTTTATTAATTTAATTCTTTGTATATAAATGAAAGGAGTTAATTATATTTCATTTATATAATTTTAAGTGCCACTATTTCGTGGAGGAAAAAAAATACAAAGGTAGTACTCGATATTTTCCATTACACTTTCATAGTGTGCACAAAAGTGTGGAGGACATGTATATGACAGTATGAGTGTATCTAACGTTGTATGTCACATTTCCACTCTGTACTCACAAGACTGTCGCTTTCCGTAGCCGTTGGGTTTTTGGAGTTAGGTGGCCATTGCGTAACAGCCGTGACGACTGTTTTTGAAAGATTCGGTTTACGCTATTTATTGTTTTCTTTTCTATGACGGTGAATTGTTCTTTTTTAAAAAAAATAATAATAATTAGTGATCAAAATTGTTATTAACGCTGCATGAATCTTGTAGATTCTCAGTCTTCCATATAAGAATACCAAATAAGAACCTCTTCAGTTAATTTTATATGCAGCCAAAATCCAGTTAGCCTCAAGCGTGTGTTTGATAGCATCTTAATTCGATGAAAGTTGTTCGGCAATGAAATGTACTGAAATTTGGAACAACTAAATTGTGATGAAAGTTGTTGAGAGAATGATGGTCACTTTCATCTCTTTTTATCTCTTTACCAAATACTCCCTAAATAGTTGATATGATAGGTCATTACACACTGAAGAAATAATAAGATGAATTGTCTAGATTTTGATTAAAGAGAATATCTTGTTATAGAGGCAAGAGGGGATTTAATCCAAAAAGTAGTGATTTTTGGTAAAAGAATTCAAATAATATAAATTAAATAAAAAATGACGCATTTAGGGCTGTTTTCAAACTATTTATCAATCTGGGGCAGGGGAAACCGCCCAAAATTGGGCATGACCGGTCCCGCCTGAATCTGGGCGGCTCTAGGGGGGCAGTCCCGTCCAATTTTGGGCGGGAATAAATCCGTCTCTAAATCCGTCGCTAAATCGGTTAGCGACCGGTTTAGCGACTGATTTAGCGACGGAAAATTTGGTTTTTTAATTTTTTTTGCGACCAAAATATTCCGTCGCAACTAATAAAAATCAAAATTGGCGTGTTTTATTTTTGACGTAAAATATCATTTAATATTATTTATTTTTATTTTTATTTAATTTGAAAGTGTTTTTAGACTTCATGATAGATATGATCTTTTTTACCTTTTTTAAATATTGTTTTATTTAGTATATTTTTTTAATATTATATGATTTTATTTAATATATTCTGGATTTTTGGTATATATAATTTTTAATATATTATTTTATTTAATATAATTTCTAAATTTTTATATGATTTTGTTTAATATTTTTTTGGATTTTGTATA
>PYAF01005492.1:2245620-2263607 GCA_007407185.1 Glycine tomentella
AGGAAATTAATTGAAAATAATAATTAGGGAATATAATAAAGAAAAAATAATTCTAGATAGTGTTTTAATATGTGTACTTGTAAATAATAATAAATTTTTTTTTTCTTTTATGCCATTTCTTAAGATTTTTATTAAAATATATAATATAAAAAATTATAATTGAATATAAATTAATACTAATATTTGTTTAAGTTATCATAAAAAATTTGATTGTCACAATGGTATTTAAATAACTTATAAAATTAACACAATTGAACTTTTATTTAAGTGGTTAAAATGATTTTCTTTTTTTGTTTTTCTACTACAACTATAAAGATGTTGTAGATTTTTCTATGCTTTGATTTTTGTTTAGTTGGATTCCTTGACATGAAAATAATTAAATTAAAGTATAATATAATTTCTTAATTATCATGTAGGTACTTAAATAAATTACAAATTTAAGGCACTTGAACATGTTTTGAATTTTTCTGAAGTTCAATTTTGATTTTGTTGACAGTTTTATTTTCATATGTACAATAATTAAAAAATGAAAAAAAACATTAGTATTCTTAAAATAAAATTTAAAATTAAAAAGGGGAAAATGATTTAAAAAATTAATTGATTAAAAGCACAATAAATAAATAATTGTTACATCTCAGTTATATTATACAAATAAATCAAAATACTATGATAATTGAGATGAGAGACAAAGAGACAAACATAATAAAACGAAAATAATAAAATGTTCTAATAATAACAATTGAAATACAAAAATAACAAAACTAATCATAGTTTGAAAAATGTTATGCAATGAATACTTTTTTTTTCCATTTGAATTATTCTAGTGAGTTGTTCATTATGCACAACATCTATATAGATTATTATAACATATTGATCGATTATTATATATAACTACACATGTTAAAATACTACTTATAATTAATTTATTATTTATATTTTCTAATTTTTATTATT
Source organism: Glycine tomentella (assembly GCA_007407185.1). Taxonomy (NCBI): domain Eukaryota; kingdom Viridiplantae; phylum Streptophyta; class Magnoliopsida; order Fabales; family Fabaceae; genus Glycine; species Glycine tomentella. The sequence continues at coordinate 2,246,575 of PYAF01005492.1, forward strand.
TTATTACCTTTTAAAAATTATTTTTTTCTTTTAAAGAACACACTTAAGAATTCGGGTTAGGGAGACCCAAATTCTTAACTTGATTTTCAATTTTTTTTATAAAAAAGATAGTGTGAATTTGGTTCTTCTAAGCTGAATTTATACTATAAACAGTAAATATATATATATATATATATATATATATATGTTTCTGTAAATAAAAAGGACACATGTATATTTATGTATATATTAAATTTTTGTTGTAAGTTTGTGAAAAATTCACAAACTGAGTCGTACCTCCTGCGTTACCGGTTCATGGTGAATGAGCTCTCTCTGTCATTTGATTATGAGTTGTCGCCAAGAACCTTAGACGCCAAAACATAGTCACGTGGCGTGGGACATGATACTGACTTCAGTTTTGGTTCCAATCCTGCGGCCCAGCCCAACTCTAAATCCTTAATGGGCTTCTTGTTATGAAATTGGACTTGCAGTTTGGATTATAGATGCCCATATGTAATTAAAGACTTGTCTTGACAAAGACACATTAAAAAAAAGTTATTTTATTTGAGTTTAATTTTATACACGAAATATAAGCTTTATACTGTCAATATATTAAAAATTATATTAAATATGAATTTTAAAATAATTGTTATTAAAATCAATAATCTTTTTTCATATATGGTAATTTTATGATTAGATGAGAAAGATGACATTATAAACAACTTGTATCTATTTCGACTGTAAAACCTTTGTTTTTAATCTCAATAATGACGGCTATAACAGTATTTACAAGCTGGATATATTCAAATTACGAAGACCCAATTTATCCCAGCACAGATTGTTGATTATAAAGGCAAGCCCGCGCACACATAATGAATGACTTTATATATTAATGGCATGAAATAGATTTTTTTTTTTTTTTTTTTTACCATTAGAAAAAGTTATTACTGAACTAAAATTACGTGATTTACAAACCACTAAATGACAATAAACCATATCATTGATGACACCGCAAATCAACATAAAAAAAATAAAAAAAAATCTTTTGTGCATAGTGCATGTAAAAGGGGTAAAATTATGGCTTAAGAAATAAGAATGTGATTAAGAGATCTAGTTCACTTAGTTAGCTGAGCATGAATACATTTATTGTTGTAATTTTTTTGATACTGAAGTTCAACTCCTCCCTGTAAACCAAAAACGAAATAGGAATATGGAAGTTTTTTTTAAGGAATATGAAATATTAGATAAGATAAGAGAGAACCGTGTTAAAAATGGAGGGAGGGGGTTGATTTGCTTGCAATGTTAAACTAGCAGTGAGCTTGTATATAAACCACTATCAACCTTTGAAAGTTGGAACAATTTTTTAGTTATTTCCTCTCTTTTTAAAAAAAAAAAAAAAAAAAACACCGCATTCAACCTATTTTTTTTCAGAGTGGGCCTATATGCAAAAAAAAATTGGCTTTGTACATTATATGCCAAAAATGTTAATTTTTTTTTTAGAATGACAAAAAGTAAAAATACAAAATTTCATGTAAATTTTTCAAACTCATTCATGACTATTAAACAGACTCCGGTGGGTTGTTAAAAATATTAATATAATATTTCAGAATAATTTTATTGATTAATTGAATTTTTTATGTTATGAAAAAATAAAGTTAATCATTTAATTTAAAAATTATTAATTATTTTAATTCTTAATATTAACAATGTGATATTCCTCTAATTTCGTGATTAATAATAATTTAGTACATTTATTTAGTGTATACAAGTCAATTTAATCTTTAAAATTAGAGATTTTATTGACTTATGATTATTAAATTGGAAAATTAAGTTAATTAATTTAATAAATATTAAAAGTTAATTTAATCAATAGTTTTAATTTCATGAAAAAATTATTTGATAGTTATCCAAATTCAATATTACATTTTGTTCTTTTATAAGGTTGAATATCAAGTTCAGTGATGGTGCTACTTTGTTTTCAATGACTACATTATTCGCACACCCCAAATTATTCGGATCCGACAAAACATTAATGATAGGGCATTGGTATATTTCAAATTATTTTTTGTGTCATTGAAATTTTTCTTTACAAACGAGTAATCACAGGAGATTTTCTCTGACAATGTTTTAAGAAATTTTAAAATATTCTCAGAAAACCATCAGAAAACTTTATGACTAAAAAACGCCAATAGAAAGTACAAACAAGAGCATAATAAACTTATGAACATATCTTTAGAATTAAGTGGCTTAAATTCTTCCTTATAGTTTAATAGTGGTGTAATTTTAGTTTTTTATATTTTTAAAATTTAGTATTTTTAGTTTGTTGTTAATTTACGTCAATTTTTTAATAGACATTGTTGACTTAATTAACATCTAAGTTATAAGATGATTCTAATATGCTGACATGATAGATGATATGATATGACAGTTTAACATATTAATATCACATCATTACTTAGATATTATGTTAATAATTTCTATTAAAAGTTTAAGATAAATAATAAAGGATCAAAATTGTTAAATTTAAAAAGCTTAGAGACTAAATGTGTAATAATTTCTTATAATGATCAAAATTGTATAATTGTAAAATTATAGGACCAAAAGTAAATTTAATCCAATTAAAATACATTCAATCGGTCAACCAGTTTCCTACATGGTAAATCAAAATGCCCCCCCCCCCCCCCCCCCCAAAAAAAAAAGGAAATTTGGTGATGTGCTAAGACCGATTGAAAGAAGCAGTTTCAACTAAGTTAAAACCTCAACCTTCAACAACCAAAATAGAACACTCCATTATATTAAATCTATAAGATAAAATAAAAATCATGGAGGGACAAAAATCCATGTACAATCATTTCAACCTATAACAACAAAAATCATCTTTATTCCTATAAATCTCTTTTTGAATAAAAAGTGGAAAAGAAATCCGCCAAACCAAACCATTTTGTGGAACTACCATGAGAGGTAGGTTTATTTGCACAAAAAAAAAAAAAATTACCCTCAAAATAAATGTGAGAAAGACAAAAGGACATATTACGAGTGGTTTATATAGTTTAGCTACCTACTTCTAAGTGTCCAAGGAAATAACATTGGGAGACTTGAAGGCTTTGAGAACCAGCATGAAATCACATTCAATCCAAAGCCTTGTCCGGCCAACATTCCAAAATGGCGGTTTCAATAGCTAACATAATCATAATAACTCATGCATATTAAGTAACTAATTGAGTTAGACAAAATATATTTATATGTGAGGGAAACATGTAAGAAAAAGAATATTATTGGTTGCACAACCCAAGGCCACTTGTAAATAGATTTACACAAATTTATTAGGAGCATTATTAGAAGAATTAAAATGACCATAGTTCATTGAGGTGATTCAATTAATCTAATGTAAAATATAAATTAAACTAAAAACTTTAGTTTTCAAATTATTTTGGCATAATCTGATTTGTCTTTTTTATAAAAAAATAGTCCATCGTGGGATAATTTATGTCGATCCAATGTTTTCTAAAACTTTTGACGTTTGAGAAATTAATAAATTCATTTTTTTACTATGATAAAGGGATTTAATTATACCATATTTGTAATATTTTCTCGTGCATGGCATGAGCTATTTTACCAGTGCTTCATAAATGCACATGTTGGTATGATAAGACAAAATCCATAATAAGAAGTTTTTTTTGTTAATTTTATACGAAAGTAAAGATTTTGAATTGAAATGTATCATATTCATCGTTAAAGAGTATGTACATCAATTAGAAGATTTATTTCAACTTAATCAATAGTCTCACATTTAAACTTTGAATAAACAATTGCATTTACTACACAGAAAATTAACTTTTCTTCCTTACTATCCAACTCGAGGAGGATAAATTTGTGATACATAAAGAAAAGGATTTTGTGAAAGTTTTAGATAGAGAAAATTTCATATAAGAAGTGTAAATTAAAAGAAAGTTCGAATAATTTACTTTTTTATGAACCTTTTTTAATCAATGTTTTTATTTCGAGTATGTGGTGAATGTTTTGTTTAATGTATGCATGGTTTTGAAATTTTTTCATTTTTTCATTAAAAAAAATATAACCATATATTTGGCTTAAAGGTAAAGGGAGAAAAAAATATAACAATATATTTGGCTTAAAGGTGAAGGGAGAAGGGAAAAGAGATTGCAAGTTTAAATAATTCCACTAATATTTATGATGAAACTTATAAATTAACATTTGTTAATAAAAAAATAACAATAAGTTAATCTCATTTGATACAACAGCATGTAAAAGGCTATTAAAATATAACCATTTAAGTATTGGGTTAAGACATGAAAAAATTATAGATTTTTTTTATATATTTTGTTTCTCATAGTTATCATTTTAAATTTATTTGAAGACAATCATATTTAAAGTACAATTGGATATTAAATATGGTCACCTCTCATAATAGAGATTCAAACCTTAGTCACGTTGTAAAAGACTAATTTCTTTCACTAAAATTTATTTATATTTATAAAATAGTTTTTATAATTTTTAATTTGTTTTAATGAATACTTAATCAGGTTTAATGGATTATATTATTTTCATTTTATTTTAAAATTTCATTTCAATAAATTAATTATTTCATATAATAAATTTAATATATGTTTTAGTTTGGATTTGAAGCTATATGAGATAGCATAACAAAAATATTCAGAGTCCAAATTTCGAGTTCAATAAAGGAAATTTAGATTCCCAATTTTATGAACATATAGTACATGTTTGTATATCCGTTTTCAATAATGTAATGCCAAAACAAGTGGCTTGTCACTGCATTTTTACATTGAAAAACTTAATTTCTCCATTCAACATGGGTTAAACGGGTATCCAAAGTCCAAACACACTTATAATCATAAACATATGTCCAAACACATTTATCCAATGCCTCAAAATTTTATTTTTATTTTCTTTTCTATCAAATAATATAAAAAATTATCTCATCCTCCCTTCTTTTTCTTTTTTTTTTCTACATTTTTTTGTGTCATTTCTTTTCTTCAACCAGACATGATCTTAGTGTGGAAGTATACATTAGTAAAATAACTTCAACAAGAAGTGGCGTAACATAACACTCACTATACACATGCATTCACGTTAGTTAGGTTGGTACTTAGAAGTAGTTGCCACTGAGTTTTTTTTTTTTTTTTTTTTTTACCGGTTCTGCTTCCTTGGCGTACTTTATTCAGTGCCTCATTTTTTTCAATTTTCATGAATGGTCCGCTTGGTAGGAGAAAGAATGAAAAAAAAATGAAAAAATTAACATGGAAATTTTATTTATTTATTTTTATTTTTATTTTTAAAAAAATTATATTTTTTTCATCCAATCAACCAAAACGGAGACATAAAGCTTCTCCGTTTTGTTTCAATTGTGGAAACGCTCTCGTTAAGGTATTTCAATTGTAAACCAACAACCTCAAAAAATTTAAGTTAGAATTCTCTTGTTATTAATATGGAAATCTTAGCATAAGCAGGTTGAATATACATTATAGAACGATGATGATGATGATACGCCCATAAAGTCCAAAATGTGAAATGTCATTCGGTCAAATGCTCACTGATGTGATGATCATGAATAATTATAAGGCACGAAAGTTTAGCCCAAAACTTACTAACTACTGTATCCAACAAGACAAAAATAAAATAAAAAAGTAAAATAAACGAAGGAAAAGAAAAGAAAAGATCCCTCGAGAAAAGAAGTCACGTGAGATGATCTAAGGCCTCGCGTGCCGGCGTGCCTCGCTTTATCCAACAAAAAATGTTAAAATAAAGGGAGAGAGTGAGTTAAGGGTAAGATGGGACCCACGTGGGCAGAATTCTCATCTACTGACACTAAATGTCAGTTGTCTGAGTGACATATTATTTCAGTTTTGAGACATGTGAATGTTATTACTTTTTTTCTTTTCTTTACATTTTTTAATTCTTATTCAACTCTGCTCTCCACAAACGGACGAATTAAGTTACGTGGATACTGTTGCTGGACCCTATCTAGATTCGTAAACTAAACTATGTTGATCCAATGCCTTTTTATTTATATTTTTATATTTTCTTAATCTTATATACTATTATATTTTACTTAGACCATTGCCTATTTGGCTATTCCTGCTATATTAAATCTGGAAACTCGAGATTCGACATGTTAAAAAAAAAATCAGATACACTACACAATGAGTACGAGATTTGGAATAAATATCTTTCTGTCAAATACTAAAACAAAACACTATTGTTGTAATTGACTATAGTAATTAATTAATAAAATGCTCATATTAAGAAATTTTAAAAAATTATTATAGAAATCATATAAAAACATAAAAAAAATCTTTCACCTTTTACCACCCTCATTAGATTACCTTGATCAATTAGTTCCAAATGCTTTCAAGATCAATTACCTGAGAACACTTGTTAACAACATCTTATAATATCTCAAAATATTATTTATTAAGAAAAAACTATGATTAAGGTGATTTAAGATTAATTTAAAATATTTGTTTAATAAAAATAAATGATTAAAAATTTATTATGATAATAGTATTTGAATAATAATATAGATTAATTATTATAATATATTAAATTATTAGTATAAACATTTAACAGTAGAACTATTTTATTGATTTTCCACCCTAAGTCATATATACTAATTATATGCAAATATTTAATAGATTAACATTTAAAAATAGCTATTAGTATACATATTTTTTTTGGTGGTAAAATTAGTACTACATGATTTATGTATGCCCAAGCTTACTTCTATATCCACATGCCATTTGCAAACATGCGTAAAATGAAAAAAAAAAAAAAAACGAAGAGGCAGGGATACATAACTAGTTAACTAAAAAAGCTAGGATTTATGATCCTAATCTGAGGCATGCAAATCACCGTTTTGATTTAGTTTGTTCATTTTTACACGATAATGTGGATGTGTATGAAAGTAAGTTTTACACAAAAAGAAAATATAAGCATAATTTCTGTGAATATATATTACTTATTCTCATGAAGACGAATTTGTAAGGTGGAGTGAGAGTTTGTGGGAAGTTGGTTAGTTGAGACTGATTGAGAATGGAACAGGGGTTAGTTAAGCTGAATGTTTAGTAAATGAATATAGTTTACTTTATTTTTAATTTAATTTTCCTATTTCGTTATAAGATTATTTGATTAAGAGATTGAGTAAATTCTAAAAGAAATAACATTTTTGAACGGTTCAATGAAAAGATGTGAGACATTTTATATGAGTATGAGGTTGTGAGAAGAGGATATAGAGTGTGATTAAAAAAAGTTTTTTAAGGTCTTTTTGAAGACAAAGCCCATATCAGGTCATAATTAGATTATGCCATAAAGATCCATATTTAATTTGTGAACAAAATTTTAATGAAGCTTTTTTTTTTTCACAGTCAAAAGAATAGTATATTATATTAAAAAACCAATTAGCCTTTGAGAGGAGTGACAAAGCTAACCGAGAGAAGTGTTAAACTCATCAGCACTACATTTGCCAAATATAAACATAAAAGCCTCCAACCTGAATCTCCAATTGCCGAAAACATTTATCCTCCCATGCAGCAGATTGATTTTGAATTTGGCAACTTTGGAATGCAGATAAAGATGACCAAATCCATATTAAGTGCAGTTTCTTTTATCCAATTCCACGTGAAGAATTCAGCCTGCATAAGGATCTGCCCCTGTCAAGGTTACCAACAATGATTCAAGCTATCTAAGGGGTCAATGCACCAACTATAAAGTGATATATCTAAGTCATTTACAGTGTTGCTTTTAGCCAAGTCCAAGCTCTGTACTTAGCAGTATCCAAAACTGCTTCCTTCCAAATCACAGTTAGCATTATTGTACACAATGTCATTGCGGTGTTTCCCCAGAGCCCAAACGACTGATAGCCAAAGCACCCAGTACCCACCACGCAACCTTGATCTTTGTTACTCCCGATATTGCCACAATGTTGTAAGAAATGCAATTTTTAAACTTAATGTTAGGAAATTAAATTTTCTAATGTAATTATTTGTTATATATTGTATTAATAATTATATTATATTATTTAATATATATTGGTAAATTAAAGTGATCAATTAAATATATTCCCATATCTATTTTCTATTGATTAATAACTTGTAAGAAAACTTATTTATTTTTTAATATATACATCCTAATTGAAAAATATTTGTCATTCATTTTTTTACATATTACTTCGGTATAAGATAATATAATTACCAAGTAAGGTTTTAAGCTGTAGTGTTATATATAAAAAAAATATGATTGAATTTTTATTATTATTAAAAGTGAGTAATTAAATTCTTGATAAAATTAATTATTGGCAAAGTTAATTAATTTTTTTATTATTAAATCAGGGTAAAAATAAAAGAGAATCATCATGTCATTTATAATATCTACATAGGAGAATAAATTAAAAAATGTAAATACAGATATGGCTTTCTCACAAGTTTTGCTAATTAATTATGTTTTTAATTACTAAAACAAATTACTAATTAAGTTTATGATTTACACATATAATCACAAATGGAAGAGAATAACTAAAATCATAATATTATTTCCATCAATCAATTACTAAATCTGTTTCTAATTTACCCATATTATCTGGGCTAGAAAATACCCGTGCAATTAAACACCTTTGGGTCATTAAAAGTCAGATGGTATTTATGGAAGATTCGATCAAATAAACAAATTTGACTCTATTCATTTTATCACAATCACAATGTTTAAAATGTATAACATATCAATTACAAAAGTAATAATTATAACTTGATACGTGTTAGTCAATTGTGTTGTAGTAAAAAAAGAGAAGTTTTTCTCTACAATGTTGAATTGATGTGTGTTAGCCAGTTGCAACCAAAATAATTAGATAAAAATATATAATATAATGGTAATTAAAACCAATTAGTGAAAAATATTGTGTAACATATCAATTATAAAAGTAATAATTATAACTTGATACAATGTTAGGCAGTTGTACTGTAATAAAAAAAAAGTTTTTCTCTGCTATGTTGGATTAATATTATTCTAGAATCATGTAGCTATGGAGTGACACATTATTTTAAAGAAGTTTTTCCTCTACTCTCTAACAATTATAACTTTATGCTATTCTATAATTTTCAGGCTGCTAATATCTACCTTGACCTATTACAAAACATAAACGTGACACATTATTTTCAAGAACGAGGAATATTGGTACCAACTTTAGAATCTGATTAGCAAGTTAATGATTATGTGATCTCAATGATTTTTGAGGATAAAAGGAAATATTTTAGCTCTGATTTTGTTTGTCAATCTAACGTACAATACACTGAAACACAAAGTTAATGGTTCACCACTAAGTTCCTAAATGAAATTAAATGTCTTGAAATCCTAAATCATAAGTTGAAGTTAAAGGTTGGAGTCTCCGTCATTTTTACGAGAAACATTGGTCAAGTAGCTGGCTTATGTAATGGAACTAGATTTACTGGATACTGATCTCAAAAATAATATTATATTTGCAACTATTTTGATGGGTACTAATATAAGAAACAAAATATTGATTTCTAGAATGAATATGGTGTCTACTGACTCCGGGCTACCATTTAAATTTCATAGGGGACAATTTTCATTGATTTTATGTTTGAAAATAACGATTAATAAAAGTCAAGGTCAATCTCTATTTCATGTGGATATCTATTTTCCAAGCCTCTGTTTTATCTTACAGATAGTTGCATATTGTAGTTTTCTAGAGTAACGTCAAGACACAGTCTTAAAATTTTGATATCAGATGATGATCATAAAATATGCAATATCAACAAATGTGATTTATAGAAGTATTTGGCAATGTATAAATAAAAATGTCTTTAACGTTTGGCTCACTAAAACAATAGGGTATCTTTTTTTTTTTTTTTTTTAATTCTTATTTGTATTTGTCCATGTTCATCCATTATACTATTTAAATATATGTTCAAATCATTTTGATTTATAAGTTCGTAAAATATACATTTTATACTATAAAAAGTTATAGACATGTTAAATTTATAATGGTATAATAGGCTCGAATTTTAGTTTATTATAATATATGTAATAAAATTGTATTTAAGATATTATATAGTATATTCAACAATAATATGTCAATATATTAAATAAAATTTTGCTAAGAAAAAAATTTAAACATATATAATTTTTAATACAAAGTTTAATAAAAATAAATTTATAGCTATGAACTATTTTATAAAAAAAATTAAAAAACAATGTTAATCCGTGCTTGGCACGGATCACCTGATCTAGTTGAGTATAAGCTTAAATAATGTCATATCATAATAAAGAAATAGACATCATGCAGATATGAAATAATTAATAAGGTATGCATTTTCCGTTCTAATTAACGAGTTTTCTAATAAAGAATTTCCACATTTTTATTTTTTTCACTTTCAAACTCTCACAATTAAATATTTTATTTTATATATCTGTAACGATTTATAAGTATTTTTAAAATATAATTTTTCTCACGAGTTTTGTTTTTATTATATATTAATTTTATGATACTCGATAAAGGAATAAATAATGAATAATTTATATTTCATTTTAATAGACTCGTAAAACTTCTTCTAACTATAAAAGTAAAATAAAAATAAAAAGCCTCTTAGGAGGGCATATAGAATAAACAAATTTAATTAGTGTGTGTTAATTTTTATGTTATTTCTTATTATATTGCACTTGTACAGTCTTAATTTGAGAGAATTTTTTTTTGCTTGCTCTTTTGCAGTTGTAAAATTTGTCTTATTTTTATATGAACGTCGTATCATATTAATATTTTATATAATTTTTTTTGCTTGCTCTTTTGCAGTAGTGAAATTTGTCTTATTTTTATATGAACGTCGTATGGTATTAATATATATATCTTATATTGTATTCGTATTTTCTGATTTATAATGTTTAGTTATTTTTAACAGATCCCGGGCACCAACAGTTGATGATGTTTGAATTGAATGTGCTCTCACATATTCGTCCACTATATTTTCTTTCTTTCTTTTATTTTTAAGGAAAAATATTAATGAGGTTGAGGAATCTGAAAGAAACCCCCGAAGGAAGCATGAGTGACAGTGCATCAGTTGTACACGACTTAACTCCATCGCGTTTGACTTTTATTGATTCTTGCAGAATGCAGATATTGGATTCCTTTTATTTAAGAAACGTAATGTAACAATAAATACCACAGTAAGATAAAACCTGGAGTTCATAAAGTTGTTCCTTTTGTTAATTCCGAATATGGTTGCCTGCAATATTAAGTTTTAAAAATATATATCTAGTTGCAAAATATATTTGCATAATATTATTAATTAGAATACATTAATGTTGGAGAATTTCTTACATTATCATTTAATCACAGATTATTATTATACAATTTAAAATTGTTGACTTTTATTTTTTTTAATTATATTTAGAGTGATTTGTACTTAATTAAAAATGTACATTAATATATAGTTTTGATTATTTGCGCGTGTGCTCTTAAAGAATCTAAGCATAATGCATGAGTGCCTAGGGAGTAGGGAGTCTACCTAAGGCGTTAGGATATTTGTTTCGACAATTAGGACATATTTGTAACTTGGTAAAATTAAGATAATGAAATTTGTCAAAATAAATAAATAAAAAATAAAATTAATATATCTTATTTGATATAAAAAAAGGTCTACTATTAGAAAAAAAATTAATCAAATAATATTTCTATCTAAATTACAGATTTAAAATTACTATCAAAAATTTCAAAATTAATTTAAAAAGTAAAAAAACTTTAAAACAAATTAAAATAATTTAAATTATATATTTAAAAAATCCAAATAACTCAAAAAGTAAAACTAATATTAAAAAAACTAATAAAAATGAAAAACAAATTTAACAGCAGCGTAAATGTATAACAACCATATATATGAGCAGTTAAACGTGCACCAAAACAAAATAAAAAAATAAACCTGCATCAAATAAAAAGAAAATTGCATCCTTAGTAAATGAAAAAACCAAACCAAAATAAAAAAGCAAAGTTGCACCACGAAAGTAGTAAATACATTTATATTAGTGTTTATTAAAATTATATTAGTGTTTATTAAAGTAGTAAATGAAAAAACCAAACCAAGCAAAAAGCTGTCAAAAAGAAAAGGTGTAGGATGCAGCACGATTTTAAAATAGTAAATACATTTAAAATTTTTCACAGGAATAAAAAAAAATGAACACAATGAAATCGTAAATTTTGGAACGATTTCAAGTAAGAAAGAAAAAAAATAAAAATAAAGTGGTGACAAGTGACACGAATTCTAACTTATCTCTAAATGTTTTTTTTTTTTTAAAAAATTTTTGTCCTCAAACTGTAATTTAGAAAAGAAATTACTCCCAATGTAAAAAAGCCTATCATAACTCAGTGTTTATTAAGCGTCCGATGTCGAACAAGTTTTAAGCATCCATTCGAGGTCTAGTTTTGATATCATTAGAATACTAAAGCGCTAGATTAAGCATAAAGCATTGCCTTTGTCTTTGATTAGTTTATGCACGAACATGGTTTGAAAAAGTCTTCTTTAATACAAAAGATTAAATGGATCTACCACTAATTATAAAATATATTGATTAATTTATGTTTATTAAGAAAATTAATTAATTTAGCTAATATTATGATTGAATTTAAAAGAACTTTGGGAGATTTCATGAATAATAATCAAAACTTAGCTTCGTTTACAATTGTGGGACCACCCAAAGCAGCAAACAATGTTGACGTTAAGTTTTTACAAATATTAACCAATATCAGATATTGATTAAAAAATTTAATTTTTTTTATTGAAATATAAAAATTATATTATTTATAATTTTTTTATGCTCTCCTATAATTTATATAATAAATACTTTTTTAAAATTATTTAACCAATACTCTAACAGCATATGTTAATAACATCCTTAAGTTTTCTATTCTTGGGCTTGTCTCCCAAAATTAATTTGGAGTAAGTGATGTAAAAGACCTAAACCATCATCATTGCAGTTCTAGAGAATTTGCAGCACAATTCGCATTAATATAATGACATTGGAAATGATGACATGAAGTTAATGTTGTTGCCATTCTCTTTGAGTGAAAAGTAAAACAAATGTTGCAAATTAAGCTAAGAGGTACAATTAATTTTTGGGAAGTCTTAGAATTCAAGTTCATGGCTAAGTTTTTCCTAACATAAAAAAAACCTCAAAGCTAGAAATGAAACATTACATTCTACCAAAAAGAAAATGAATATTGTATCACACCTATACAACATGCGTGTTTGAATAAGTTTTTATAAATGTTATGTTGATTAAGATATTTTAATTAATTTTATACTTTTCAACAACTTCAACATTTAATTTTATCGAATATTTATTATATAATAAACTAATTTTTTAAATTCAACTTTGAACTAATTTTTAATTTCAATTAATTTTAACGAATATAACTAAAATTGATTAATTGATTTTGAATGGACTTGATTTTATAAATTTGATTTTAAATAAATATGAATATGAGTGATTTATTTTTTTGGATAACAGATATAAAAGATTGATTTTATCACACAGTTGTTTTAAAACTTAAATCAAAATTAATTTTGAATGCATAATTACCAAATAGGTTTTAGTATCGATGCATACTTGAAATTTAACCCACACACAACTCACAAACACACGCATGAGAAAATAACGACAGAGAGAAGAAGAGATTTATTTACACACACGGAGGGAGGAAGAAACTTCTCAAATTAAACTAAGTTTTTTTCATTCACTCATTTACTTTCTGATTGAATACTGGGTGCGGTGCATTAGAGCCCTAAGCGGTGGAATGCAGATTTTTTTCATTACTGTAAATTGTTTGGGTCCAATGATATAATTTCCTAATGGTTAGGAAAATACATTGGCGGTGCATGCAATGAATGGGCAACAACATTTGATTTTCCAAAAATACTCTACATTGTTGGCATGATGTAATTTGTTGCTTGATTTAATTAACAGACATTTATGTCGTCTATCATGAATATCAGTTCCTCTTCTCTTTGTAAGATTTAAAACTTACACCCTCCTATGCAATGACACCGCCCACGAAAAACCACCGTATGTCTGGCTCATTTGCCCCAAAGAGAAGGGTATATGTGAAAGAAAAAAAAACAGTGATATATTATGACCCATGTTTCTTTGGATCAAAAAGCTACTTTCAGCGGCATTAATACAATCTCAAGTTCATTTCGCTAAATCACGTTAACGTGAAAGTATCAAACATGTTGGTCAAAATTATATATAAGTTTGACTAACTCTGGACTAAGTTTATTGGTTTCTAATGTGAAACCAAAGAAGCTCTTAGGAGATGGATTACAATCTCAAGTTCATTTCGCTAAATTACTGCTTTTTTTTTTTTTTATCAAGATGGATTAAAAATAAAAACTAATTATCAAAATAGATTGGTTAAGAAAATATTTATTAAAAAATGTGATTTTTATCATATAAGATGTAAGGATAATCCTGAATTACACTTTGTACTTTCTATTTATCTTCAAGAAACTCTGATATGCTTCATCATGTCAAGTATTTCATTTAATGATTAGATCTTATATTATATTTTTACTAAATTTAACATCAGCTGATTAAGACTAAATTTCATATCACATTTTTATTTAATATTTTAAAATTTTCCTTAAATTTTAGAGACAAAAATAGAATAATATTGAGCAATTACATTCACACTCCTATTATTTATGTGAAATTCATATTATATCTTTGTTATAATTTCTTACAAAAGCACACAATATAATGCTTTCCTTGAATAATAGATGGTAAGAGTCACTGTAAGTGAGTTACTAGTTAGTAGGATTTTTTTATTATTTTAAATCCTCTGGACTCTGGTAACTTTTTTTTAGTCACTTATTTTATTATATATATATATATATATTTAAGATGTTATTTTTTTCACTTAACATTTTTTTAATAAAATGATAGGATATTTTTAAAAAAAATATTGTATGAGATCATTAAATGAGTATTTTGTATTGGTCAAAGATGATACGAGGATACTAACAAACAAAAATTATAAGATATCACTCTGAATGAAATCTTTTATATTTCATGATAAAAATCATATATTTTTATAAATATTTTTTTAATCAATACATTTTAATAATTAATTTTTATTTTTAATCTATTTTGCTTAAAAAGTTAGATTATGGGCGGTCTAAAAAGTAATTTATCTTTAATTTTGTTGGCTATCCCTTTAAAATAAGAAAATTGATAATTGTCTGATCGGTCATCAAACCATCAAAAGTGGGTCTAGAGCTTCACGAGGACGCTCATTTTCGTACGGCTTCATTTGGTTCGGTGGAAAAAACGAAAGATTAGAAATAGTGAAAAGAATATTTGGATCGAATATATTACATCAATCATATTAAAGTAAACGATGCGATGTTGGGCATAGGATAGGAGATAAAAATGGTCTTTCACATCTTAGCCGTTTAACGTGTATTACAACGCCATTTCCACACTTTCTTTGAACATTTTTTTATGGAATAACTTGGTCTTAAAGTTGTTTTAGTGTTTTAAAATTATCAAAAACAAAAAATACAATAATAAATTATGCTTTATTAAAGAAATAAAATATGAAAACATTTAATAATTATCAAAAATTGAAAAGATTGGAAAATAACATATTTAATACTATTAAACTGCTTTGATAGTTATATTAATTTGCAAAAGCCTTAATTTTATTCCTTAAATACTAATGATTGTTTTTATTAGATCATGTATATAAAAAATACATGTTTAAAAAGATAGATTCTTTAAATAAAATTCAGTATCTTGAAAAATTAATTTATAACTTCCGGCTTAAAGATCTGGAGTTAAAAAAAAGTGGGTCAAATTAACTTGTAGGCCTTTATACTTTTATCAAATTTCCAAGTATGTCCCTAAACTTTTTTTCTTCTTTTAATTGGGTTCCTGAATTTCTATTTGTTTTCAATTGGATTCCTCATTTAACTGTTATGAAAAATTAATTACAAATATCTAATTAGAGTTGGAGATAAGAAATCATTGCTTCTTGAGTACAACTGAGTCAATGGGAGGTTTTTTTTTTTTTTTTTTAAGTTTTTACCTTTACCTGTGAGTTCAACTTAGGCATTTCTTTATAATTATTTGTCTATGGAAAAAGTTGAAACTTTACATTAAATTCTTACAATTGACTCAATTCTACTTACAATAAACCCTAAAAGCATTAATTCATTATATGCACCTATAATTAAGTAATTATAATTAATTTTTATAACTAAAATTAAATGGGAGGATCTAATTCAAAGATAAATAAAAGTTGAAGGACCCAATTTAAAATAAATAAATGTTAAAGGAACCAATTAAAATAAAAAAGTTCAAAAATCTAATTGAAATTTTTAAAAAAAGTATAGGAATCGCTGAGTAATTAAGTTCCCCCCCTCCCCCTTTTAATCAGGACATTAAGATTATAATCTAAGATCTCTTACATACTACTTGGATTCCTCTACCATTACACCATCATGTTACATATTAGTTTAACATAATTATTATAAATAATAAATATAGTAAATATTAGTTTATCTCCAGTGTAATATATTTCGCTTAACCTTTTCATTATCTACGATATATTTTTTATTATTATTTTGATGAATGTTTACATATTACATATTTAAAACATTTGAATATGTAATATATGATTAATAAATAAATAGTTTGAC
Organism: Glycine tomentella; assembly: GCA_007407185.1. NCBI lineage: Eukaryota > Viridiplantae > Streptophyta > Magnoliopsida > Fabales > Fabaceae > Glycine > Glycine tomentella. The sequence continues at coordinate 2,263,293 of PYAF01005492.1, forward strand.
AGGAAAATAAATAAATTTTAGAAATAGTAAAAATATTTTTTTTCTTTTCATTAAACTTGAAATTAGGTTCATTAAAGTAAGTATTCGACTACATTAACAAAATTGTAGTTGAACCGTATCTAAACATAATTCTCAACAACATTATTTGAATATAGGCAAATTATTTTTTGTATATCTGGAACCATGATTTTGTAATCGTATACTCCAAATACATATTTAAAATTTTAATATTAATAAATATTTTTTTTTTTTGTAAATAACATATATAATCAGTTAAAAATAGTCCTGTTTGAATTAAATTAAATACTATAAACA
>PYAF01005492.1:2263707-2288397 GCA_007407185.1 Glycine tomentella
GTAATCATATACTCTAAATACATATTTAAAATTTTAATATTAATAAATAAACTTTTTTTTTATAAATAACATATATAATCAGTTAGAAATAATCCTGTTTGAATTAAATAAAATACTATAAATAACAAAATTCTCTCTCTTTTATCAATAAATAAACTACACTCAAATAAAACTGAAATAGTAACCACAACCGACTCATCTCATTTCAACAACAATACCAATTAGTTATTATATTTTGGACTAAATATCTTTATTTAATTTTCTTCTTCAACTATAAATCATAGTAAATTACATAGTAGATTTTCCTTTCTAAATATATTCCTATCCTTTCTTTTTTCCGCAAATGATTGCAAAAGTATATTTCAGTCAACCACTTAAATTTTTTAAATTCATCCGAAGAATTTACTGTCACTTATACACTGTTCCTTTGAATAAGGATTTCTCCTACGCACTGTTTAGAAATCGAACCTTAAATCACATTATTAATGAATTCAAGTCTCAATCAGTTGATTTAATCATTGCTGATCATAATCCTATCCTCTGATTCACTAATATTGTAAAAACCAAATGTTATTGATATAATATTATTTGTGTGTATTTTCGAAAATAATATAATTAGATCTTAATTTTTTAAAACATCAATAATTTAAAAATTAAACTAAAAATTGAAAGCATAAAATGGATATATATCAGATACTATCATATTAGTTTAATAAATTTAGCAAATGATGGTGGAAGATATTACATGGTATCATATCATATTATTTAAAATAAAAAAAAGATAAGATTAGTTAAAATTCCTCTCCCTCGAGATGCTACATGCAAATGACATAATGTTAGACGAAACCCGAGATAATAGCTCCTTAATATGATGAGTTTACAATAATAAACCTTGATTTTTAGTTCTTCTAGTCAGTCAGTCCCCAGCCCCAGGCTCAAGGAAATCCTCTCAAGCAGCAGCTGCTGCTGCACTGTCTGATCAAAACCTCCCTTTCCCTATGTCCTTTGCATTGCATTGTTTCAGACACCACATTCGTCCAAAACCAACTCATAAAAAAAGCAAATGAATATAATAATACTATTATTCTATGCCACTCTACTGTTATAGACTCCTAGTAGTTATGATAATATTGTAAAAACTAAAAAGCTTTACTTTTTCCACTTACAAGCCCTATATGCTACTTCTTCCCTCGAGTGTTATTTCCAAAGTAAAGCAGAAAGACAAAAACCGCAGGTTCTTTCTTTCATCTCTCTTACCTATCCCATTATTTTAGTATTTATTAGTTCTTTTTTTTTTCTCTCAACTGTCTTGTCTCACTGTCTTTTCTCAAGTGCTCTTAACCCTACCCCCACTGCCTTCAAAACAAACTTTGCAGGCTTTGCTGTCAGAAACAAACAACCTTCTCTCTCTCCCTCTCCCTCTCCACTACCCTCTATTTTCTCTATCAAACACAGTTAGGTATCTGCCAAAGATATAAAGGAACCCGCAGAGGACACTGCAAAAGCTTTTTACACACTTGGTCTTTACACATCCAACACACCTAACGAAGTTAATTAGCCACCACACTCACACACTAAGCAAAACTTAATACTAGTAAGTAGCAAGTTTTCTCTCTCTCTCTCTCTCTCTCTCTCCATGGACTTCCATCTGAAGCAATGGAGAAATCAGCATGAGTCAGAGGAACAACAACATTCTACAAAGATGCCAAAACTTCTCCCTGAATCCCATCATCAACAGCCATCTGCCACTGCACTCCCTTTGTTTGTACCTGAACCCAACAGCTGCAGCAAAGTCAGCACCCTGTCAGATTCAACATTAGCAGCTGAAACTGAAACAGTGACCACTACAACCACTAACAGATTATTTCCCAGTAAGATTTTTTATTTCCCCTATTTCCGTCTTTCTTTCTTTCTTTTCCTTTTTGCAGAAAGAAAGAAAGTTTGATTAGCTTCAGGCATTAGTTGCTGTGCTTACTTTTTCAAGTTTTTTGCTTCTTCCACTACCACACAACCTTATTACCTACTACCTTTCTTCTTTGGCTCTTACGTTTTTCTCTCTTTTCCTTTTTTTTCCCCTTTGTGGGTTGGTGTCTGCTCTTTATTATACCTGTTCTGTTCAGGGATGGGGAGCTACTTCAGCTTGTCTCAGTGGCAGGAGCTTGAGTTGCAGGCTTTGATATTCAGGTACATGTTGGCTGGTGCTGCCGTTCCTCCTGAACTCCTTCAACCAATCAAGAAAAGCCTTCTTCACTCCCCTCACTATTTCCTCCATCACCCTCTCCAACATTACCAACCTGCTGCTTGTAACTCTCTCTCTCTCTAAGTATCTTATTATTATTAGTGTCTCCTATATTCATATTTTTCACTGTCGTACACCATTTTCCATATATTACATCATTTTCTCGTGTTTTGTGACTGTTCAATGTCCCCCAAAACTTACTCTTTTTTTTTAAAAAATAAATAATAATTTGAATAAAGAAAAAACAACGTCCCTCAAAGTTTATATTTTTGACAAGATATACTTGTTGCATCAATCTTGGTTTCATAACCGATCTGATGTGTGGAATAAGGAAGATGGTTGAGTTACAGCATGCTTGGAAAACGTTGTTTTCTTTTTGATATGCACGATACATGTTTAAGGGAAGTGATTAAATGCTAACCATGCCACTACATATTTAAAATCTTCAGGCTTTTGATGAAATATGGAACACTTAAGATAAAAAAAAGACTTGTAACATCGTGAAATGTATGCGGTAAATAGAAATGTTGTATTGTGGAATAAGGTTTTTTGATGAATTATGTTGCATCTTATTGGTGCTATAGAAGGTGAACATGGTTTTGTTTGTTGGATCAGTGTTGCAATCAGGGTATTGGGGTAGAGGAGCGATGGATCCGGAGCCAGGGCGGTGCCGTAGAACTGATGGCAAGAAATGGCGGTGCTCGAGGGACGTGGTGGCTGGGCAAAAGTACTGTGAGCGCCACATGCATCGTGGAAGAAACCGTTCAAGAAAGCCTGTGGAACTACCCACACCAACTAGTGCTAATGATTGTGGTGGTGGATCTCTAGGACTAGGTGCTTCTTCATCTTCCATTTCTTCACCACCCCTAGCTTCCGCTTCACTCAAATCCCCTTTTGATCTTCTTCGTCTTAATGAACGGTAATCTTAATGCCTTTCTTGCTTCTCTCTCTCTCTCTCTCTCTGTCTCTCACTATCTTCTTATGTGATTCGTTAACCAAGAATACTGCAGCCTAAGTATTCTATTATGATTTTACTTTGGACTATTTAATAATGATGTTTGTGTGTAGTAGTGTATCTAATAAAAGGCAATCAGCGAGTGAGCTTTGCTTTGGAAAAGGGTGACTAAATTAATGTTATTCCTATGTGAGCTTGTTCTTAAATATGGTGGGACATACTTTGCTTCTGTGGTTCATTTTTTTTCCTTTTTTGTCATTGTCGTTTTTGAGATTTAATTCATTGACGTTCAAAAAGTAAGTTTGAATTTGATGCATTCCGATTTGAACAAGTAATCTAAGGAGGAGATATATATCCTTGTGACTTATTACTGTAATGGTGCCTCTGCCTAACTTGGGATGGGGACCCTATATGAGGGTATGGCCACTATGTCTCGTACTTAGGAAATAAAGCAGTTTGGATTAGAACAAGATATCAAGTGGGGATCTATTTTCTATTTAATGTATCTTCAAAGTAAAACACATCAGGAGATAAGGGGAAAAATGTGATACATTTTGTTTCTATTGAAGTGTTATCTTGCAAATTTGTGTCTCAAAATCAATGATTAGGTAATTGATAAAAAGTTTTTATTAAAAAATAATGCTAGGACTTCACTAGAATCATAATGGAAGTGACTAATAACACTTTTTAATGATTTTTTTTCTTTCATTTTGATTCCTTAAATAGTATGAGACACCTCTATCAAAAGAGTAAAAGGACAAAATATATTGTTATATTTTCGTTAAGTGCATGGCAAACACAACAATAACTTTAAAATTGACCCAAATAATCCCCAACCGTTCCTTTCTAAACTAAATTTAGAAATGATGCTGTCCTTGTGTTAGAAGACCACAATTTTTTATATTTTTGGTACCGTTGTGACTTGTGATACATAGAAAGTCCCAACTTGATATTTTTTGCTGCCTTGTTGATGGGCCACATGTAGTTCCTCTGGGACCAAGAATGAAGACGAAGTTCATGTGGGTGGGGATGGCAGATCAGGTGGAGGAGGTGGCCATATGCTGAGGCATTTCTTCGATGATTGGCCACGATCACTGCAAGACTCTGACAACGTTGAAAACAATGCTGCTGGCCCTAGCCTCTCTAATTCAATGCCCGGAAATGCTGCTGCTGCTTCCTCGGATGTGTCATTGAAATTGTCCACGGGCTATGTAGAAGACCCGGGCCCAAGAAATGAGAATGTGGGCCTCGAGGCAGAGCAGCTGCAGTTGAATTGGGCCGGAGGATGGGCCTCGTCTAATCAAGTGGCTTCGATGGGAGGACCACTTGCTGAGGCACTCAGATCATCTACTTCAACTTCATCTCCCACTAGTGTTTTGCATCACTTGCCTCGTGGTTCTGGATCTGAGACAAGCTTTATTAGCACCTGAACTTAGTTTGTAGGTGCCCTCAATTAATTTTCTGTTTTTGTTTTGAGGTTAAGTTCCACTTTTAGAGCATTCTTGGACAACGGTTATGTTCGTATCAAACCTCTGGACTACTTTTGTTTCTAAGTGGGCGATGAAAGGATATGGTCGGTTCCTGGTTGCATTTAATACGTAATATTGGGGTTTTGCCCATTAACATCACATATTCTTTATGGCATTACTTACGCTAGGTAAATTACTTCAGTTCCTAAAATTTCCGCAAATAATTACTAGTTAGTCAAATGACTCAAATCACCTGTCTCTTATTGTTGATTTCCCTTCCCCTCCCCTAATTATTATTTTTTTGATAAAAAAACAAAGAAAAAACATGTGAGCCCCTTATTAATACAAAAATTTCATAACAAGGAAAAAACAAAGCAGAACAGAAACGAGATGATTCCAATGCAGCCAGTGTAAACAAATACAGGATATTGGAACTTATACGCGAAATCATCTACAAGACGATGACAATTTAGGCCTATTTTGTTTGAGAATAGTATTTTTTCATAATTTTTAAAAATGCTATATTTTCTGTTTTTAAGTTCAAATTGTCAGATAGCCTTGATTAGACTCCTCTCAAAGTTAAACAGTGAAAGCAGCTTTGCTTGCTCCAATCTTCCCCAAGTCACTTGGCTAAAAGTCATTTTTTTTTTGGGAGGAAAAGAAAGAAAAACAGAAAAAAAAATAAGGAACACTTGTGGGATTTTGAGATTCTAACTCCAGAAGCATCAGCAACCAAAGAAAATGGAAAAGTCTGAACTTTGCACCCGTTAACTATGGAGTTAGAATAAATATTTCCTTCCCGAACATTAGACTAATAATTTTGCCACTTGGTCACCGCAAAAAATGGAAACTGATAACTATGGATAATGAATATAAACATTCTTATTATTTTTAAAAAATAGATGGTGAAAGGAAGTGAAGGAGCGACCCTATATACAGTAGGCAATTATTTTATTTTCTTTTTTATGACCGTGTACAATGTCTTTATTACACCGCATAGAATACTGAGTTGCGCTACAACTCAACTTTTAAATATAAAGGAAACAATTTAACCAATAAATAAAAATAAAATCTAAAGGAAACATCTATAAAAGCCTCCTGCAAAATTTCCCACGGTAAAAGCCCCTTGGAAGCTTCCAACTCTTAACAGAGTATGCACTTTATGAAGATTGAGATGTGCATAGGTACATTGAGTCTCAGGATCGCGGACCTTAGCTTTGTTGATTCACATTTCTCAATCGCGAAGCAACTTATAACATGTCAAGACGTTAAATCCTAAAAAGTAAAAATAGGAAGTTGGGTGTGCTATCACAACTTATTACCTAGCAAGGCGCATGTACAAGATTTCGAGGCTAGTCTCCTGCCTCACTAAAGATGAACTAGCGCTTCACTTATTCCACTTCAATTCTGCTTCTTCGTTGTTCCAGTGTCGGTTAAACCATCAGACGTTGGTTGGCTAGTTTGACTTGGGATTTACTGCATCCATGCCTTTGTGCACTCGTAACATTCATCCCAGAAGCTTGTTTGTCATCAAGGATCAACTGGCTCTGGTTCAGTTGCATCTGCTAGGACAGGTTCAGCTTCATCTGCTAGGGCATAAACCACTGCTGTTCTAGAAGGTGCATAGATCAGAAAGGATCGAGGTCGGTCATCATACCATCCTTCCTGTAAAATCACCGAATTCAAGGAGTTTGTTTATTCTATTGGGATAGTCAAAATGATAAAATTAGGTCTGCAAGAATGTAAAAGAACACGAATAGGAAATACAAACAAGACACAACACAACAACACACTTGGTGTGTCCATGCTACTCAGATACAAGTTTAGAGAAGTTCCATACTGAGGTGAAGTACTCAGCAGCGTGATTGAGCCTACTGAAGCCACCAAACAAGGCATCATCTGAATCCAAGACAATCTGGAAAAAGGAAATGCATAAACCCATTATCAAACATATTTTCAAACTTAGCAAAAGAAAAAGAGAAAATAATATTTGGTCATATCGCTGCACGCATTAGCATCGGTGTCGGGATCAGTAGTACTCTCGTATCAAAAGTACACGGTGGGACCAGACCATCCATAGATGGAATTGGATAAAAGAGTGCAAAACTAGACTGTTTTTTGGGGACCTTTTGCTCATTGTTCTTGATTAAACTTCCGTTAAGATGAGCTTTAATTTGATGATTTGAATTTTGTGGAAGGGATATCTATATGAAAAGACAGTTCTATGTCTATTTTATTAGTATTTTCGATAGGTACGCCTAATTCTCTGGCTAATACAGCTCTTTTTATCATTTCTTCTGGGGGGAGAGTTATTGTCTATCGTTGGCCTCTATGGTAGAATCAGTCGGGGCCTGAGAGGCGGTGATTTACCCTGTGGCGGATGTCAGCAGTTCGAGGATTGGGAAGTTTACTGTGATCCTTACATTGTATAGCTGACTGATGGCTTATCTTGCCAAGAGGGCATTGAGACCGAGTTAAAAAACCCACTTTCTTACGATTACGAGGTTCATTCAAATATGAAATCCAATCTTGGAAACACAGCATACCACTTCAAGTGAATTTGATGATAGGGTCATTGATTCCAATAATAATATGGTTTTACATTGAGAGGATTAACTTGGTCCAATAAAGGGTTTTATGATTTCAAACTTAATCCACATATTGTTGGGCTTTCCTGAATTGGGATCTGAGTGAGGAGACTAACCGGACAAATGATGAAAATGATTGTTTCTTGAGATGAAAAATAACAGATGGTAACTTTGCATCGTTATAAAGAACTTCTAATATCAACATTACAGTCTTGCCAGAGAATGACACACAAATATACCTTATATTTCCCAGGGGTTGAGCAGCCAACTCTGTAATCTGAATAGCTGTTGGTCCAATGAAAATTGAAGACAAAGATGAGGTTGCCCCTTTCGAAGACTATAATTTTGTCACCTTCATTTTTCCGTGAAATATACTGGTGCTCAGCAGTCATGAACTGCAGCAAACAGGTAAGTACTAAGTACAATTATTTTTCCTTAACTGCTTCTACCACGGGGGATAACTAGGTTAAAATACCATTGGTACTTAGGTTTCATAACCATGTGGGTAGAAAACTTGGAAGAAAAATAAAATAAAAAATCTGCTTTCACAAGTGTCTATTGTTATCATGATTATGATGATGATCATGGTGTACTCAAAAGTTTACACGTGTTATCTCCAATGATGAGCAATAGCCATAAGATCAAAGTTCGATAACCTTCCAATAGAGATTTCATTAGGACAATTCATTGACATAGGAAATAGGAGGCAGGCGGAAAATGAAGACTTACACCAAACTTTTCTTCTAGGTGCTGCATGGCCTGATCAAATTCTTGCATCCCTTGATATCTGAGATAGTTCGCATCGCCCTGATTAAGCAGCACAGGAGATAAGTTTTGTAACTTTGAACTATTGCCTTTGTAAATAATTCTTCTCTCTTTTCCAATAATAAGTACATGTACTGTATGTTTAATGTCAAAGTAATGTAGATAGTAAACAAAACAATGCATTATATAGTTTTGCCCACAAAACTGAGATTCTATCAGTCAACAACTCATCATAATATCTTTCGGATTTTTAAGTTCTATATATAAACATCTTGCCCTACCTGGAGCAGGGCTCTAGTTTCATTTTCTCTCTCTCTTTAACTGTTAGCAACTTTATTTGACTTTCATGACATGCATTGTCCGAGATACACATCACAAGCAAGTCATATGCTAGTTTCATCATTACTCCAGGTATTTCAACTGTTCAAATATATCATCTGACTTTAGTAACTGTTACTAAATTAGGATAGTAATTTTCAAGAACAAAGAAAAATGCCCTACATTTCAGTGGAAGAGGCATCCATGTTGATTATGTAATGGTTTGTAAGAAAACTGGAACAATCAACAATAGCAAAGAAAATGCAGAAAGAGAACAATATTGCCATGGATATCATAGCCATCTAGTTTTTGTCACACAAATATAAGAAATCCATGGTGCTTAGAGAACTTTGACTAGCATGTTAGCTAGTTGGTACATCAAATTATCCTTGTATTCACAAGAAAGAATAAGGATCAAGAAAGAAAAAGTTGCATGACTCTCATTCCTCTAATCTTCAAACATGTTCACATATGATCAATGTATGGTTTATAATTCCTCAGTAATAAGACAAACACATTTTTGCAACAAAGTAGCGCTTAACTAACTGAAATCTCATAAAACATTAACACTAAACAGTGGGAATATAAATTAGTAATTGCACAGGTCCTGAATGAAGGAATCATGAACTTACCAAGTCAAATCTACGCCTGCATTTATCAAAACTGTTGTTATTCCCTGGAACTACTACGCCATTAGGAAGATGTTGATCACCCCTTGGGAAATCAATCCACTCTGAAGAGAGCAACAATGAATGAGCAATGCTAAACTTAACTTGATAACATAAAATCTAACAACTGGTCATATCATTATTGAATTTCTACATAAGTAATGACATGACACAAGTCAAATATGATTACCAGGATGGCCGAATTCATTCCCCATAAAATTCAAATACCCTTCACCACCAAGGCCCATGGTAATAAGCCTAATCATTTTGTGCAACGCTATACCGCGATCTATAACAGGTGTGGATGGTCTGTCTAAAGCCATGAAGTCATACATATCCTGAAGCAGCCAACAGAACATTAGTAAAATATATGTCAAATGGAAAACTGCAGCAATACACTTAAAAAGCAAACACGAGTGTCCTCATATAATCTGACAAGCAAAGTAAGAACAAAGAATTCAAGAAACAGCCAGAGAATTGATGGATGCTATATCAGGCATTCTTTCTAAGCTGATACTCAACATCAGAAGCTGATTGCAAATGCGTATGATATGTTTCCATAAGATTTATAATAGTCAAGCAAGTCTTTTTTAATATGCTGTAAATAAGAACTTTATTGCAGCACACAGTTTCAAATGGATGAGAACAAAAAACATTGAAGAGATAAACACCTTGTCCATCAACCAAAATGCAATTGTCTTGTCACCAACCAAGGCCTGGTCATGACTTTCAGCATAAGCTACACATTTTTCCAGCCACCTTCTGTTTGTTAATGTGTGGATGATATCACCCATTTTCCAGTCTTCATCGTTCTTCCTACACAAAAAAGGACACCGCTGAAATCACCCACATGGTTTCTTTTCACACTACTCGCAAACAGTAAGAATGCATGACAGTGGTTGTTGGAGATGAAATGATGAGATGGATTTTAAGGGTTTAGGATTTGAATAACAACTTGCAACCAAAAGGTATAGACAATTGCAATGTTAAGACACAAAAAGTGTTGCATCTTTTTAGATGCAAAGAATTAGCTAACACTCTAACAAGCTTCATCAAATTGAAGAACTACCTTACATATAGTATATCAAAACAAAGAATTATCCTTCATTCACACTTATAATTAAATCTAACATTTTGGAGGGGTATTGAATGAGCTAAGACGACTCGCACTTTAGCATACCTTTGAAGCTGGCATCTGAAAGTTCCCACACTTTCCAAAGGGCTTAACATATTCTATTAGCATTTAGCATACTAGTAATTGATGTGAGAAAAACCATGTCATATTTGACTTGCTTATAATATGGAACATTAGATTGGCACAATTTTTTGGGGCCCATTGATGCAGAATGGAGAATCACATTATTAGGATTTTATATTTGATGTAGAACAATAAAGCATTAAACCTGAATTACTCTCTTCTAAGGCAGAGTACTCCTCTAACTTGGGTTTCAAACACTTTCGGGAGAAACAATAATCTCAATACTATTTTGTTAAGAAGTATGAAAACACAAGGCACCTAATCTCAATACTGTTTTGTAAAAAGGTATGAAAATATAAGGCATCTAAACGGTATTTGTAACCCAAAGATAATGAAAATTCTAGACAAATCATTATTCTAACTCTAATCAAATATAAAAATTCTTGAAAAATCATAATTCAATATAAAATCCTATTAACATGGTTCTTTCTATTTAACGCATTTATAATCCTTCTTTTGGGTCAAGGTTGCAAAGCAAGAAAGTGTAATTTATGCACATGCCTTATATATATTTTATATATACATAATCAGGACTATTTAAGAGGAAACATAAAATAACATGTTGTATTGGTGCTCCAGAATAAAAGCAAAAGGTTACTTGAGAATCTCAATCCACTTGTCTGCAATGGCCATGTGCAGGCGATAATCAAAGCCAACCCCACCATCTTGTGTAGGAAGGCAGAATGTAGGCATTCCGCTCACCTGGAAATGGAAAGAAAATTGAATTGTCAACTGCAAGATTTCATACAGTCAAATAGAGGGTTCAAACATCATATTGTCTTTATGCTCTTTACAACAGTTACAGGACCATCTATATACTTGACCATGGAGAGTCAACTAAAATTTGTGAGATGACAACTACTAAACTAAAACAGTTTGAATAAAATGTTAACAGAATTACATTAACTCAAAACTTTAAGAGACAACATACATCTTCACCAATTGTAACAGCCTCAGGGAAGAGCCCATGAATGACATCATTAGTCAGCATCAGGTAAACCACAGCATCAACATCAGTTGCAAAACCAAAATACTCATTGTAATTTCCAGTAAATGCTACCTGCAGCGAGATTCAATAATGCAAAAGAAAAAAATAAAATGATTGAGAAAGAATATCTAAGTGAAATATAATCCTTTGATTCAAAGGCTAATTGCTGCTAAAATATATTTCATCAGTTCTTCAACATAATTGTAGGTCTTGCACTCTTTGTACTTAGTATTTTGTATGTTGTACTAGTTTGAGGTTTGTAGGTCTTGCACTCTTTCCCTTGTTTTATAAGTTTGGGCTTAATTGCGTTCTAAGCATAATTGGGCTGATTCGAATGTCCAGATGGGGTGGGGGTGGGGAGAATCCAGAACAGACATGCTGCTGCTAGAACTTGGCCTTTAGGATGAGATTCGATGCATGATTTGTGATAGAACCAACACAATTATGGATGGATTTCTTGGGTTGATTTGTTCTGTTAACTCATTGTTTTAACACAAATCTTTTGAAATATGAAACCATTGAATTCCTTTCTCCAACCATTCCTAACTTGATTGAATCACTTTGGAGATCCTTGAGCAATGACTAGGATTTTGCTTTTTATTTTTTTTATAAGCAAAATGAATTTATTAAGCGCAGAAACAGTACAAGATATACCAAGTTGATCATCCACCAATGTTTAGTTACAGCACTCTACCCGATTTCTGTATTTTGATTGAGCTCAGCACTCTACCACCCTATAGTATGGAATTTCAAGAATCTGTATACGAAGAGTTTTCCATGATACAGTTGATTTTTTCATTTTCTTTTAAATCAGATTTCATTGAGAAAAGGAGTTAAAAATTGAGAACAAGAATAAGAAATACAGAACGACATACAAAGAAAAAACAACTACTCAAGCACAAAAGTGCTAACTAATTCCACTGATTATGCATTCAAGAAGCCTGCCTCAAGGAAAGGAAACCATGAGAAGGATACACATAAGAGGCCAGGCGAAACGACCTATTGCATAAAAGTTGGCTGACTAACTAGCTGATAGACATGTTGATCTAAAGCTATAGCATTACACTCTAAATGAACCACAATCCTACAAAGAAGGCTCATTTCCACTAAAAAACTAACCATCAAGATTTAGAGAAAAAGCTATTACTAGAGGGCATTGAGTGAAATATCCCAAGTTGAACTGCTAACCAAAGAGTAACAGAAGAATGAAACAGAAATTTATCTCAGTGATTAGCTTAAAACAAAACTTAATGGAGTGGGATATAGATTGGCGGACAGTGTGTCTTAGGACGGAATGGAGAAAAGCTATAAGCTTGGTGGAGGGTTAAACCCATTGTTATTTCTATGTTTCACATTTTTGTTTTTCAACCTCCTCGTATCTATCATTGGGTTCATCTACCACCGACCCCAATTAGCTTGGGTTAAAGGTGCTGTTGATGTTGATTAGCTTAAGATAGTGTAGAATCCCCTAATGAAAATTTTAGCATACTGAACATTTTAACAGGAAAAGTTACCATGATTAGAAAGACACACTCCATAGTCCATACTGGATTACACCAAAAAGGAACATAAGATGCTCAATCATGAGTAAAATATGGCTTCCGGAATCAAGTAATAAGTTATCGTGCAGAACTATTTTTGGGCCAAGGAAGAAATTTATTAGAAAGGGGGAAGAAGTATGTAGGGGGTGGGGACAAGGTATCTGCTACAACACATGATGTATATGAAAACAAACAGGCTCATGAAAACAATAAATCTGTTCAATTCTCTGCAATTTTCTGATAAAATACAAAATGGCATTTAAAATTTCACCCATTTCTACTTCAATTGGCAATCCAGTAATCCTTGAAAACTTAACTAAGAACAAAGGTAGCCAAGTTATCTTAAAATACCAAGAAACTTAAAGACCAAACACAAAATTCAATTAGAATGTACCTCCAATCCATGATGAGTGTACATCATTGATGTAACACCATCAAATCGAAATCCATCAAACTTGTATTCATCCAGCCACCATCGTGCATTCGAAAGTAGATACCTTAGAACCTAAATTAAGAATTAAAGTCATTTACTGTTGAACAGAAAGTATAGAAAATTTTGTCAGAAACTATGCCAATTAATTCTTTGGAGCTAGCACTTACTTCCCAGCTTCCATAGTTAAAAAGGCGAGAATCCCACATCCAATGATAACCTCGTGACCCAGGATGGAAGTAATGACCATCAGTTCCATCAAACATGTTCAGCCCATCCAATGTATTATTTGATGCATGGCTACATTCATAAGATATTGGTAATCAGGTCTAAGCAGAAACTTAAATACCATGGATAAAACCTTAAAAATAATGTCATTATTTAATAATAATTGAGGACAAGGTTGAAAGGAAAGAAATAGAGATATTGCCAAAAAAAATCAAAAGAATAATAACGTATAACCATTACCTGTGTACAATATCCATCAGAACAAGCAGACCAAGTTCATGGGCTCTGTCTATCAGAGACTTAAGTTCCTCTGGAGTTCCAAATCGGCTGCTAGGTGCAAAGAAATTTGTAACATGGTACCTGTGTCATGCAGAACAATATTTTTACAATCAGGCCATCAAAGTTAGGAGGGAAACACTAATGCACTGAGAAACAAGAAATATAGCACACAAAACTGCCTGTTATTGTTTGAATCACATTGGAACCATCAGCAATTTGGGAGCAGATAAAAATAATAACAGAAGAATTACCCAAAGCTGGCATAATAAGAATGTTCTTGGATAGCCATAATCTGGACAGCATTATAGCCAAGCCTTTTAATTCGAGGCAGCACATCATCTCTAAAATTGACATATGTATTGATTTTTGGCTCCTGCACCGCATGGTTCACAAAATTGTTAATAGTAGAAAAAGAACTGATACTATACATAGGAACTTTCTTGAACATCATAGATTTAATCTCTAATACTAAACAAAATATTTTATCATTTAAATTCAATTGACATTGACAGTACAAATGAGACCAATGTCTTCATTGCAAATAAGTCATTCAATATAGAATTAAGTTTTCTTTTACAAAATTTAAAGTCTTTGTTGCACATAGCAACTGATACATTTTGCTTAGCAGTTATTGGACATGGAGTCAGATGTTATTAGTGTTGCTTCTGCAAATGGTAAGATAGTTTCACTTTATGACAGATTAACAGAATTTGGAAACAAGTAACCATTTGCAGTTTGACATTTCTAGATAGTTTTTTTTTGAGAATAATCACCAAATCAGAAAGGTATCCTGTGAATGTCATTAGGTCAGCCTAGTCATACTTGCCCAACGTACATCTATTATGAACCCTGGAAAGAAATATGAGAAATGATAGAAACAAACAAAGGAACTGAACAATTTTATAGAATGACAGATAGTAAAAGAAAGAATTCTCCTCCAAAGGTCTCCCCTTCACATAGGGTTCCCCCTTTTTATTAGAGTATGTGTTAGTATAACTGTGAAAACAGTTTTGTAACATGATTGTGAGGGCTGTTAGCTTTTGCTAACAGCACCCCTCTAGTGTTAGACAGCTGGTAATATGTTCGTAAGGGCTGTTAGCTTCTGCTAACAGCACCTCACTGGTGTTAGGCAGTTAGTTTCTGTTATTGTTAGTTCAGAGGTCTATATATATCTCTTTTGTAACTAACTTTTTCAGATTGAAATAATATCAGTTCTCTTTCTGAATTTTCCCTTTTACTTTCTTTCACTTTATCAAAGATGGTATCAGAGCAAATTTTTCGTAGTGAGAGACGAAATCCGAAGGAGCGGAAGCCATGGATGAGCAGATCTGGAACTTGCGAATACATGATCACTACGAACACGATCACTACGAAAAATTTGCTTTAGATACCATCTTTGATAAAGTGAGAGAAAGTAAAAGAAAATTCAGAGAACTGATATTATTTCAATCTGAAAAAGTTAGTTAGAGTTAGTTACAAAAAAAGGTATATATAGACCTCTGAACTTCTGAACTAAATAACAGACACTAACTGCCTAACACCAGTGAGGTGCTGTTAGCAAAAGTTAACAGTCCTTACAATCATATTACAAAACTGTTTTCACAGCTATACAAACACATACTCTAATACTTACAAATCTTCTAAATCTCTGAATGAATTCTTCCCATCCTTCTACCCCCATTTAAATCTAATGAACCCCTCTAACTAACTAACTAATTAGCTTCTCTAACTGTTAATTTTCCCTTCGCTCTACCTCCTTACAATACTACAATGTTGAAATTCAACAATGTCCCTAGGTTGAAATTCTGACATTCAATCCTAGTTTTTCCTTTTCCCCTGTTCAGTAGGGAGGTGAAAAACACCATAAATGTGGGCCTGTTCTGAGACGGTAAGTGTCTCCATCTGCTTGAGGACCAAATAGTGTCTCCATCTGCTTGAGGACCAAATAGAGATCCTGTCCTATTTTCCAATCGCAATTTGCTTGCTCCATTAGTTCAAAACTCGACATAGTTTGTACATTTGTAACGTCCCACCTCTTTCTTCACAAACCCAAATACTGATACAAGGTTGGGCTTGGCCCATTAGGTCAAGAATAAGACCCATTTTGCAGAATGCCATTCTGCTCCTCCTTTCTGTTTCTTCTGAACCAATCTTCTAACCCAGCAATACATATCTCTCTTGTGCACACCCATGGTGGCTCTGCTGGTAACAATCCACTGGCTTCTGTATGCGAGCTTGTGTCTGGTGATGGTAGGGGTGTAACCAGTCTCTGTATAATCCTGATCTCAGTGGCTGCTTCCATGAGAAACATTACCGCATCTTCCCTTTCATCCTCCACCTCAATCTGCTTACTTCACATCTTGTAGAACATTGCAACAATGATCAAGTTTAGTGGGTTTGGAAGTGGCAGAGGAGTGGCCAATATTAGCATAGGAGGGCTCCTAGAAAATTTGAACTAACCAAGAATCTATTACTTGAATTGAAGTTGATGACAAATTCCTAACTGTGGTTGTAAGTTGTTTTACTAACCACAACATGTTTTCCACAACATTGAAGCCACCACATGTTCTGGGTGCCTGACCTGAAACATTGGCTATAGGCTTCGTGTAGTAACTATTGTTCTCAACCAATTCAACATTCCTTGCCCAAGAATGGTATTCTTCCATGACACACAATTGCCTTGCTGTTTCTTGATTTTGGGGTATCTGGCAAATTCCATGTCTATTGAACAGGTTGTCCATCATTTTCTTTCACCACAATCTCTTCTACCATTTCACAGCCTCACACAGCTCTATGATGCCATCTGCTACACCCTTACTTCCTCACTAGAGTCCCTATTTCTTTATCCCTTGACCCAATAAATTCTTTATTTCTCCTTCCTCTTAAATACTTTTCTTGATCTCTAAAGGTGGTACCTCCACCCTTTTTCATCACAATCGAGTACCCACATCTTCATCAACCAATTCAGTATCTTGGGCTCAGGAATGGTGAAATCCCATGAACGAGGTTGTAATCCATAATTGTTGGTCACCTCTTTCAAGTACAGTGCTGCATTCTCCATTCTTCCCCAACCTGACTAGAGATCCAGCAGATTGGACCAATTGTTACAAACCCAGGAAAGAAATATGAGAAATTGACAGAAATTGACAAAGAAACTGAAAGTTTTACTGAATGATTCATGATAGGTTAGAAAAATTCTCTTCCAAGAGTTTCCCGTTCACAATCAAACAAAAGTTTAAAATCTCTGAATGAATCCTTCCACCCTTCTTCCCCCTATTTGTATCTACTTAACCCCTCTAATTAACTAACTTCTCTAACTGTTGCTACCTAACTTTCCATCCCCTCTTTCGTAACTCCTAACAATAGCAAATTTAGTTTTGGATGGTGTCTACTTAGTAGTGCAAGTCAATTTGATTTCTTCTGGCATAATCATGAATAAAACATCCTCAAAGCAACCAAATAAAGATAACCAATATCTTGGTCTTTTAAAAGTTAAATGCAGTGGCTATTAAGAGAAAAAACAACTTTTCGTAGATTATAGGAAAATAATCTGATGAAAACTCGCCCATTAGTAGGGTGCACATTAAATAAAGAGGCATAGCTTGGAAGCAATGACTCACACTATGATGGGGCCCTAACTGTAACCACCTGTCTATGTGGTAGTAGGGTCATGAAGAAAACAAGGAAATAGTAAGGAGGCTACGAGTAAAAGGGAAGAAAGGGAAAGAGACAGACAAGAAAGGCTTCAGACAGATATGCCATTCATGATAAAAATAAAAATAAAAGACCAAACTTTATGATGTAATAGATCATTGACTTTGAAATAAGACAAGGAAAGGGAAAAGAAATTAATCACTTATTGATATCACATAAAGAAAGAAAAACTTGCTCACCGGACTGCTCATTCCGATGTGTGACTCATATATTCTAAGTGATTTTGGTCTCTTTGGCTGTGGATGTTTGAAGACATATTTTTCCTGTTAAAAGAGAAAAAAATAAAACCATTTAACACAGTAGTGCATGACATAAAAATGAAAAATATAAGTAACCATGACATGTTATTTTGTTGAATTATACCTAAGTTTTGTAAAAGATAACTGGAATTACTGCTATCAGCAAATAATTTTTTTTCATTTGATATGCTAATATTTTAACAGTGCTACCTTCAACATTATTTTGCATTCTGCCAGTTTTGAAACATTGTTAAATATTGCAGTATTGACTATCTTTATTTTTGGTTATAATTAAGGATAAAAATTATATACATCTATTATAGTATTATCCTTTTGGGAAAAGGAGTGGGGGATATTTCCTCCTAATATAAGAAAAAAGCCAAAGTGGCAATGGCTTAAAAAATACTACAAAACTGTAAACATCATTGCATATCATCATTAAAAGTTCTGTTGAAATCACCATGAGTACTACAAAGAGAGGCCATAGATACAATTCTATCCCATAATGGGAAAAGTGATATTTAGATTTGTCATCTCTTTTTCTAAGTGTATCCTACATGTAAGAAGTCTAGAATCTTACCTCTTCTGGGGGATCATAGTATATTCCGCTGTATGGAATTTCACCAGGAGCTTGTACAGAAAACTTAATCCAAGCAGGAATTGAGTCCTTGATTCCAGAGGGAGTATCCATGCGGATCTACAAATATATTTTAAGAGATATTTAGTTCACAGTTCACACAGAGAATACCCACAGGCTTAGTTCAAGATATCTAGAAACATTTAACATGTATGATTATCCCAGCTAAGAAGTTGTCCTTATTCTTTTGTAGAAGAAATATGATAAGAGAAAGAAAGTAGTCAAGGATATGATGTCCTTGTAAACGAAACAATTAACTTAAAAATACCAAATATAAAGAGAAAGACAGACCAACTAGCAACACTTCCTTAGCTTTTTCATAATTGGCGTGGTTTGCAAGAGCAATGCATACAATCGCCAAAAAATATCTGTAAGCTTGAAAATTATAGAGGACAATTTTTCAGATATCATACGTCACTTGCTTGTCTCTTCTTTATACATGCAAGGAATTTTATCTTCTTTCACAGTGTAATTCTTCATAAAAAGGGAAAACACAAATCAAAGCAGTGAATATGAGGAACCAGAACATATATTTGGAAAAACCCTGTCATAAATATCATAGATACTTTAGGGGGTCCAAAATATCTCAGTACTTGATATTTATTTCTTATTTTTCTTATTTCCTTATTTCCTTTTCTAGGCATAGTTGTTTACCCTATAAAAAGGAAATTGGAGAATTTATTATACACACAATTAATATACAATTATTTTCCTTTCAACTCCCTGATTATTTGATATAGAATTCATTACCCCCATACAAGTACCTAGATGCCAATGAAAAACAAAAGTTAGTTATTTGATAAAAAAAGTATATATAAAAATAAGAGAAATGATACTTGTACAACAAATTGTACAACCAAGAGAGAGAGAGAGAGAGAGAGAGAGATGTTTAAAATATAATTAATGATGGGGTGGAGAGACATAGACACAAAAATAATGTTGTATAAGTTAATGTTATCACCTCTAAAAACAAAGACTATCAAGGATTGTCTGAACATATATGAAGCTTATCCAAATCCATCAAAATAATATTTGTTCAGGAGCAAAATTACCTTGACACGAGAACCATGAGGAATTGGTGGTGAACCATCCACATTGTTTGGCAAGAAGATCTCCCACACACCAAATTCATTCTGTTAAGTCAAAACTAGAACATTTAAAGACTGCCAATAGGATAAAAAAATTACAGTTGTCAAACAGAGGAAAAAAGAGGAAGTTGAAACCACAATATGTTCAACTTTTTATTTATATATGATATAGGGGCTTATTAATGAAAGAAGTATGCTGAATTTCACATGTATGAAATTTAAAGACCAATTAAGGATAACATACCCTGGTCATTACATCTGCATTTGGATTCCAATTGTTGAAGTCTCCAATTAATGCTGCTGACTGAAAAGCAATCGATAACATCCGTAATGGTTTGCAGAGGAAATAAAAAACAGCTTTATAGAAATTGCATAAGTAATGGTCTTCAAATTTAAAGACACAACATCCAAACAAGATTTTCTCCAAACTTAAAAGAAAATATAGAACAATATATTACAGAATGAGGGGAAGAATAGTGAGGAAAAAGATAGAGACCACTCCTTAAAACATATGTATACCCATGTAGATTATAAGTTAGATCTTTCCAATTTAACCAAATGAATGCATTTCCACCTTCAGGTAATTGGTGATTATTATTATTATTATATTGACAGTCAGTTACCATAAGTACATTCCGTAACACGAGTAAATGCATGAATTTAACCACAAAGCCAAAGTTTGAAAGAGCATAGTTCATTCAAGCAATTTAGACTTTAAAGAAGTTTATTAAGCCTAAACCCTAACATATACGAGTTGGTTGAAAGACAATGCAATACACACTGATTGAATGGACATTGATCAGGCACTTTGGATACCTCTAACTGCATTTTATATTTTTCTTTTGTTTGTTGAACTTTCATACTAATACATATAGGAATACCACAATAATTAGGTAAATGATAGAATAATTATGTTTACAATGACTGATTACTCATGTTCTGTGTCATATCCATGCTTTTTAGGACTGCAAAATAATTTGAACCCAAAAACTAGAAACAATGCAATACCAATAAGGCTTAAATATGTTTTTAGTCCCTCAAATATGTGGTCTGTCTTTTTTAATCCCTCAGATTAAAAGTTGCTTTTTTTAGTCCCTCAAAGTTGCAAAATGGATTTTTTAGTCCTTCCGTCAAGACGGCTTTAACGGAGTCTGACATCGCAAACAATATTTCAATTTTGTGGCAGCTAAAAGCCTCTAGAAAATGTAAAAAACAAAAACCTGGTCAGTTTAATTCCTTCACGATTCTCACCTAACCCCAAATCCCCCACCGTCTACTTCCGCCTCCTCTCCATCTCCTCCCTGGAGGAAGCCGCGGTGGAGAGCTGCCGCCCCACGATCTTCATCATCAACATTGTCCTCGCCACCCTCTGTCAGTCCCGCCACTTTCCAGATCTCCCCAACGTGGTGAAGGACGAACGTTTACAGTGGTGATTCTTTGAATTTTTATAGGAATGCTTGACAAAGAGAGGCTGACAGGGTCGTCGCACTAGTCAGCAAAGGCGGAGACACGGAAGAGCCATTGGATGTTGCCGGTGGAACAATCTCATCTTCTTCCTTTCAACAGATCTGCGAACGTCTTCCTCCATGGTCGTTCACGACGCCATAACAACGTCCCCAGAATCTCCCCTCATCACATCCTGTAAGCTCCACTTCCGCAGCCCCCAGAAACTGGACTTTGTCCTCGCCTTCTTTGCCACTCACGACTTCTCCCTTTCCCAGATCCACACCATCATCACACCCCACCTTAAATTTTGTTGCCTTTTTTTTATGGATTTTGAATCTGAGTGGTGTTCAAACCCCACCTTATGTATTGCTTCTGTCCTTAGATAGAGTGTTTTTCAGTTTATTTTCTTTTTTCTGTTATCTTTACATAGCTTTGTTATTTCAAGTGCAAGTGCAAAGAAGAATCGATAGATTTGTTGAAAACAAAATTCTATTTGGCTAAGATGCAGGTTTTGAAGGCAATTTCAAAAAGAAGTGAAAATCTATAAACTCTAAAGATTTAACTTTTTTGTCGGCTAAAAAACGCTACAAATTGCAAATCTGTCAACTACATAACACCCAACCTAACACCATCTACCACAAGGACTGAAAAAGTGAGTTTTAATTTGGAGGACTAAAACAAGCATACTCCCATATTTGAGGGAGTAAGGGACTAAAAACATATTTATTCCAACCAATAATTAAGTCGAAATATACCTTAGCTCCAGGTGCCCACTCTCTGTAAGTAATGCCTGTAGTACTGCAAACAAAAGCTTACAGTCATTAAAGACCATATTGGTAAACTGGAAATTAGGGTGTACAGATATGTGCATAATTTTCTTTTTCCTTTTTTATGTAAATTTATTGTTGTACTATTGTATTTGTACGTAACCTGTACTAACATTACTTGGTATTAAAAATTTAACACTAGAGGTGTAATTCACCGATTCATTCACTTTTTCTCTCCTCTCATGGCTGCAATCTCTGTGTTGAAGATGTATGTTTCTCACCAACTGATCCCACCGCCTTGTTCACAATCCTCATTCTGGCCTCTTGCTGGAAGCTTGCTGGTCATTGGAATCTTTCCAACCAGTATTTCTTGTGTGCTTGGAAGTTGGAACCTCATGCTGCCTCCCTTCTAGCCACCACTACTTCTAATCCTCTTCCCTAGTCATCTCTGGTCAGATCAAGCCTCCCTTGCCCTTAATTTGGTTGTTTGAGTCTCTTACAATTTCTAATTATTAGTATTAGTTGGATTTTAACTTATTGCCCATCAAGTTTTTAGTCTAGTTGCCACTTGCCGGATTTCTTCTTGCAGTTGAATCAAGGTTTTTTGAGTTGTAGCATCATCAATTACACAAGGCTTAGTCTCTCAGAGTATTCAATCTAGTGTTTTTTTTATATTGTTTTGTTTATTATCAGCAATAGATATGTTGGATTGATTTAGCTATTTATCATCTTAGGAATATGACATCAATAATTTATGAAACAAAGTTAGATGTGTGCACATGTGAGATATTAAACTCTACAAATAATACCTGCGGATGAAGCCAAAATTTTCATAACCACGAGAAAATGTATCCAGACCGCCTTCATGCTTGTCAATTTCATCACGCAATCTTTTGTATTGTCCATAACTGTGATTTAAGAAATAGCATTTAAAAAAATTACGTTTTAAATTTAGTAACAGTATAGTAGGTATCAAAAGTGCAAAAGTGGATTAAGGAAGAGTTTGGAAAACACAGAGAGTAATGTACAGAACAATAAGTTAAATTGTTAATAAACTACCCACATAAGAAGAAAAATGAACAATTAATTTGTTTCTTGGTTTCAAAATTAATAAGGTAGACATCATATTAAATTGTAGCCCCATACCTTACCCATTTAATTGAGCATGCAATGTTGTGTTTGTCAGTGTATATGTAGTATTCTAGTTTGTTGGTTTCAGTTCTGATTCTGAACAACTAATGCAACTGACAACTGTACAGCATCAGCTGGTGACAGCTGTCAATCTGTTAGGATTTAATAGGTAGTTGTTATACAGAGAGTTCTGTAACAGTCCAACGTAACTCAGAGTCTATAAATAGACTCCGCCTCTTGGACTCATATTTTTTAAGGAACAAAGACATCAGATTCCCCCCCCCCCCCCCTCCTCTCTGTTTACTGTTGTCTCCATTTAGAAAGTCAAATATTTGCTTCACCTAAATTGTGGTTAACTTACCGGAAATCAAGATGGTCACGGTGAGCTAGCAAAGATGGATCTATCTCATATATTTTCTGTCCAGCGCCAGGTGGGGGAATGATCTTAGGTTTAACTTCATCACTTACTATCTTTGCTTTCCTACCAACAGATACCGACGTCTTCTTGGCCGGAATGTTCGCATCTACAAGTGATGATACAACAGAGCCTTGTCCATCTTCAATCTGTCTGTGACTGCTAGCTGCTTCACTAATGTTGTATTTATCCTCATCTTCCATGGTTAAATCCTCTAAGTTCTGAAAAGAATAAAACATACATTCAGAAAAGAATACTCAAAGAAATTCATGATTACCAGGAAAGCCAATTTTGAGATTAATAATAACAAATAAACAGAAATTGCAAACAAAATCAACAAATCAAATGCATTTGTAACCATGCTACCCATATTAATTTCACCATCATATTTCAGTTTTTGACTTCATTACTATGTTCTTATTGCTCCCAAATTGATGAAGATTGTTTTTGTAAATTGTGACTTATTATTTATCATGAATTAATTTAATTTTTTGTGTGTTTTAGTATTTATGTGTTGTATAAATTATTTAGTTTGTATAATAATGTTTAAAATAGCATCCCACTTCCTGTGCATTTTCATAATTTGCTTTTTTGAGATTGATAACTATGGGATTAAGTTGGCCAACTTTAGTATGGAGTGCCCAACCATACATGGGTTCAAACTATTGAGAGAAACCAAAGCCACACTTACATGGGCAATATTTAAAAGAGCCTTGATTGCAAGGTTTGGTATAAGAAAGGTTGAAAATCCCAATGAAAATTAGGTTGAGTTAAAGCAAATGAGAGGTGTTGAGGACTACATAGAAGCCTTTGAATCTCTTCTATACTTTCAAATGAGAAAACTACCGGAAGAGAAGTATTTTGGTTATTTCCTTGGAGCACTTTAAACTGATATAAAACACATAATCCACAACTTTAAACAAAATACCCATTTGGATGCCAAGCAAATAGCATGAGATTTAGAAACAGAAAGGGGTGACTATTGTCCAGCAGTTGGAGGGAATTCATGGAAATCCAAAACTTGAAGCCAGGGAGGTGCTACAAGATTTTCAAAGGGTGACACAGGTTGGTACAATTAGGAGCACCAAGCTATAACTGCATCAAACAAAGGTGGTCATAACAGGGATAATGTTTTAGTATCTGTTTTCCCTCCATCCTCCAGATTCTTTCTTGCTCATTAGTTACTATCAGCTAATGAACACTGCTAAAAACTTACCTAAACTGCACCAATTTTGCAATAAAAAAGCCACAAAGTTTTCAATCATTCTCCAGATGCGTTTGGCAAGAAAACCAGTACAAAGAAAGGTGTGTGACGACAAAAATTCAATACTAATTATATTAACATATTCGATATGGAGTAGGAGAAAAGCACCTGTGCATCCTCTGAGGTTATATCAGGAGTTTCAAGTTGATCTGTCAAGGATGCAGAGTTATCTTGATCTTGAGGAATAAGTACTTTATCAGATTCGGCAATCGCAGAAGACAAGGAATCAGAATCATGGGAAGATTTTAGAGCAAGGGTTTTCC
>PYAF01005492.1:2288497-2358215 GCA_007407185.1 Glycine tomentella
AGGAGAAAAGCACCTGTGCATCCTCTGAGGTTATATCAGGAGTTTCAAGTTGATCTGTCAAGGATGCAGAGTTATCTTGATCTTGAGGAATAAGTACTTTATCAGATTCGGCAATCGCAGAAGACAAGGAATCAGAATCATGGGAAGATTTTAGAGCAAGGGTTTTCCCTGAAAGAGGCCATAAATTATACCAGTAAGGCGTTTTAAAACCAATCATGTAGAATTTAATGCCACAAACAAACTAGATTGAACTTTATGTTCATCCAAAGTAAAATTGATATTATCAAATTCTTTGCCTTTTCTATTTTTATTGTTATCACACTGATGTTTTAGTAATTTAAACTAATCAAATATCAATCAATAAACATTTATATCCAGTTTAACAAGTCAAATGATGCCAATTTCACGCAATGATGGTTTGTTCAAACATAGCCATTCAGATTACAGATCATTTCCCTTTCATCATCAAACCTTGTACAGTTATGATCCAATCATTCAATTCATATTCTGAACATACAAAAAAGAGTAAAGTAATGGGATTCGAGTCATTCAATTACAAATTTTACATGCAGTAATGTAATTAAAAGAAACATATATGAAAGACGGATTACTTACCCGTGCCTACAAGTCTACAACTCGATGGAACACATTTTGCCTATAGTGAGTCGAAAAGAATGACTTTATTACAATAGCTAATATTGTACATTCTTTCTATAATTAATAAAATGCTGATGCAGAATTTCAAATGTTTGGTTTATCAGTTATACCAACCTACAGTGGCTTCACATACTATAAAATTATACGAATGCACAAATAATTTGGTGACAGAAAAAAAAATGACTCTTATTATACTCTAATCGATATAATTATTACAATAACACCATTGGCATTTCACCTGGTAGCATACGTTGTGCAAATTATGATTCTAATTAACAATGTAAAAACACAACCAAAGTTTACATCCTTCGCTTTATCTGCATGTGACTAATGAATTACGAAAACGCATATAAACCTTATAACTCATCCAATCAGAGGATCACAGCCACACATAAAGTCATAAAATAATTAATTATCTCAGTTCGTAACAGATGTATCCGCCGTCACAAAACGGAGCCACGCTAACATCGGGAACTTCAAAATGAACTGAAATAGAACACAAAATCGAAGTCCAACCTACGAAGTAAACAGTATCACCAGAATCTCACGTTTCAGCTACACTACGTTACCACTCGCTTCTCACACGGAATCAAAACCAAAGGAACAAGTTTCCGCCGATGCATGTACTTCAACCATGAAGAAAGCAAATAATAATTATAATAATAGTAATAATATCAAGAACAACAACAACAACAACGATGATGATGATAACTGCAACAATAATAAGAACAAATAGCAAGTACTACTCACATAACTCACTCGACAAGAGAGGAATGTAACGGAATCGTAAAAGCATAAGGCTAAAATGAGGAAGGTTTCATTACGAGAGAAGGAGTTGTTTCTGAGAAAAAGGGGAAGAGACGCAGTTCTGCGATCGCCACGGAAGCTCGAGTTGTGCAGCGATGGAAGAACCGGAAATCGAATTCCCGAGATGGTGTAAACCATCTTTCTCGAGAGATTGAGATTCAAGAAGAAGAGAATGCTGTCTCTCAGAAGCAGAAGAACAGATCCAGAGTTTCGACGTGTGTGTTGAGTTCGAGGTGCCGAGAGAAACGTGACATGATGAGAATGAGTGAGTGGTAATATGGTATTATATATAATGAATATATTGAAATTTCGAGGCAATAAACGAAATTAAATAAGAAATGGAAATTGTACGGTGAACGGTGGCGCTATCTGGGTGGAGGTGACAATGAGAGTGCTACGTGTGTTTGTTTACAGTCCAAATAGCATGGCGATGGGAGTTATGGGGCCCACTGGGCTCAGTTCTTTTAATTCTGATCGTCCATTGGCTCTCCCAAACAAATAATAAGGCCTTGCTTGGATATGAAATGTCTGGCTATGGACGCGCCTCTTTGATATGAGATATTTATATTTATTTTTCTTATTACTTTTGTGTGTATCGAAAAGGAAAGAAAAAACTAAAAAGTTCCATGAAAGGTAAAAGGATCTTTTGCGTTATGGCGAGTATATGCCTTGCCTTGCGTTCCCTTTCTCAAACACTGCTCACTGGTATAAAGATCTACTAGCGTACTTCGGAAATTCGTTCATAACCGAGGAATCATGTTTAGAATCTATAGTTTTTAATATTAGTATAACTTGAAACACATAGAAATAGAAAATTTACTTTTGACATGTAGAAATTACTATTAATTTATGAAAATCACACCCGAAGCATTACATAAACACTCTATTTGCATCTGTTATGTATATGTTTTTGGTAGGAAAATGTTGGAGAAATAAACATGATTATGCGCGAAATCACAACTTGTAAATTCCTTAAATTATTTTAATGGGTTCTCGTAGGATCAGATCAATATTTAAATTAAATTGGAAACTTAGATTCTAAAGATCATCTATTTTAGGTTGTAAAAATATAATGATGGTAATAACAATATAGTGACTATACTGAATCGAACTAATTATTATATTCCAACAAGGGATAAGAGACAATCAGTTGAATTTAAATTATGTGGAAAGTACCCCGTGGGCACCGCTTATTCAAAAATATAATAATATTTTTCTGGTTCGATAGTCCCTTCCTGTCTGAGATGTTGGAGGGTTAAAAAATGCAATATGCCGATCCTGGTATGATGTTGACAGTTTATCATATTATTTATTTGACACGTATTTTTATTTATTTTATTCCTTAGATATTTATAAGAGACACTGTCAGAAAAACAAGGTACTGCCAAAGAAGCAAATTTTAGTCAATATTATATATAAAAAATTTTCTTTTCCATTCAAAATCTTCTTCGCCTATCTAATAGAATCTTCATTCTTCCACTAAAATCTCCTTATTAATTATATTCATTCTATGTGAATTTATCTTAACTATTCTTTCATCCATTATCTTATAATCTTTTCATTCTGTCACTCTTTTATATTTTTCGTCTTGAACCTTCATTTTAATTGCATTTTTTCTACATTAATGTTAACTATTATTTTAACCATGATGTTGATGATCTTCATTTTATTGTTTACTTTTTATTTATTTATATAAAAGTCCATGGTTTTGCCTTTTTTTTGGATCTAGAATTGCTTTTCATACTCTAGTACTTCTTCCCGTCAAAATTTACTTATATTGATGTTTTTCAGAAAAATTTCATTTTAATTTTTTGTAATGTGATACGATATATTCAGAAATTTTATTTGTTTTTTATTTAATAATCAAATGGAAGATTATTCTTATTATGATGATAATAAAGAATCTATTAAAAATCTAAAACCGTATATTTTTCATTGTGAATTCTCTATTGGATATATAAGATCATATGTATTTCTTTTATTTTATTTAATTTGTTAGATTTGCGATAATTTATAACATGTGTGTTATAGTGGTATCATTGCAAAATAAGATCAAGTCGTCATTTTTTTTTTTGCATTTTTTAATAAAATTCAATTTATTGTAGATTTGGAGGATCCTTATAGAAATATGTTTGAGTTTAAAGGCGAGAGTAAGAATAATAAAGTTTACTTAACAAAAGACACTGAAAGAATTAAATATTTTTATTATATGTGAGAAGGTGACTGATTGACACTTCTATATATTTATGAAAAACTTTTATACTAAATGTTAAAGATAGATATGGTGACAAAGTTAGGTATCCTAGATGTCCAAATCGTCTTTAACCCAATCTAATTGAAGATTCTTCTTATACTTACGTTTCTAAGAAAGCTGAACATCCGTTTATGCACCAATTAATTAAGAAAGTTTATGCAATTGGTATTTCTTCTTGTGCATTGGTATGTTTTTCCATATTTGATTTTAAAAAAAAATTGGGACAACAAATAGTTATCTAATATATGATTAATGTAATAGGATTTGTCATTTAATTTTTGTGATCATGCTTTCTCTAAGAAGATCAATGTGATGATTTTATTTGACAAGTTAGGAAACAAGTGCCATGCAAAACCATCTAGGAGATTGATGGTGGTTCTCCATGCATATTTATTGGTGGTTGGATTGATTGTTGTCAAGTTAATCATCTTACAAAAGAAAAATCCATAAAAGTTTAAGTTTTTGAAAACAAGAGTGATAAATTATTTTTCCAGTTAGTAATTATATATTTAATATTGTCAAACCAGTATATGGTGTGGAATTTTGTTTGAATTTTTTTAATGATAATTATTATGGTTTTTTTTTGCAATTCATTTAGTTATCTTTTTTCTTTTTTATAATCTATTTTTCAAATGTTATATGTTAAAGAAATATTTTTCATATTACAAACATTTTGATCATGGACTTATTAATCTTAAAGTTTGTTTACATACCCTAAACACAAAACATATGACAATAGGGAAAAATTATATTGTTATTTTAATCTTATCTTAATATTATATAAAGTAAAAGTGGTGACAATAGGGAATGACTTTAATCCTTTTTACGAGTAATTAATATTATAAGTTCTTTTATTTTTTTAAGCATTTATAAATTCTTTTATTAGGAAATAGATAAAATGTTTGTTATACTCATTTGTCTAAAGATTCAAATTGTATGTCAACATTTTCGGTGGAATGAAAGTTGCTAAGTTTTATCGGCTAAAAATCAAACCACGAGGTTTTGTTGTATTTTTTGGGAAACAATGAATTTGAAATGAAAATTATTGATTTAAATAAGAGTGAAATCCATTATCCTATAAATATACATGATTTCGATCTAGAAGACATTGAAGTTGTTTACGAAGATGATGGACATGTCGAAGAAGATAATGTTCATATTTTTTATCATCTTGAAAATAAATTAAGTTCTTATCAAACAAAATGTTCTTCAATGATTTTTTAAGTCATTCATTATGTTTAAATTGGATAAAATATCATTTTATATATATTTTTAATTTTCAACTTCTTTTACTATTTTTTAGCTTTTGGAAGCCAAGTTTTGTTCTAGTACATTTTCAAACAAACACAAGACATGTATTTTGGATAATCATGAAAGGCGTCCCTCATCCTAACGCCTTAGGTAGACAAGACCATAAAAGATAAAATATTTTTTGACTATTGGATGGAAATAATTTTTAACATCTATGGGATTAAAATATAATAGTATCATTTAATTCAGTGTGTCTAAATATGAGCAAACAAAAATACATCTTATGATTATTGAAAATTGGTTAAATGATATTTTTGAAATTCATGTTTTCATAACATTGACTTGAAGAATATTGTTATCGAAAAAATATTAACTTTTATATTCTTAAGCCAATATAACCTCTATAAAACAACACCAACTTGAAAATTATTGTTACGGGAATTATCTGACATTGGACATCAGACACCCAACAATACATATTCTTATAACAATGTATGCAAATAAGTCGGGGTACATAAAACCACCGACGAAGGGTATGAAACCCAAATTGTAAGTAACATGTAACATAACTAATTTATCGCTAAAGGTCCAATAACAATCTGTAAATAGAGTAACCTTATGAGGAATAAGAGACTCTGACTCAATTTACATAACTCTCTCTCTCGCCTTCTTCTTCTCTTCCAAAACTCTTTCATTCACGATTACAACAAGCTTCTCACGTTTCGTGATCACATCATAACAATATTTATTATAAATTTTAAAATTATATAAATAAGATTTATTCATTGTAATGTTAAATCATAAAAGACAATCCTTGAATTTTAGTTAATTCTGACATTCCATAAATTTCAATTTTAATATATAATCATCTCCACGAGGTACTCAAGTGTAGGCAACTTTTTAATCATTCTAACACCACATTTGACAACTTTATGATTTTATTTGTTTCAAGAAACGTTGGATTAGAAATAAATTTTATATCTGCTATACGAAAACCAGCCAAACTTCTACACATTTGACATAGTAAATACATTTGAAGCCAAAGCGTCATGGGATAAGAGGATCCCAACTCATCTTTTTTGGAAGTTCAGGAATTTTATGCTACAGCCAAAAACAAACAAGAAAAGGAGAACCCAGCCTAAGTGAACAACAACCACCACGCACTGGGAGGAAGTGATAGTCATAACCGAAGCTTAAGTAGTTCCTTCAGCCCCATGTTTTCAGCTCCTGGAATTTCCACTGGTGCAATTTTATCACCAGTTGAGAGGTAACGAGGCCATACAGTGTCCAAGCATTAGGAGTAAGCCATCAGTACCATCTCCACCATATATGAATTTGCTATAACATTTAGGAGAAATATAAGTTTCCATATATATACCAAAAAATACACACAAAGAACCTAGTTTTCAATATCAAATTATGAATTAATTTATCAACGTTGCAAATAAACATACCGTCCTAGGAATGATAAAGCCAGAGAACGTGTTCCAGATGGTCAAGAAGAAGGAATTACAAACGGCAGCAATTTGAAAACTTAGGGTTAGGGCAACAATCATCATCCCATATAATGTGTAGTAGATCAAACCCATAAGCATGAAGTAGTAGAAGGAAAGAAATTTCCCCGCCGTCCATTCAAATCCCATCATGGAGTAGATAATGACACTGAAGATGGTCGTTTGAGTGGGACAATAGATTGCCTCTATTGCCACCTACACAATCAATGAGTGCATTAGGATAAGAAATCTATCAATGGTCTTGATAATCAATGTCCTTAAAGTATTGATTAAGAAAAAAAATATTTATTATGAAAATAATAGAAAAGCACAAAAATATCATCAACAACGCAATTTTTCACCTTCTAATAAAAATATTTTTAAAATTCCTTAACCAGTGTCCTTAGGGCACTGAAATAGGATACTAGTTAGCATTTGTTATCTATAAATAGGAACAAATGATTAAGATCTACCTGACTAATTGCATAAGTCAATGTTGAATACATCCCTGTAGCTCTTTCACGATATAGTACAGTTCTTTCTCTGTCAACAATTGGCTGCACTCCCATAGTGTTCGAGGTTCCAAGGAACATCACTGCAGCGTACATGGCTCCTAAAAGATCGAATAAGTCTTGTTGCTTTTGGCTGCCAACCAAATTAGTTCAACAGTCATCACTAGTCAATAAATATTAACTTGAAATTCAATTTAAATATGCAAGATCAATAGCAAATACACTTGTAACACTTGAGAGCAAAGCCTTCTAACTTCAAGATTATAAACATGAATATGTGAAATAATTAACACACACATTTTTGGCTTTATTCCAGAAGATTAGACCAAAGACTATCCCAATGGCTATTGTGAAGTACAATCGAACAGCATTGTACGAAGGGTTTCTCCAACATGACCAACATTGTTTCCAAAAACAAGCTTTGCACTGCACAGAAAGTAATGACACGAGCAAATGTTGCTTGGTTCTTTGGGTAACCTGAGATGCTAATACTTCTTCAATGTATCCCACCTGTTTTTCTTCCAGCTAATACATCCATAAGGGTAGTCTTCCCAGCATCACTAACACCCATAAGTGCTGTCAAAATACCTGGCCTAAAAGCACCACTAGCATCATGTAATAGTTGAAGGACCTCTTTGGATACAAGTCACAAGTGTTTTTGAGAGTTTTTCTATTAGAAATATAGAATTTTTTTCAGTAGAAAAGATCTCAAAAGCATTTCTAGTCTTGTATTCAAACAAACTTGAAGTCTATCTTCGTTGATTCCTTGACTTTTCATTTCCTGATACCATAAAACAAAACAAAATGTTTTTTACTTAAAAGTAAAAATATTTGCCAATAATGTTCACAGGAGGCTTGAAGAGTTGAAGTTCAACGTTTCTATTTATGAAAAGTCAAAAATGATTTTAATAAACATATAAAGGCATTGGTTTCAATTAGAATATCTTTACATAATTTGAACTGAAAAATGAAAAAGAAAGTGTTATTATATTAATTCAAGGTAAGATCTTAGTGAATTCAGTGTGGCTGGTAAGACCATGACCACCCCCATGTCATTTTATTATGTATTGTTTGTTGAATTCCAAAACTATCATGTTTTATTCCAAAATGTGATGTTTTACAAATTTCACTTCTCATTCAATAAGTCTTTTTCGTAATTTTATATTTTTCAAAAAAATTCAACTATTGGTAGAGTGTGTTGCTAGCACTCTTCATTATCTTTTTACACATATATCCTTATTTAAAGTAACTAGATTTAATTTTTACAAGAAATACTGCATTCACAACCTTTAAGAAACACTAACAAGTACTTTAACAAATTAGATTAAATGCTTCTTAATCTATATGCATTAACTTTAAAGTCAATAATTGAAAGGGAAGGAACTACCCTCCACATTTTGAATCTACTTTTTTTGTTAAGTATGAGAGAAAAACTAATAACAATGAAAGTGATATTACAATATTATGGAGAAGGTATGCACTGTTTAGAATTCATTAACTTACAGCAGACATGTCTACATAGTAGTCCACATGATTGAATGCAAGTGAAAGAGGTTGAAACTGCAGGACCATTCCCGTTCTTTGTTCTTGATGAGAAGCATTTCTCACTGCCATGTCTATACCTGGACCTCCTATGTTTGTCAGAAGGGCAGAGACGTAGAGTATTCAATATAACGTTAATCAATTATTTGAATTGCATGACAATAACACACTTACACACCGTTGTTCTTTTCTAAAAATGATGCAATGTCATTAAAAACAATATACAGATCAAAATCTCAAATTCATAAAGTATAACTAGTACTGCAACCTAAAAACTTGAATAACAATGGAATACACTTGAATGAGCAATAGTTACCTCCAGTGACAGTCTAGAGGTTGAATTTTCATTCTTCTTGTCATCTTCGTCTGTGATGAATGCTTTTGAATCACCAGTAGCTGAAAAATTGGTTTGATTAAAAAAGGTGTAGTAGTATTGAAAATTTCATTCATTTACTGAATATTACAATCAAATAGATATATCTTAATCTTACCATTCAAATAAGTCAATGCAACAATGCAGAGAAGATTGAAAAGAAGAACAAACCCAAACAAGGCTCCAATGCATATCCAAAACTAATAATCATCAGTGAAAAAGCCTCTAGACTTCAGAAGTACTTTTCCAACTGTAGCTGCATCAAATCTAGAGTCTATATTTGGCTACAAAATATATAAAACATATTTAACAAGGCTAGGAGTTAATGGAATATTAATTTAGACTCAATGCAAATTTGATTTTGTATTTGAATGTACGTAACATAGGTAATGAGAAATAAGAATGAGAAGAAAAAAAAGATTTCCTACTTTACTCCATCTTTCGTCTAAAATTTCATTTTTTACTATGGCATTCTGGCCATACATCATTGGAGAAACATAAGAGCCCCATTTTAACCATGGTTTTATATTATCTGCAGGTATAAAAGAAATTTTGCTGAAATAATTAAGTACTTGTTAAACCATAGAGCTATAACAGATGAGTAGAAAACAAAACCAATTCAATCTCAATGTCAAAAAATTTGAATTTTCCATAAACTAAAATATTTCTAAAAGATTAAGAAATGAATGTCTCACTTTTGGAGACAACAAATCCTCCAAGCACAAATATTAGTTGATAAGTCAAGCCACTCAGGATATTAGCAACAACATTTGTTCTACCAATTGAAACAACGAGCCGAAATATAGTTTTATGATGAGATGGAGGTATTTTTTTTTTTTATTACCATTTGAGGGTCAATTTTGAATTTTTACACAAAAAATGATAAGTAGTAATAAGTGTTACTATTTCTAATTTAAAAATTGTAACACTTATTATCACCGTTGTAATATTTTTTACGACTTCAGTTAAATTTTTTTAATTTTTTTAGAAATAATTGTATGACTTTAAAGTCGTAAATTATTTTATAACTTTGAAATAGTCACATTTTTAAAAAAATTGATAAATTTATTTTTTTTATTTCAATTTTTTAAAATTATAAATAATTTTTAATTTAAATTATTTAACAATAAATATAGAAAATAAAATAATATATTAAAAATTATATATACCAAAAATTAAAAAATATTAAATAAAATTATACAAAAATTTATAAAATATTAAATAAATCACATATCAACATTGGTTTTATTTAATATTAATATATTTTTTAAAATTTTATATGTTTGATGTAATATTTTTTAATTTTTAGTATATTATTTTATTTAATATATTTTTCTACGTTTATTTATTAAATAATTAAATTAAAAATTATTTATAATGTTTTAAAAAAATTGAAAAATAAGAATTTATCAATTTTTTTAAAAAAACTTGACGACTTCAAAGTCATATAAAAATTTATGACTTCAAAATGTTAAATTTTTTTATGACTTTAAAATTGTATAATTATTTTTTTAAAAAAATTAAACTTTAAGTCATAAAAATATTATGACTCAGTTAAAAAAATAAAAAATAAAATAAAAATTTGATTATAATTTTAAAGTCGTATATTTTAAAAAATAATTATACTTTTAATTTAAAAGATATATAAGTCGTAACAAGTGTTACGACTCCTACATCAGAACTAGTAACATCTGTTATGATTTATTTTCTTTTGAATAAAAATTTAAAATCCACCCCAAATGTTAATATCCAAAAAAAAAATCCCATTCTTGTCATGAAGCCGAAATAGAGAGATAGCCATATGATGAACGCCAAACAGTGCCAAGAATTGTTTGAAAAACCTGGTGAAATAGATGGAATATTGGTGTGAATTTCAGAAATTTTCATTCTAGACTAAAAAAAACTATTATTGCCACAAAGCCAAAATAAAAAATATTTTGAAAAATAATAGCAAGACCAGGAAAAGTAAGCCAAACCCACAGTACCTGCTAGCTGAAGGACATTTCAGAAATATCCAATTGTGTAGTATGTGAGAACAACCCATATTCCTGATTCCACCAAGGAAATGGGGATCCTGAGAAGCCATATAGGTAACCCAAATGCCCATGCAGGGTAGGACATGAAATCCCTTTGTTTGTAAAAGACAGGAAGCCTTGAAAAAATCATGCCTTGTTCTGAAAACTCATTGAACATTATGTTCACTAGAGAAAAAAGCAGTGCTCCAAAGAACTTCATCCCATCTTCAACAGTGCCAACTGGCATTTCAGTTCTAAGGATCAACGTAAAGCCTAAAATAGATAAGACAACTAACTGTATCATCCTGTATATGTAGACAAACATTTCTAGCCTCATAAGCAACCATTCTCTTGAGAAACATGCCTTCAGTAGTTCCCAATTTGATATACCGTACTTGTCTTTAACTAAGGCCGCACGATGAGTTTGGCTCTTATCATAAGGAACCTTAAACTCTGTTGCAAGCTGCTCTCCTATGTAAAACGAATGGAAACACTGCAAATTCAGGAACTGAAACGTATCTATAAGGTTCATCTCTTCTAAAAACCAATATTGTTGCTGATCTTTCTTACACGTTACTTCTTGTAAAAAGTCAGCAACTCCCTTTCTTGGAGGACATTTGAAACCCATGTTTTCAAAGAACTCTAGCACATGTTCTCGTGGACCTTGGTATACAATTTGGCCTTCTGAAAGAAGAATAATGTCATCAAATAGCTCATATCATGTCTCTGGTGCTGGTTGTAGAATAGAAATCACTTTCATCCATTACATGAACCATTTGCCTCATGAACTTGCATATCTGAAAAGTGGTGGAACAGTCCAATCCTGTTGATATTTCGTCCATAAATAGTGCCTTTGCCGGTTCTACTAGCATCTCCCCTGCACCAAGTTACAGCTGAAGCAGTGAGTATATATTAAGAGAAATTCTAAATAGTACGAAACGAAGTTCTACAAACAGTTAATAACAATGATCCCCCATGACGTCAAGTGTCAAACTTGTTATTGAATCTTTAACTTATTATTGTTAAATTAAAAGAGCTCCTTATTCAAGATATAAAGTTAGTTGAGTAGTTGAGTGATAAAGAAAGAAGAAAAATTTCATCCATTTTGCTGATAAAAAAAAATAACAAATTATTCATTAACATTTGTGGATAAAATAAAAGAGAACCTTTTTCGTTCATGCTTTTTCATGCGGAGGATTCATACTAGATAACAAAGCTGATATATGAAATCCACAAGTTGTTAGTTGCGAAATTCTAAGCCATCAATTAGGAAAAGAAAAAGAAAAAAATGTTGGTAACAACTCTATTTTTTACACTAATTGAACCAAATTATTTTTAAATAATTTTATTCCTTTACTCTAAGGACATAGCAATAAATTAAATTATTATTTTTTCTATCCCTATGTGAAAAATAAGTATGTAATGTAATTGACCTGTTGTGACACGCTTCCTTTGTCCACGAGAGACACCCTTCTCATGTTATCACCAACAATAGTGTCAGCGCAAATATCCAAGTATCTGTTACAAATGAATGTAAATAAAAATAAATTTAAATATATTTTAAAATGTTTTTTATTCTTTAAAATATGACCTTTGTTTGTTTTAATTCTTATAAAACTTATATTAATTTTTTTAATCAGTAGTAGAAACTAAAGATTTTTTTTTTTTTTTACAAAAACTAAGATTAAAATCATTATATTGTTAAGGATAAAAATATATTTAATTCTAAAAAATAAATAGATTGAAACATAGAAGTAACACTAACTAATATGAAGTACTTGTGCCAACAAAGTTACAAACCTTAAGAACATAATCTGTTTGCAAATTAGTTTTTTGACCATATATGGCTGTAGCCTTCATAAATGCATCAATCTCAGGATCCGGTTTAATTCCTGCTTGTTTCTCCCTTCGTAAAAGTTCTTCCAACATTTCATACCTTGTGCCGATACCTAGACAACGTCCTGAAAAATCTAATGTCTCTCTCACTGTCATTTCTCCATAGTGAAGGTCATGTTGACCAATATAGGCACAAGTTTTTCTAGCTAGCACAAATTCATTCAGTTCATGGCCACATGCAATAAGATATTCTCCCTGAAACCTAATCATATCATAACATAAATTTGTTGTGAAAAAAAAAAATTACACGTGAGATGATAAGAACTAACTAAGAAGAAGAAAATTGATTGGAACTAAACAAACTAAAATATGAACTGAGAACGAACCTTTAAATCTGGGTCAAGCTTCCCTCCAAGTGCTAGATGTAATGTTGTTTTTCCTGCACTTGGAGGACCTAGCAGTAGGGTCATCCTGACATTGCAATGTTAAATAAATAAATAAAAGAATAAGTCTTAAATGTCATTGAATTCTGTCAAAAATGCCATTAAATAAATAATAAAATGAAATCCTATTTTGGCTGTCAATAAATGTATTTTTCTTCTAGAAATAATTGTCATGAATTCAAGAAAAAAAATCATTCACCTAATAAATATAGTTCAGTTGACAATATACATTAAATATGTAAGAAAAAATCTAGATTCAATTCCCACAAAATTCACTCTTGAGGAGATAGATTAGTCTTAGATAAAAAAAATTAATCTTATAGTTAATCCAAATGACTAAAATTAAGAATATTTCAGGTCTCATTGGGAGAGCTAAGCATCCTAATTACAGTGTTTAATATATTCTCACGATCGAGATTCTTAATGGGCTACCATGATAGTTTGATGATTCCACTAATATCTTTAAATAATGAAAATATTTTATTGTATCTATTGACTAATCCTAATTTCCACATCATTCATTAATTTTTTTATTTGAAAATTTGTATATTTATATTAGTTTTATGCTTTATATGATAGTTCTGTAGTGTCATGTAACTTTTTTGAATTTATCTTTATCGGTTTACTTGTTTATGTACTCACTCACTGACACCGTTATGAAGATGGTCAGTTTCATTCAACTGTGTTTAACACATTGACTATGCAGTCAAAGTAACAAAAAATCATATATATATATATATATATATATATATATATATATATATATATATATAACGTTTTCTTAATTTTTTAATATTTTCTAGTTTTGTGCTTTATGTTCTTCAAATCAATATAATAAATGAACTTCAGATTATTTTTTTATACAACAATTCTATAAATAATAAATATGGACCTTCTGTTCAATATTTTTAAAAAAATGAAAACATTGTTTTGTTTACTTTGACTGAGCATTAAAACAACCTTATTTTAGTAATATGTTTGAAAATGGAGATATACATAAGGTTAATTTAGTGATTGAAGAAGGATGAGAGAAGAAAGGAGAAAAAAGAAGTTATATGTTCAA
Source organism: Glycine tomentella (assembly GCA_007407185.1). NCBI lineage: Eukaryota > Viridiplantae > Streptophyta > Magnoliopsida > Fabales > Fabaceae > Glycine > Glycine tomentella. The sequence goes on from PYAF01005492.1 coordinate 2,302,744, forward strand.
ATATTTCAAACTAATATTTTTAATAAAATTAATAAATTAATATTTGTCAATAAAAAATATATTTAAAAATCTAATAAATTTTAAAAGTGTTCCAAATGAGCAGGATCAAATTTACAAAGATTATAAAAATGAAAAAGTGAAACAAATTTTCTCATAACATGTATTAATTGTAAGCTTGTCACATATTATCTTAAAGGTAGTGACTTCTATTCTTTCACAGGTAACTACTTGCTCAACAATCTATATACTCATTTCCTAATCTATATTGGTAGGACTTACTCAAAGTGGAGATTCCTCAAGCACTATGAGCACATGAACTCCTACATACTAATAAATAAAAAAAGAAAACAAAAAATTTACACGTAATCCTAAAACTGATATATATATATATATATATATATATATATATATATATATTACTTTGCTGAGACTATCTCTTTTGGAAATTCAAGAATTTGATGCCATAGGCAAAAACGAACATGAAGAGGATAACCCAGCCTACATGAGCAGCAGCAACAATTGGAAGGAAATCATAGTCAAAACCCAAGTTTTGTTTAAGGAATTCCTTCAATCCCATGCTTCCAGCACCTGGTATCTCCAATTCTGCATTTTTGTCACCCAGTTGTGAGGTAATAAGGCCATATAGTGTCCAAGAAACAGGAGAAGCCCAATAATACCATCTCCACCACACAGGAACTTGCTGCATAACATTTAAGAGAATAATATAAGCTTCAATAGGGAAAAAGAAGAATAACATTTCTTAGAATTAAATTATGAATTATATGTCAAAATGACAATGTCACTTACCGTCCTAGGAATGATAAAGCCAGAGAACAAGTTCCAGAAACTCAAGAAGAAGGACATACAAATTGCAGCAACCTGGTGACCCGGTGTTAGTGCTACAATCATCATTCCATACAAAGTGAAGTACATAAAGCACATTAATATATAGTAGTAGAACCAAAAGAAGCTTGTTGCCTTCCAATCAAACCCAATCATTGAGTAAAGGATAAGAGAGTAAATTGCTGTTTGAATTGCATTATAAATTGCCTCTATTGCCACCTGCATAATCAATGAAGTGTCTTTAGTTTGAATATATTTTCTTTCTTTTCCATTGGAACTAGGCCTTTGTCCACAGAAATTTTCAAATGATTTGTCATTTCAGAAACAGCATAAACTAGGCTTCAAAAGGGTGTCTTTATGTCACTCTTTCTTTACTTTTGTACCTGGCCAAATGCATAGGGCAATGCAGAGTACATCCCTGCTGCTCTTTCACGATAGAAAATAGTTCTTTCAATGGCAACAACTGGTTGCACTGATGAAGCATTCATGGCACCAAGAAAAAGTATAGCCGCATACATGGCTCCCAAAAGATTCATTAAATCTTGTTGTTTATGGCTGCCAATAAAATTTATCAAGAAAACATCAAAACGGAATAATAAGTGGAATGCAAATTTTAATGTGAAAGACTGTGACTTAATAGCACACCAAACATGATTGTAAGAGTGGTACACAAAGCCTTCTGCGTCTTTAATATTATAGACAAGTTCAAATGTTCAATGACTTACGTCTTTTTGGCTTTATTCCAGAAAATCACACCAAACATTACTCCCACAACAATTGTCATGAAGAATCGGACAGCATTATACTGAGGACATCTCCAGTAGGACCAATATTGTTTCCAGAAATTAGCTTTGCACTGAACAAAAAACGATTGGGAATATTTGGTTGGGAAGTGCAAGTCCTTGGAATCTGGTACTGGGGTACTGAGCTCCTCAATAAGTTCTTGATTCCTCCTGAAGAAAGTACAGAAAAAACATGTTAGGAAATAATTAAGGAGAAGGAAGAGTTAGTTAAGATAGACCATTAATGAGTTAGTTAGTTAGTTAGAGGGGTTTATTAGATATAAATAGGGGAAGAAGGATAGGAGAGATGAGATTTATTGTTATTGTAAATTTAAGCATTAGCTCTTTGTGAAGGGAAAACCCTTGGAAGAGAGTTATCTCTCCTATTTTCTGTTCTTTTACAATCAAGAAATTTCATCTTTCTTTCCTTTCTTCTATTTTCTCTTCTATTTTCTCATTTGAGTTCCTAGCAAAACAAGAGTTTTACAAAGACAGAAGTCTTTTTGCATAAACTTGTAAGCATTCAAAAAAGTAACATAGCATAGCATGAAAAATCATACCGGTAGAGGGTAGACTTAGCATAAATCTCTGCAAAATCTACCTCAAGATTAGCCTCCATTGTAGTAGAGCTGATATCAAGCATCCATGAGGAAGGATTATAACCATCCTTGATTTTTAGAACCCCTGGGATACCCTGACATATATGTGCAACAGATATAAATATATGAAAATTTTGCTGATGAAATTATAAGCAGACCATGGTACACAATGTATGAAACTAAGGTCTAAAGACGATATAGCCATAGAAAAACTTCAATACTCACTTCAAAATATTCTATTAGCTTGTGTGAGTGACGACCAAGAGGTCCAGCATAGATAACTTGTCCTCCTCTTTTCATCAACAAAAGCTACAGTAAGGGGGAAAAAAGACAAAGTTAATGCAATAATCAACCAAAGGAAATAACAGAGAAACTCTAGAGTCTATAGAGTTCATACTTACCTCATCAAAAGCTTCAAAAATGTCTATGCTTGGTTGATGAATTGTGCACACAACGGTTCTCCCTGTGTCTACTGTATTTCTCACAGTTCGCATGACAATAGCAGCAGCTCTAGCATCAAGGCCAGATGTTGGTTCATCCATGAAGATAATTGAAGGGTTGGCAACCAATTCTACCGCAATAGTAAGCCTTTTCCTTTGTTCTGTTGATAGACCATCCACTCCTGGAAGACCCACAAGTGCATCTCTGATTTGGTTAAGCTCAACCAACTCCATAACTTCTTCAACAAACATCTGCATAACCAAACAAAAATATAACCAAATCAAAATTAAAATTATAAATATTAGCATCAAAATTTACTTTATTCATAATGGCCAAGAAAATATAACAAGGCTTGTCCCCGACACACCTTTCTTGTTTGTGAATTAACATCTGAAGGAAGGCGAAGCCATGCTGAAAATAATAGTGATTCATATACAGTAACGTGTGGAGAATGGATATCATTTTGTTCACAATAACCGCTGATACGAGCAAATGTTGCTTGCTTCTTTGGGTAACCTGAGATGCTAATACTTCCTTCAATGTATCCACCTGTTTTTCTTCCAGCTAATACATCCATAAGGGTTGTCTTTCCAGCACCACTAACACCCACAAGTGCTGTCAAAATTCCTGGTCTAAAAGCACCACTAACATCTTGTAGTAGTTGAAGTCGATCTTTATTGATTCCTCGACTCCTCATTTCCTGATGTAATAGAAGTCAAAAAAACAAAACCAGAAGATTTATTATGAAGAAAGAAAAAATAGGCTTGAATTAAATATAACTTTTTCTAACAATTTTGATAAATATATAAGAGCATTGAATTTTTCAAGAACAATATACATGGCCTAAGAGTTCAACAAGAGATTTTATATTTATTCTGTTTTGTATTCAAGAAAGCTAAGCTCTCGTGAATTCAAAGTGGTGGTTAACATGATTGAGTGATGTTACAACACCAAACATATAGGGACAGATAGGACATCTGCAAGAAGGAAATTTTTGTAATCATAACATGCCAGTGTAAGGAAAGCAGAAATGAAAGCACTTTCTAGGATTTAGAGACTTACTGCAGGCATATCTACATAGTAGCTAATATGATTGAATGCAAGTGAAAGAGGTTGAAATGGTAGAACCATTCCCCTTCTTGGTTCTTGGTTCAAAGAACTGGCAATTTCTGAAGATTCTTTCCCTGCCACGTCTGTACCTGCTATTTTTCAAAAAGGATTAGCAGCATGAAAGGAAATGGTGTCATTGAATTGCATAAGAACTGCATGCAACTAACATTTTTCTGAAAGTGTCACATCAAAATGAAGAAAATAATTGTATTGAAAAACTAATAAAACTATAGCAACTAAATTACTGTGAACATTGTTTTTAATAAAAAATAATGCTGCTGATTATTTACTACCTAGATAAATAACAATGAGATGCACTCTGTATCACCAAGAAATAAAGGAAAAGTAGATAAGTTTGAAAACCTTCAAGAATATGTTGTCTAGAGGATGACTTGTTATTCTCTTTGTCACCTTCATCGGCAATGACTGCTTTTGAATCACCCAAAGCTGAAAATTTGGTTTGACATTAAAAGCATTTAATCAAAGGTGCAAAGTTTACTCAGTTGAAGACTTTGGAAATCAAAAGGACATGACTTACGATTCAAATAAGTTAAAGCAACAATGAATAAGATATTGAAGAGAAGAGAAAACCCAAGCAAGGCTCCAATGCAGATCCAAAACCAATATTCTTCTGTATAGAAGCCTCTAGATTTGAGAAGCACCTTTCCAACTGTAGGTGCATTAATTCTAGGGTCTGTATTTGGCTGTAAAAGAAAATGATGTTAAACAATGCTTGAAGTTCATAGAATAGAAGTAACCAACGCTTGAAACAAATTTATCTTGCTGTGTGCAAGTATTTAAAAAAAGCTAAGAGAAATTGATTTCTTACTTTACTCCATCTTTTATCTAAGAATTCATTCATTACTATGGCATTCTGACCATACATCATAGGAGATAGATAATAGCCCCACATCATCCATGGCTGAATGTCATCTACAAACACCAAAAGAAAATATGTTGCACAAAGTATTTGTTTGAACTATATAAAATATGACTATAAAAGAAGAATAAGAAAAACTTAACATTATGATCTTATTAAGGCTTCCTTAAACAAAAAGATCTATACAAAATCAAAAAGTGATCAACGACTTACCTTTGGCAATAACAAAACCTCCTAGCACAAATATCAATTGCAGGGACAAGGTACCCAGTGTATTAGCAACAACTAGTGTTCTACCAGCTGCAGCAAGGAACCGAAATAAAGAGAGAGCCATCTGATGAATGCCAAATAATGCCAAGAATTGCCGGATAAATCTGATGAAACAAAGTGACAATTGTGAAATAAGAAATTGTTATCATTCTAGCCTATAAAAAGAAAGTTAAAACGATCATAGCCCAAAAAGAAAGGAAGAAATACATTGGAAAGTTGGCTTAAGTTGCTTTCCAGTGCCTAATTGCAAACTCATATTAATTACCTGCTAGCAGAAGGAGCAAACCCTATGGTGTAATATGTAAGGGCAATCCATATCCCTGATTCCATAATGGACAGAGGGATCCTGAGAAGCCATATAGGCAAAGCAAATGCCCATGCAGGGTAGAACCTGAAATCCCTTTGTTTGTAAAAGACAGGAAGCCTAAAAACAGTCATAGCTAGTTCTGCCATCCCATTAAACATCACGTTTATTAGCGTAAAGAATAATGCTCCAAAGAATTTTTGTCCATCTTCAACAGTTCCCACTGACATTTCTGTTCTAAGGAACACAGTAAATGTAATAATAGATATGATTGTTATCTGTGTTGTCTTGAATATATAAACAAAAGAACTGCGCTTCATGAGTAGCCATTCTCTTGAAAAACATGCCTTAAATAGTTCCCAGTTTGTTATACCATACTTGTCTTTCACTAAGGCAGCTGGGTGGGCTTGGCTCTTATCATAGGGAACTCCAAGCTCAGTGGAAAGTTGCTCTCCTATGTCAAATGAACTAAAGGCTTGCACAAATTCTGGAACGGAAACATATCTGTAAGTTTCATCTTTTCTAGACCAATATTGTTGCTGGTCTTTCTTGGATGTTACTTCTTGTAAAAAATCAGCAACTCCTTTTCTCTCAGGACACTTGAAACCCATATGTTCAAAGAACTCTAACGCATTTTCACGTGGACCTTGATATACAATTTGACCTTCTGAAAGTAGGATAATGTCATCAAAGAGTTCAAATGTCTCTGGTGAGGGTTGTAGAAGCGAAATCACCATGGTTACATCCATTATATGAACCATTTGCCTCATGAACTTACATATCTGAAAGGTGGTTGAACTGTCTAATCCTGTTGATATTTCATCCATAAATAGTGCCTTTGCCGGTCCTACCAGCATCTCCCCTACATACAGTTACAATTAAAGCATATTTTATAACTAATATAGATAATTACAAATGCTTATTTACAGGTCATTAGATGAAAAGGTTCTTGGTTGTTATAAGATTATGTACCACAAATAGCCAGTCTTATAGTTAGTACTTTATTATTTTTATTTGAATATATATATATATGGAATTGAACCTCTAACATACAACATGAGATGTTTAATTATTTGATTTGTGATATTAAAACTTTGGTTTACTGGTTATGCATACAGTAAATAAAAAATTAACCTGTTGTTACTCGCTTCTTCTGTCCACCAGAGATGCCTCTTCTCATCTCATCTCCAACCACAATGTCGGCGCAAATATCCAATCCAAGTATCTGTCATAATATAATAGAGGACAGCTTACGTTCAAGTGAATAAATTAGAAGCATATAAGTAATATTTATATAATTTGAAGTAGAGACAAAGAGAGACACCAACCTTGAGTACATAATCTGTTACCAAATTGGTTTTTTGACCTGACAATGCTATAGCCTTCATGAATGCATCAATCTCAGGGTCTGGCTTTATTCCTGCTTCTCTCTCCCTTCTTGACAGTTCCACTAATGTTTCATACCTAGTACCAACACCTAGACAACGTCCTGAAAAATCTAATGTCTCTCTCACTGTCATTTCTCCATAGTGAATGTCGTGTTGACTAATATAGGCACAGGTTTTTTGTGGAACAAATTCATTTAGCTCATGGCCACAGTAAGTGATCCTCCCAGACACCTGATCACATCTCAACATGAAGCTCACTTTGTTATTAAACAAAATACACATATGATGAGGAGGAGATATGATTGAAGTAAACTGATTTATAAGCAAAAAATGAGAACAAACCCTTAAATCACGATCAAGTTTCCCTGAAAGCGCCAAAAGCAATGTTGTTTTCCCTGAAGATGGAGGACCCAAAAGTAGAGTCATCCTGAGAGTACCACAATAAATAAAATAAGTCAAATACCATAAAAATCATAAAATTGTCGAATATAATTGGGAGTCAACTTCCTCAACAAATGAAAGAATCCATACAAGTAATTTTCCCTTTTGCAGAACTTGACTTTCCAGAAAAAACAGTTATAAAATCAGTGCAACCAAGATCCATCCATCTTTGAAACTACTATTAAAATTTGAGTTTTGAACTTAACGTCTCAACCCCAACAACTAGCTCATGGTGTGAGGTTTGCATGTCACTTATATACACAACCGCTTACATTGAGGACTAGACATTTTAAACATAAAATTTACAGGAATAAATATGGTACTATAATGACCCAATAACAGGTCGTATGATAGGCCAACAATAATCATTAGAATTCTAAGAACTACTAATAACATTTTTCTTGAGTTATTCTGGTGAAACTTTTGATAGGACTACCTTGAGGGTTTAACGATTCCATTAACATCTTTAAGAATCTGGATTTCCCTCTTCTTGTATGGTGCAAGGCGAAACATTCCCAGAACACTCTTCCGTTTAAGCAAAAGAATCAGACAAAGCATTAGTATATATAGAAGCAGTAGCACTCTCAAATTCAACTAAAAATCATATACTCAGCGAAATCTGATACATAAATCATCTTGCTTTGAATCTGAAATCAAGATTCTTCAATAACAAACAAAACAAGTACCTCAAAAGCATTGAGAGTAACATTAAGCAGGGTAGGAAGTGCTCTACTGCCAACATGCACATCACCCTCCACGGATAAATTCTCGCACCGAACTTCAATCTTCGGAATTTCAATCCCTACTCTGCAATATAACAAACACAAACCATGTCAGAAAAATAATAGCAGTAAATAGTAATAGTTTTTTGGTACGAACACACACAGAGCTCAATCATGTTTTTTAGCCGAATAGTACATATTATGAACATGCAACTAAGTTCTCCGCTCCGGTGGTTAACAATAGTAATAATAAAGACTAAAGAGAAACGGTGATAAGTAAATATAGAGTAGAAATACTAAGCACTTACCTATCAACTCTATTTCTAAGTCTCCGTAGGAATTTTTCATTGTCTTCCTCGACAATCTTAAGTATGCTGTCGATTAAGAGCTTCTTGTCATGTAAGCAAAGGTTGGAAACATCGACTTCATCTAGCACCACATGTCCATCGTCAAGCACATGCTTGAGGACGCCTTTTCTCATGCGTTCAAAAGTTGGCAAGCGGTCTATGGCAGCCCATTTGAGCTCTTCCTCGTCGTCCTCGTGCGCGTGGCGGCCGCTCACATTGAACACGTCCGGTGCCGCCGTCCACGCATCCCTGAAACTCGCCGTCGCCCAGCTCCGGCGACTGCTAGTTGATACGGCCAAATCATCCCCCGCCAGTGCCGATGCCATTGGTATCAACCACACTGAGATACTTGTGATGAATATAGTACAGCAAGTTACGTGTATGTATGTAACATAATAACATGCAATGTGTTGGAATTCTTTTCGGAGTGGTTGAGGGGGCTCAAGTTTTCAAGTAGTCGGTGGAAATTTTGAGTGGTGTGAGAGGAAATTTGTGTGTATGTATAAGGGTGATGAGAAAGTTACGTGTCCAACTGTCCGTGGAAGCATATGCTCGAAAGTTAAATTCCCATGCTCAATTGAAGAAGGTTTTCGTTGACCTATAGTTGTCAAATTCTCATGTGGAATTTTTAGTTAGAAACTTCAAAATTCAAATTGCTTGGGTTGTATTTTTTTTTTTTCCTTTTATTGTTATATATATATATATATATATATATATATATATATATATATATATATATATATATATACGGAAATAATTATGTTCCAGGTAAGTTAGACCAACTCTATTGATACTTGTAAGGTTGTTACATTTTATAACTCACTATGGTTTAGACTATAAAAAAATAAAAAACAGAAGAAATTTGCATATTTTTTACTGTTTGATTCAATTTTTGGTATGATTGGTCAGTTAGCGCTGCTTATTAACATGGCTTAATGGATCTGTCTTCTAAGACATAAATATTTATTTTGTCTACAGTTTCACGTCAGTTAACCTGCTCCCACAGGCTGTACTTGCTCAGATTATCTATTAATTATTAGTTAGAGTAGATACGTTAGCTCTTAGCAGTATTAATCAATTACAAATGTGACAATGACAAACGTACCTTCAGAGGATATTCCCTTAGTGATGTCTATTATATTAACCCAAACAATAATACTATAAGGTTTATAAAGATGCCAAAGCGATCTCTTCGTCAGATTCCCCAAGAATGAGCAAAACGAGCGTTTGTTATATATAGAGGATCATTTTTTTACTTATGTTTCCCGTTTTTTGTAGACAGCATGATATATTACTACTTCTTGCAAGAACATGGCCCTAGCTATTCTACGATGATTATCGAAATGCTGGAATTGGAATCACAATGCGGAGCAACATGTGTAATTGTGTATCTACTTTTTCCAAGATACATGGCCTCTATTTGATTCCCTTTCTTTCAAGTTCTTTATTAGTATCCTAATTTGGAGTTCATTTTGGCCACTGCATTTACTAGAAAATGAAATCCTAAAATGTCACCTTATATATCTGCAAAGTGTAAGAGTATTCATATTACAAATCTTAGCTTTTTAGTTGAATAAGATATCTCTTTTTTCATTCATTAATATCAACATAGGAAAATGAGGTGGTATACACTTAATTTATAGATGCATATACTAGTGAGAATTAAATAAGGGAGGAGCAAAAAGAAGTAAAAGACATAATACATGCTGAAATGTGTTTAAAAAGTAGTTCTTCCTATTCCACTCATTTTGAAATAGGGGAGATGTTAGTAGAGAGTAGCCATATTAAAATGAAATTATATATAATGTCCAAAACAAATTTTTACACAAGTGTTTGATAAAGAGTAATGTTATTTTCATTTTGATATTCCTATAACAATTTTAATGAGAGAATAATGTAAACAAAAATAAATGATATGATAAAGAATGGTAGGAAAAAATATTAAGAATGTGTGAATGATAAATCTAAATCATATATGCTGCAAAAAAAAATATAAATCATACAATCTTTAGTGGGAGATCTTAAATTGAGATCTTTTTGATGGACCCTATAGTATCACATAGAATTAAAGATCTCTTAAATCTCTCTAATTTTTTCCTTTAATGGTATATCTCAATTTGAGATCTTAAGGAGAGAGAAAGAGAGAGAAAATTTATTTTTTTTCGAACAATTTGCAGATCTTGAGGGATCTTGTACAAGAACACATTCTCCATGTTAGAGATCTCTCCACTTCCTTTATTGAAAAATCTAGTAAAAATCAGATCTTGAACTTGAGATCTTTGCTCAAGATCTAGCACTAAAGATTACTTAGATAAATTAAATAAGATTAAGTTAATAATCATATAATCAATTAAAAAAGTGTGTACATGAGAAAATATTTGTACATAAAAATTAAAAATAAATATTGATCATTTATCATGAATAATTAATATTAAAATATGTGTATATATTAATACCCCACTGTTCAATCCTGATCCTAAATTTAAAATACTAACATTTTTTTGCGGGGTACTTAAGGACTTGACATTTGCAATGTCGCTAGATTTGCTAAGCGATGATGTCACTCATGCAAGAGTTTTGTCACTTGTGCATTACTATTATAATTTATAATGCGATTTTAGTTGTTACACCCCTTTATTTAGATGTAGTTGTTCAATTTTGTTCCGTAAGATTAATGGTACATGTAGCAGATACTTTGCACCACATGCAGAGTATTTTTCTCTTCCTTCCTTCAATCGGAACCAAATATTCAAAACGCAAACATGTCATAGTTCACCCGAGCGAGTGGATTGCCACTAATCAATCATTATCGTCAATAGTCAATAAAAGGTTCCATACCCCTAAATAATTTACAATACATTCATTTTTCCCATCATCAAGTGTATATAATGCATTTAAAAATTTGAGCTACGTAATTATATTATATAGTTTTCTTGGAGATATAATAAAACTTTCCACGTAACTCTTAATTGTGAATTGTCTTTATCTAAAAGGAATCTCTTCGAGAAAGATCTCTTCTCAATAAGGTTGAACTCCAGAGAAGTTGAGAAATGCAACTTGCAAATCAAGCATGCATGTGTTTTGGGCAAGAGAAACACTCAGCAACTTGGTCAACTAACTAAAGTATATCTGTGTTTGATGTATGCATGTTTGAGGAAGGTTTAACTGTGTGTGTATCGTGGGATAACTATGTATACGCAAGTGGTATAAGAAGGGGAGGAGACTTGAAACATTAGGGCATCATTTCAGAGTAAGCATTGGAGGTGAGGCAGTGAAAGGAGTCAGTTGCACTATTGAATCCCCTCAGTTTCTGCCAATGCTTGTTATCATCTGTATGCATCAGTAAATAATCTTTACACCAGCACAGTCTTGATATATTTTTGGCAAATGTTTTTATGAGGTTAAATTACACAGATCTTCCCTGATTTAAATTTAAATTGCAGTAATGGGCACAAACCATCCTTCTATTCTAATATCCTACAAGTAAATTACACTGACATCTCCCTTTGAGGTTTCGATAAATTTCTTCTGATATCCATCTTTTTTTAACTCTTACACTAAGACTAACTCTTCTTAATTGTTTGAAAAATGTTACATTGACACTCCTTAATTGTTTGAAAAACATTACACCATGTACCACTATAATGAAAGTTGTTGTAAAGGTCAAAAAAGTAGGAAGCTATGTGCAATCTCAAGAAATGACAAGGAGTGTTAACTTAATTTACTCAAAGCCTATATATATCTTTATGATAGTTGAATGGGACAATTGTGTAATAATCATATCATATTTCATGAATATGGTTTTTTCGTAGTAAAATATGGTAGAGTCTATTTAACAATCAGCAAAAGTATGAATTAATGGATAGAAATAAATAAATACCACCAAGATCCAGTTCGGTAGATGACTGGTTGGTTAAATATGGTGAGAGATTTAATTTCATAATGATGCGTGTGAAAGAGATTTTGTTGAATAAAACAAAATTTATTTGGATGATCAGAAAAGTTAGTCTCGTGATTATTTTTAGTTATAGAATATTTTACTTCCAAAAAAAAAGTATCTATGTTTATTTAGATGACTTAAAAAAATTGAAAATAAATAAATAAATTTAACACAATAATTAGATCATTAATTATTATTTTTTATGGTTTTTTTAAGAAAACTAAAAAGAGACAAGGTTCCTTCCAAGTTTCACACCTACTAGGAACAGAATTCGTGTGTGGAGTAAGATGAAGTTAGATCTTTTCTCTCAATAACCTAGCTTTCTATTCACCTTGGCTTGTTTGATCCTATGCATTTCATTTCTTTGTAATTCATTGCAAACAAATGGTGTGCCAATTTCTTTGTAATTTATGAATATAGGAAATTATTAGAAACATTCCAACTAGCTCTTGAGATCTTGTGTTATTAACAACGGAGATTTGAAGCCCTACTACCGCTATCATTTTTCTATTAAGGTTAGAATTTGTTCTTTTTCAAAGCGAAACAAAAAATGATGACTAAGAATTTGGCTACCTGCTCTATTCAATGAACACTTATATTTTGATAAGCAATTGCATCGTCTCAGGACTCATGTAACGGAAAGTATCTAATTCTGTCTCAATCCATTCGAGTCTCACGTTAATGTAGCAGGATCTCCTATTGTCCTCCAGACAAGACACGGAAAATGGGATTTTTTTATTCTCGGGAATATTTGTTTTTCCAGATTGTGATTATTAACCGTCAAGTTGCCATATAACATGAACCTCCTAGTGCCTAACTTCCTAATGCAAGATACCATGATACAAAACTTATTTGCAACATAGACTAGTCGGCTTTAGGCTTACATATAAGATACATCTTGACACCGACATGGAGCCATAAATATGGGAATCCATAACATGAATGCCATTCTTGATAAAAAGCAATGTCTTCAAAACAACTCGAATTCTACATGCTCTCCTACTTTACACTCTAAGTACTTAGCACCTTTCCACTGTGAGTTCATCATGTCTGAAACTCCAAAATCATACAAGTCTGGAAGTTCTGGAGGCATAGCACAACGAATTAAGGCCCAGTTAAGGCCCTCGAAGAATGGATGCTGTTTAATCTCGGCAGCCCCTTTCTCTGAACCCAAACGGTTTTCAGGCTCTTTAACCAACAACCCTCTAATCAGATCCTTTGCTTGGAAACTAACATTTGGGTGCTCGGGGAATCGAAGACCCTGCAACACTACGTTGGCCAATGTTTCTTCATTGTTTGAACCTTTAAAGGGTGTTCTACCGTACAAAAGCTCGTAGAGAAAAACACCAAATGTCCACCAGTCAACTGCAGCTCCATGTCCCTCTTCTTTGATGATCTCAGGAGCCAAGTATTCATGTGTGCCAACAAATGAGTTTGATCTTGCATCAGTGGGCTCGGCCACAAGCTGTGGCAATGATCTGACCTGGACTGCAAGATCAACTTTTAGTTTCCTTGCTTTTGCAGCGGTGGGTAGCAATCTTGGGCTGAAGCATGGAACTTGACAAGATGGTTCAATGCAGAATGGCTCAATGCAACTTGCTTGTGCACTTACACCAGAAATTTTTGCAGGGTCAACGTCAGAAGATGATTTCAGAAGCATTGGGCTAACAGCACACCTCAGGGACAGATCAAAATCTGTGAGCATAATGTGGCCATCTTCCCGAACAAGAATGTTTTCCGGTTTCAAATCACGGTAAACAACTCCAAGCATGTGCAAGTACTCCAAAGCAAGGAGAACTTCAGCAACATAAAACCTGCACGATACATGTACGCAAGATTCAGAAACAGGCAATTGATGCTTCCACTATATTGTGTGGAAAGAAATTATTTGCAAAATAATAAGTAATTCAAACAATATCTCCTTTGTCAATGCTAAAGAAAGGGCAATCGATAACAGAGGGCAGGCTAGTGGAGAATACTGCAAGGTTTTAGAAATACAGGGTACAGTGGCAGTAAGAGGCTGGAGATTTAGTAGGTGGAAACAGGGGAAAGATTACATTGCTGGCTGAATCATGGGCAAAGGAAATATGTGACGTGCATTGCACAGCCAAGTTGCACAACAGCAGACAGAGAACATAGCAGTAAAAGCCTTGTTAAACATGAAGCACAATCAAAGTGAAAAAAACTACTAACTTTATTTCATAACTAGTATGATTTACAGGGAAATAGATTCTACTGGTTAAACAAGCCACTACGATGCAGAAGTGTTCTTAATTCGTGCAGCAACTTAAATTCATAAGAATCATATTCACTATAGTGCAGCAATAAAGTATTTACTATGCAGAAGAAATATGTGCAAAACCTATTGAATACACCAGATAATAACATACATGCACGACAAACGAGAATGAGCACAAGCATTGTAAGAATAATTCAGCAAAATTAGATATATTTGTTTATACCAGGAAATACTTGAGAAGTTGAGACATCTTATCATTTATTGCACCTCTAAAATTTAGTAGGTGGGTGGTTGCATATAACTTCAGACCGAACAGAAAATAAAATGCTAATATATCACTAGACACTTGCTCTTGGTATCTTACCTTGCTGCTGGCTCCGAGAAATATCTACCAAGCTGCTTCTGCCGTAGAACATGAAGATCTCCACCTGGACAATACTCCATGACCAGACACGATAGATTATCTGATGTAAATTGTGCATACATTGTGGGAAGAAAAGGATGATCCAGGATCCTTAATATTTCTCTTTCAGTTTGAGCCCTAGGCATCTTCTTTCTTCTTTCCAAAAATTCATTGTCCATGACCTTAATAGCAAACAAGCAGCTAGTGCCAATTAGTTCCGCAAGATATACTGTCCCAATGTCTCCACAACCAAGTTTCTTTAAAAGATTGAAGTGTCTCAAGCCCAAGACTCCATGCTGCACTTGAGCATGTCGTATGGCTGCCCACCTGACATCCTTTGACATGTGAGGCCTAGTGCTACGACTTGAACCACTTACATTGCTCTCATCACTAGTACTTGTACTACTACTGTACTCACCTTGACTACTCTTTGAACTTTGTGAAAATTCAATTTGCTCTTTCAACTTGGTGCTCTTCACTTTTGCAACAGTTTTGCTTTTATTAACACTACTTGACACCAAACCAGGTTTATTTGAACCAGCGTGCACATTACTCAAGTTTACTCCATTTTCAGGACTGGTAAAGTCCAATGCCACAATATCTTGGTTTTTTTCTTCACTAGTATTTTTCAAAGCACACCTACATCTGTCACAAATTAGACGAGGTGCACCAGGAACTGGCTTATTAACTTCATTGGGTGTAGGACCACATAAAGTAGAACATGAATCCTCCTTTTGTTTCTTCTTACTCAGATTCTTGTTCTTGATGACCGATTTAACAGTGCGGAGGGCATGGCGTGGCGGTTTGTTAACTCTGTTGCCATTTGCAGAAGTAGATGAAGATACTGTTTGCAACCTACCTTTTTTCCCAGTATTTGAGAAAGATGTTTTATTTCCCAACTTTTTAGGGGAAGAAGCATTTTTGGGCACCTCTGGTTTGCTTCCAGATGTATTATAAAGAGAGGGAGAAGAGGCAGATGCTTGTTCTTCTGTTTCAACAGGTACCACTCGTTGTGATTGAATCCCAACTTTACTTGACGAGCCTGCCAAATCACTTTGTATCAATGAAGTCCCACCATCATATTTAGTAGTTGCAACAGCAATTTCCCGAGAAGAATGAATGTTTTGGCTTGACGATGCAATTTGGGAAGTTTGATAAGATTGAGAGTTTTTCTCCAAGGAAAGGGATTTGCCTTTTTCTGGCACTTGAGATATTTCAATTTGACGCCCCTTGCTCTCAACAAAGGAAGACCCAGATCGACTGGTTTCAGCTACAACTGAATTGTACAATGTCTGTATCTTCCCAACTTCAGATAATCTTGGAGAAGCTGTTGTTGACTTTGATAATCGTTTCATAGCAGCCATTTCTGATGCCTTAGATATACAAAGGTCTCTTAATGCTTGCTTCAAATTAGCGGGCTCAGAAGTCCCAACTCTTGGGGACCGAGGAACACCCATTGTAATTGGCTTTTTTAATGCATTTTTTAGCCTAGGACTTGTACCATCTTGGAAAAGGCTCAAATCCCTTGAAGAAGATTTAAGAGCAATTGATTCAAAAAGCTTGTTGATATCATCATCTAGATCATCCTTGTATCCCAATTTCAGCACCGAAAGTTTCTGATTTTTCTCAGAGGTGCTACACTCAGAACTGGACTGATAAACCCCAGGAGCTTTCCTTGTATTTAGCTCCTCCCTTGCTTCAACTATTTCACAAGTGCCAGAGAATGAACCCATTACAAGACAAACTGCTCAGCTAACTTGACTTTCTCATAGTAGAGGTAACACATAAACGTTGATTCTCAGTTATCAAGTCACTACTCACTAGTTCATTTCACGTATTGTGAATCAGACACCATAAGATCACAATTCAAGGAAAGAGAACCCAGCATCCAAACCATTCTTTGGTCAAATCAATATTGAAGTCTGAATGGTACATCCACTCTTTTTACCAGCTATATGCCATTTGAAACCCTGCTATGGCCAACATTTAAAAGCGTCAGAATACCAAAAATGTAATATGAAAAATGTAATTTAAGTAAGAAACAGAAAGAAAACTAAGGTAACAGATAATGTGAGACTTACCAAAAAAATAAACAGATAAAGTGAGATCGGAATAAGTATATAAAGAAACTTATTACTTAACCTCCCTTAATCCCATTATTTTCTCTTCCCCTTCATTTTCTTTTCATTCCTCCACCTCCGAACTCCCACAAATACCCTCCCCAACCAAACAAACCCAAATAAGCAAACAATTAGGACCAAATAACAAGTTGGGATAAACACGACAATTTTTGTTGCCATTTATAATTTTTTGTGCAAATGCTTCTGTTCATAACAACATTTCTTACTCATTGTACGTCACACTCAAGTAGAAACCCAAATCAAGGCCCTTTGTTATTCTTTAAACTATTTAAGCCATCAACTCAACCCCCAACCCCTAAAAAATAAACGAAATAAAGGGAGAGGGAACCATTCTCTTGTCTTTAAGTGTTCATGTAACTAATCATTCAACAGATCAGGAGAAATGCAGAGCCAGGCGAAGCCGTAACCCAGTTTTTTGTCATTGTCCAGAAGCACATTACCCTATCACGAAAGGGAGGGGTGGTCCTATGAATTTAGGATCCATCTCCTTCCCCGAAAACTGGTCCCAACACCAAAACTCACCAAAAGAATTTAAAAAAAAAAATCATACACACATCCTGGTTGAATAAGAATTAAAATCCAGTTTTTCATATACTAAAATCCAGAGCAACTGAAAAGTAAAACAAATCAAACCGCAAAAGAAAAAAAAAAAAAGTTGAAATCTGAGTTCAGAGTTGCAGAAATGTACGGTATAAACAAACAGTGTTACCAGAGAAAGAGAGAGAGAGAGAGAGAGTTGTACATATGCATACGTATTGGTTCAATGAGTTAACATTAAAATGAAGCAAACACGGTGCGATCGGAAACGGAAGCAGTAGCTGCAAGTGGAAGCAAAGGTGAAGAGAGAATGGCACATTGAGGCAGCAGCTTCAACTGAAAA
The DNA here is from genome assembly GCA_007407185.1 of Glycine tomentella. Lineage (NCBI taxonomy): Eukaryota > Viridiplantae > Streptophyta > Magnoliopsida > Fabales > Fabaceae > Glycine > Glycine tomentella. Next base: position 2,320,474 of record PYAF01005492.1, read on the forward strand.
GAAGAAAAACCCTAATAAACGCGAATTGAAGGCACGGAGGAATAATTAATGGTTATAGAGAGATGCAGAACAGAACGTAGTAGGGAGTAGTAATATGCTTCTGTTCCGTTTTCAGCAATGGCAGGCACTGATTGCTTTGTCCAGACAGGACCCCACCCATGCTACCATAAAATCAAAATTCCAAAGTGTAAATACTAATACTTACATAAATTCTTCATTTATGAAACCCAAAATGTTGAAAAGACACATGGGAGGGTATGGTGGGGATTTTAAATTGAAGGCTTCCCATCCCATGCTTCTTTTGGGTGAGCCCTACACGCCATCTTTATTTATTAAAGGCAAATTTTAAGATAATGAACTTAAAATAAAAATATTTTTGTTAAAAGATAAAAAAAATTATACTAATATTTTTTTGTTTTTTTTATAATTTTTATAATAAATTTATTGATGTCGTGAAAATGTTTCATACCTCGTTAGTTTCAATTCAAAGAGAAATGATGAGAAGGCAGTTTGCAGTCAAATGAGAAATGAAAAGCTGTAAAGAAGCAGGTTTTCGGTTTTCCCAAGGAAAAACGGAATCATCGTGTTAATCATGCTGCTCCCCATACTTACTTCTTTTGTATTACGACTCTAGGGTTCCGTTTGGTGGGAGAGAAAATAAAAGAAAAAAAATAAAAAGGAAAAAAAACACGTTTAGTGAAACATTTTTTTTTGTTTGTTTGAAAAGAAAATGAAAAGAAAAGTTATTTTTTAGATACAAAAATTTAAATTTTTCCTTTTTTCCATTTTCTTTTCAATTCAAATTTTAAAATTTTCCTTCCATTTTCTTTCCTTTCCTTTTTTTTCTTTCGCAACCAAACATAGGGTAGATTCCAGAATCTTAAAATTACATATCACATTACCAGAACCACAACTCTTATTTTCATTGTAATGCTAAATCCTTTCTTATTTAAGTACATTTTAATATTTTGAGATAGAGTCCGAACTTCAATTTAAGAGAGTCCAAAACAAAGAAATATTTATAATTTAGTAAAGAAAACCCAATTTTTTATATGCATAATCAATATTTTATTTTAAAAAAACTCAATTTGACCAACTTCACTAAAAAGACTTTTAAAATATCGGGACTTAATCTTTTGTTTAACATGTTAGATCATAGGCCCTTGACAATATGACTTATTTATAGTCCTATTAATATGTTTTTAATTCCCGTAATTCACTTTTTTTTAATCTTTTTTTAAGATACTCGTAGGTTAAAATTAATTTTTAAATATGACAAAGACTTATTAATGCACTAAAAGTAAAATGAACTAATATCGTGCTATTAATTAGGAAGTTTTCACGTCCATAAAATGTATATTAACAATATTTAAATAATAAATTTCATAAATAATGCATGACTAATTTATACAATGCTCAATAATCCGTTCGTCTCCTTTTTGTTTTTAAACATGAGAAATTTTAGAAATAGTATATAGTACTCTACTTAAAAGATAATAAAAGCTTTTATATGTAAAGAAAACTTACAAATAACTTCCATTTATCTTTTCATTAAAAGACAAGTGAATATTTAAATTTGCAATCTATCAATTGTGACATTATAATGTGTTTAGAATTATGTCCTTAAGCCACAATATTAATGCAGAAGTTAGGTATTTTGTTTAGGTTTATATATATTATTGGTGTAGAGTATTATTAATTTTATCAATGATTAATTTTTATTTTAAAATTTAATTGGTTATTTTTAATGAAATTTCTCCTTACAAACTAGGTATTATAGCATAGAACATATTCTTTAATGTCTAAACATGTGACAAACACATATTATATCTTCCTCCACTTGACCAATGATGTAATTACCACCTTTAAAATACTAATCAATTTACAAACCTTAAATAAATAAACTAATAACAAACCACTTAAATCAAAAGTCAAGCGGTGTTAGTGACTAATGATCAGAATTCTTGCCTAATGTCTAATGATAGTTCACCTGATTATTTAGAAAAATAACATGTTTCAAAATCTTCCCCTTATGTTAAGGAATAATACTGAAACCATTTGACAGAACGGAACAGAACAGAATCATGACATGCAGATTATATGAGCAATCATGTGAGCCTTAAGAAAAGATAGTATTCAAAAAGAAAATTTATTTATCTTCAGTCATCACTCCAATAATTGTTGAAAGCGAGAGCAAGATAATGGATCAATTTATTTAAATTTATTTGTTGAAATAAATTCTTATTTTAATAATAAAAAAATATTTTTTTAGTGTATTTGTTTAAACTGTTTTTATTTAAAAAAGCATTTTTTTTACTTATTTTAAAAAAACAAATCATATTTATTTCTTAAAAACACACTTATGTAAAAAAATTATTTTAAAATTATTTTTTTTAAAGTGTAAACAAACTCACATGATATACCAAAAATAAATTCGTTTTTGGGATTCTGTCCCCAACCATACAAACGGAGGAAAGAGAAATCTTAATTAGAACATTCTTTGGATTTCTTGTTTGAAACAAATATACATGAATGAAACTGAAACGAAGGCTAATTTTAATTTTCTCATGACAATTGGTTGTAAATAAATTTATTCATTTTCTAAAAATATTTTTTTGACTTTTACAATAAGCTAGTACTTTAAAAGTCATATAAAAAGGTAATTTATAGTTTTTAAATTATCAATGATCATTAAAATCTTATTATAATATAATCATAAAAAAATATCTATTAAAAATTAACTTAGCATCATCATATGTAACTTATCTTCTTCTTAGAAATTGCATATCCAAAGTCATTTCGATTATTATCGTGCTAATAATTAATGTTGTTTTATTATCAAAATCACTTTTAGAATAAAGGAAAATATTTTTTTATTGAAACATGACCAAATGTGTTCCCTTATGATTTTCAATAAATTATTTTCTTTTTTATTTTTTAAATAGTGTCTTTAAGACATTAGTTAACAATATCTTAAAATAAAAGCTTTCAACCATAAATGTTATTGCAAAATCAATTATTTTATTAAAATCAGGTTCATTTTTTGTCATTGAAATCAAGTAATTTAAAATTCCAAGTTACGTTTTTTTATTTAAAATCCAAATTTACTCTTTGTGATGGGCAATGGCCCAAAGTTAACAAAATAACAGCACCGTTAAGCTATGCATATGGAGTAATGGAAGGTGGGCCATTGAGCTTAGCACAATAATGGAGCCACCGGACAAGTAGGATGCCTTGTAAGGTTTTTATAGTTTGAATTCAGATGCAGTACAGTGAACTTATGTCAATCATTAATTTTAAAAAATATAATTTATATTTTTTATGAAACCAAGAAAAATATTTATTTTATTAATTAAATTAACATAAAAAACAGACACCTTATGTTTTCACAAACAATAATATTCATATATTTATAATTTACTTTCACTTTTATAGTATCCTAATTTTTCCCTATTTGTCATGCATGATACTATTTATCACACATTTTATTTTATCTTTATTTCCTTATATATATATATATATATATATATATATATATATATATATATTCTTCCACCTCTTGTACTTCAAAAAAAAAGTGTATATTAGCTTCGATTATAATTTCACAGTTAGTCCCAAATCTAGGTAAAACAATGGTTGTCTTAGGCCATTAACAATCATTGTAAAACTTATCAATATAATGAATATGGATCACTTATGACAAATTTTTACTAATGTTAGGTCGTTACTTCTCATAAGTAACGTATTATATTGCTAAGTATACTATCAAGTGTGCTAGAGGCATTTCATCATAACTAGGATGTATTGTTAGATGATCAAGGGTCTTAACACATTAATGGATAGATGTGGATAGAAAATATAGTTTAAACGTGCTTAATTTGTTTTTCTACTTGAAATATTAGTACTTTGATAAGTGAGCCTATGGAGGTCATAAACATCATGACCCAAGTAAGGATTAACATTATGTGTTTACAAGAGAATAACAAGTTGGAGCAAAGAGTTACTTCCTATAGGATTTAAACTTTAGTACATGGCTATAGTTATGGTGGAGGTCTTGGTGATTTTTACATTACAATAATTTATATACTGACATTTGAATTAATTTCTCATTAGTCATAACTCTCCATTAGTTAGAATTTTTCGTAGGTAATCATTTTAAAATCTCAACAATATGTTTTTGTTGCTTTTAAGATTAATGATTGTCCATACAAATCAATACAAGACTTTTTAACGTATTTTATTCTCACTCACACGCTTTAGAAAAAAAAAAAAGTCACTCATCTCATAACTACTTCAAGTCAAACACGTTTAACTATGAAGTTCTTAAGTAATAAGTTACCCAAAAATAAATATATCTTATTAGTGTAGGTAATATCAATTAATTATTTTAAGTTATACTCACATGTAAGTCTCATACTTAAACACCTTTTAGATTCCTCTTGTTCCAGTGTGATTCATTTGAAGTGTTACCACTGTTTGTAAGTGGTTCACAGTGAACAAATTTTATCCATGTCTTTCTCACAATTACAATATACACCCGCCACACTGGATTTATACCTCCCCAACCCTTTCTCTCTTCAACCTCTCCTATTAACACCCTTCAACCTTTAATCTCTCCTTCTCCCTAATCATTGTTGTCAACAAACTTGGTTTTGCGACCACCACCGTTGTCTTCTACAACATCCTTTTACGACAAGCGCATTTTCCACCATTGACTTCCTTATGAGAATCGGAACCCCTAGGAGACGTGGAAGCAGAAGTAAAGGTTGTAGAGTGGACCAGTCGCCAACCGCCACTAGATTCGATTGACAACGCTCTCATTCACGGCAACAACATTGTCACTTTTTCGGAATCAGATAACGAAAAGGTCACTACACACGAGTTCTTTGTCTTTTGCAACGGTGCATGGATGTGGTACATCAAGCTGCCCCTTTTGTTTTGTGTCTTCGATGTGGGATTGGAAATAGTGGTTCGAACGAAGTTAAGATCTATTTGAGTATTTCCTTAGTCTTGGAGACAACTTAACTGTATCTAAATCCAATGTGCAACAATTTGGCAAGAGAAGAAATCTAATTTTTGCATGCTCACTTTAAAATTCAAATGGAACTAGTAGAAATACTAAAATATGTGAGTAAAACAACATTTTCAGCGATTCTTCTTCTTTCTGTTGCATCACAAATGCATGCTTGAAGTTTCAACTTTCAACCTTAGCAGCGAGGGTTTTCTAGTGAGATGAAGAAATGATGATGTTGAAGAAAAAAAATAAAATGCCAACAACGACAAAAGGTGCGGAGGGGTGCTAAGAAATAGATTCAGTGTGGTGGGTGTATATTGTAATTATTGTAATTATAAGGAACATATGAATCTAATAGTGAATAAAATTTGTTCACTATGAAACACTTACAAAACTGGTCCACTGTAACGTTGGCCTTGATACATAGGAAAAGTTAGAGGAAAGAGGAAAGAGTATTATTGTAAAAAATGATTTGATAAAACATTGAAAAGATCTTTATCAATGAACTACAAATAAATTACATAAGGGAGTTTTATATCATATTTTAACTAAAAATCTTAAAACATCATATGTATAAGTCTTTATCATGTTATTTAACTTGTCAATTTCTATCCAATGAGATTTAACCTTGATTCAGACTTCCACTCCAACAAAATTGTTATCTTAAGCACATAGTACATGTGATTAATTGATCTCATTCTCCTCCATTTTATAATTAAAATTTTACTCCTCAATTGTGCATTCCTAAATTTTATTTAACCTCATCCGTTTCTTTCTTTTATTCATATTTTATTTTAGAAAAAAGTGTAAAGAAACACGAAGTGTTACTCTTTCCCCTAATCACTTACAAATTCCTTTATCAGTTAGATTTGTTTTAATTTTAAAGCACTAATAAATCGATGAAACACATGCATGGGGGACAAAGATTTATAGATTTCGAATTAGAAATGTTGTATGATATCACATGGGTGTGCTGGGAAGCCTAACTTACGGCGAAAGGGATGGTTTTAGGCTTTGTCTTTAAGGCCAAGGTACACACAACTTGAGAGTTGGATTGCCACCCAACTTCCCCTCTCTAGAAGAAACAAGAACCAGATAAACTCCAAAGGGCTTTTACTCGTCTCAAGCGGTTGGAGCTTTTAAGTTTTCTGGTTAGTACTGTGTGATCACATTGTTGTGCACGCCCATCAAAATCCAAATAATGGATATATATGTATCATCATCAGCAAGCAAATATATCTAACTACCGACTTTATAGTAAAAGTTATGGGAAAGTAATATAAGGATGGTCCTTTAGAGTCCCCCTTCTCCCGTACAAGGTTGGTTTCTTCTTCATAGTCATAGTCACAATCATACTACATTAATGAAATAGCAATAAAGCAATTATGAAATAGACACCAGTCTAGTCTAGGATTTTTTCAAACCGTCTCGCTTCCATGAAGAAATTTGGAGAGAAAAAAAAAAGGGAACACGATGTGTAATATTTTGGATTATTGCTTCCTTCGTTTAAAAAAATGTCTTTTCTTTTCAGTATTTAACTTGAGGTTTATTTTTTTTAAGAAAAACTATATATATCTTTTACAGAAAGTAATCTTACTCAAATCAAATAAGCTTATTTGGTTGCTTGATTTGGTATATTTTGATGTGAAAATTTGATCAAAACGTAAACCGGGAATGTTAATCCCAACATGCACTAAGACTAACAATTTTTCCTCCGATGAAAACCTGGAGTTATTTTTTGGTGAATTTAAAAATGGAAGGCTTAAATTTCTATGAGACGAACAATTAAGTTTACTGTGACCCATCAATATTATATTTTTGAAATTTGATTTTATTTGATTTCTGAATAAATACTTCAGTGCAGTTTGTTTAAAGTAATATTGTAAGATAAATAATAGTATAAAATAGACATTTTGTACAGCAAATAGACAACGTTTGTTAACGATCTGTTTTTGTTTTTTTTTGGAAGAAAATTAACATGCTGTGACAGGGAAGTGTGAAGGAGCCTTGCTGTCCTGAGACATGTGTCAAAAAGCTGCTCATTTCAATATTGGAGTGCCGTTTGCAATTTGGAAGCTCCCATCCAACTTCTATTTTCCTTCAAAAAAAAATCCAACTTCTATTTTGTATGAATTTTATTTTTAGGTTTTATAACATATTTTATAAAATAATTTAAAAATTAATTTTCATAAAGTATGAGTAAGGAAAAAATATGAGAATTAGAAAGGAAAAAAAATGAATAACAGAAAATTAAAACAACTCAAAAATATATTTATTTTTTTACCTTTAAGAAGAAGAAAATATTAATTTTCAAAAACCACTCTTATTAAATAAGGTTTTATATTTTGATTTACAACTTTTTCAAAGAAACAAATATGTCATTTATTCATCCCATCATTTCTTTTCTTTCCTCCTCCCTTTGAAATAGACTGCGTTCTTTCTGCTTCTTGATTGTTTCTGAATTAACTATTTGACCCATGCAGCCAATATCAATTATGGGCCACCTTCTGGTGGGAAATGGACTAATGACCAAAAAACGAAAACTGATGGAACTATGGAAGGCAGATGGCTATTTCTGGGGTACAAAACTCAATCCTTTAAATGACGGGTTACGAAGATTAATACGTTAATTAACACTTTTGAATTATATATTTTATGAAATGCATTTAACTATTTAAAATTTTTAAATAACTTTAGTGCTTTATTTATAATAAATATTTTTTACTAGTACTTGTTAGCGTTAAATTTGAAATTTTCCACCGAACATTGTGAGCTTGGATCGCAGGGAGAGTTAATTCTTAGGACAGAAATAGTAGAAGAAACCTGCAAATTCAACAGATGATTGCAGGGATGGAGTTAATTCTTCTTAGGACAGAGATAGTAATAGTAAAAGAGGTGGTAAAAGCAGACCTTACGGCAAAATTTCTGACCTCTGCTGGAGTAGAAATAATCAATTAGCAAACTTTGATTATTGCTACTGACTGGTGGCACTTCATTGTCCACATTTCTTATCCTTCACAAACTAACGCGGTTCGAATATTTAAAAAAAAAAAAACACTTTACGCTGATTAAAAAAAGTTAGTAACATTAACACTTTGCGCTGATTAAAAAAGTTAGTAACATTTAATTGTATTAATATCATTTAAAAAATAAGTATTACTGAACTAGCTTTTCGTGTAACTTTATAACAAGATAAGAGTCATTAGAAATAAAACCTTGATTAAAGAACATTTTAGAAATAATCACATTAAATAAGTTAAAATTTGATTATATTTGAAGTCAATATAAAAGTCTTTTTTTTCTTCTTTATATTTGAGACTCGAGAGAGTACTTCTTCCTAAGGTTTAACCGATTTTGGCGGTGCAAGGAGCTGAAGCTAAAAACCTTTTGGCGTATGAGGCACTCAAAGCAAAGAATGGGAAAACTCTGATCGTTAGGGGAGGATACATTGGTTTAGAGCCTAGTGCAGTTTTGAGACCCAATAATATTAGTGTACAAATCCTACATTAACTTGTAATTTTAAATTCTAAGAATGTCAATGATGTTGTAGACTTGGAGTGCCACGACTTTACATTGGGTATTAGCTACTTTCTATGAGGGGTACTGGGATACCATGCAAACACAAACATATATTCAAAATTAGTAATAGCTGTTGGATTCGCTAACTGACGAAGAGGCACGTTTTTTTATAAGCAACATATATATTCATAATGCTAATTGGGTGATTTGGGTCATAAATAATTTCCGAACGAGACAAAAACATAGGGTCAGTACATCAGCAGAAAAACAGATACCATTAGGCATCACGTCGCCTAAGGCACTACCGAAACCATCCCACCCAAGAACATACAGATCAAACATAAATCAACACCTGAAAACATAAAGCTAATTAAATCCCCACAACACCCGTGAAAGTATAACAGGTCCTCACTTAAGATCCCCTGCTACAACAGGCACCACGAAGAGGCATGGTTGCCTCTAAAACTATTGACGATATTGCATTTGAAGTCTTACAATAAAACTTAGCATGCTTTCCATCGATCATTCAGGTAAAGGAAGTCATGTTAAAGGACGGCTGGATCCTGTAAGCTGATATCGTTGCTGTTGACATTGAAGGAAGGACTATTACAGCCATGTCCAAACTGTGAGTCTAAACATTATCCCAAAAATGATGAATTTTCAACCGTAATTGGCATGACACTAGTCATGGATTCATACTGTTTCTTTCAAACAAGCATGCTGCAAGTGATGTTACTACTTGCTACTTTTCCATGGAAACTATGGTGATCTGAGAAAAACTGAACATGAAACGCATTGATAGAACAGGTTACATTTGTTTACTCCAGATTTCTCAAGCTACTTAATGCATGTTTGCTCACACGTCTAGAGGCACATTAAGCGATTCTACCCAGTTTAGCTTCTGCAATTTATATTCATTTAACGTAACCTTCTATGTTCAAACGTACTTCTAAACACACTATACTCATTTATTTTTCAGGCTCTTCCTAATGAAAGCCTCTTCTCTAGTTTCATACTTGCTGAAGTTGTTACTCTGTGTAAATGTGTTGATTCATATAAGGTGACCAAGGCAACTGAGGATGGGAAAACAGTAGATCAAAGCCTCTCCTCTAGTTGAGTATGATTAACTAGCACGCTTCAATTCTCGTGCATTTTGATGCATCTTGGAAATTCTTAGGTGACGTCCCATGTCTGGAACATATTGGATTAAAGACGGGAAAGTTGTTGGGGCATTTTTAGACAGTAGAACTCATATGGAGAACAAGGCTATTGCAAAAGTTGCAAGAGAATAATAGCAGTGAAGGTAAATAACCACTGCTTCCTATATAGAGGGCGAAAGATTTCAAGGTCGAGTCCTTTTTTTCTAACACAATATTTGTTTAACAGATAACAGCACAAATCTATTAAAATTTTCAAGCACTCTTCAGACTTCAGATAGATATATAACAGTAAATCACGGAAGAAAGTTCAACAACATCACGAAAGTAATCAATATTAAACCGAAATCTTTCAACCACACAATTCATTGGCTTTGAATAGTACTACTTTAACCAAAAATAAAAAAGACAAAACTAAGGAACTCTAAATCAACAATATGTTCTGAACAAAGGTTGAAAACCCTACCAATTAATCAAAGAGACTGAATCCCATATCCTGCAAAGCAAAACAAACAGAAAATGAAACATTCAGATACTTTTCAAAATAATCCAAGCCATTGCAGTACACAACATTGTGTTCAATCCAAATCTAACAAAATACAATTATTACAATAGAGTTAAAAGGCATTAGAGGAAGCAAAAACTTACGTCATCCGATTCCTCCTTCTCTTCCACCTTTTCCTCTTTCTTAGATTCAGCAGCAGCCGGGGCAGCAGCGCCACCGCCGGGAGCAGCGGCAACGGCAACGGCGGCTCCACCGCCAGAAGGCACGGAGGCCAACTTTTCCCTACCGGCGGCGATAAGCTCCGCAATGTCTTTGCCCTTAACTTCGGACAAGAAGTTGCTGATGTTGTCATCATTCGCGTCAGCTCCAACTGAACATCGAAAATTCAAAACCAAATCAAATCAATCAATGTAAAATTTAAATTCGCGTCGTGGAACAAATAAATCTTAAAAAAAAACAAATGAAAAGGAAAAAAAGGTGTACCGGAGCCAAGGATGGTCCTTAAGTCATCAGCGGAAGGGGCTGCGTTGCCTCCCAATACGGCGAGCAAGTAGGCGGCGATGACCTTCATTTTGCACCGGAATGTGAGTGTGTGACAGAATGCGCGATCTGAGAGTGAAGTGAAGGTGAAGGAAGATCGGTTATGTATTCTGTGATTTCATAAATAGGGTTTAGGGTTCCCTTCGGCTCAATAATCGGGTTCTAGGGTTTTATTTTTTTTACCCATGGGCCATGTATTGGATTGGATCCAACAAATGTTTTGTGTCACAAACATGCTGGCCCTGTTGATCCTATTAATTATGGGCCTTCTTCGGTAAACGAAAATCCAGGTATTCTATTTTAGTTATTAAAAAAAAGGTTAAATTAATTTTTTATTCTCTATTTTTTTTAATTCAACTTGATCCTTTAATTTTTTAAAAATTTGATTCTTTAATTTTTAAATTAATTCAATTTGATTATTTGATCTAAATTATAAAAATTCACATTTTGTGACGATCCAAAACCACCAAAAAATGTACATTTTTCAAAAAAATGCATCAATTTTTAAAACCAAAAGGATCAAATTAAACTAACAAAATTAGAGAATAAAACTAATTTAACTTTAAAAAAGGTCAAGCTTTCTTATAGGACCCCAACATTGTTATTCACCACCCATGTGGGTTACTTTTTGCAAAATTCCAAACATATACCTCCCATTGAAATATGATTTTGTTGTACATGTCTACAATGAAAACATGCTTATGTTGTAATGTATGAGGTAAGAAACAAATGTATGTAATGGAAGTATGTTTCAATTATACACATGTCCGACAAAATCATACTTTCGTTGTATATTTTTTCACTTCTTAAATTACAATAAAAGTATGTTTTTATTGTACACATGCTCAAAATCACACCTATAATTAAAAAATTATGATAATTATTTCTTACTATTGTCACTTGTTACTTGTAATGAAGGAAAACCCTTATAATTGGGATTTTAAGAGGCAACAACGCCTATGTATCACAGTATTTTTTTTTTTCTTTCTCATTATGATTTTGGTTTTTATATGAATTTTGTTTCACACTTTATGACACTATCACTATAAGAAAAAATATTAAAAAAAAGCTGCAAAAGATTATTATATAAACCTATAAGTCAATCAAGGAAACTTATAAACTCCTTAAGTGTTTTATAAAACACATACTAACAAATATTTTCGGACCTTATATATTTCATATTATGATCCCAATTACATTTTTTCTACAATCAATTGCTTTGCTATTATGGTATACTCAATGGATGAGGTAGTAGTAGATTCAACCAATACTATTAAAGTTCATAAATTAGTATAGAGTAATCTATAAAACCTTGCACGTAATAGAAAATTTAATATGTATTTATTTATGTATTCCTAAATAACTTAACATTTAAAACCTAAGGTTGACTTGTTTATTTAAAAGTCTACTTAACAAGTAAAAAAACAAAATACTTCTAATTAAGCTAACAGGCTTGCAAATTAAAAATATATAATTACATTAATCATAAAAATAACAAGGGCCGCATGATTCTGGCCCATTCAATAAATTTCCCAAAAAAGGTGGCAATCACTGTACTAATGATTTAAAACTTACCGGCATATCTATCGTACATAAGTAGAACGTAGCTAAAAGGTCAGAATGACCTACTCATCATATTACGGAAATTAGTTAATTTAATTAGTAATATTAATTTTATTTAAAATTTACATTTTAAAAAATTAATACTAATGAGATATATTTTATTTTTAATGTTTTGATAATTCAATATTTTTTAATTTTCTCAAACTAATATAATATAATATATATATATATATTAAATTCTTGTTAATAATGCATGTGAAGAATTAAAATGATATTTTTAAATACTCTGTATGAAAAGAAGTAAAGTTAAATTTCTTAGTCTGGAAGTAGTTTTAGACATTAATTAATTTATTCTACGCGTACTGTTTACAGAATTATTTATTGAGCATAAAAAATAATTTATAATATAAAAATATCTTATAAAAGAAAAATTAATAATAAAAAAAATATTTTAAATTTATTCCTATAAAAGTAACTAAAAGAACTTGTGATTTAGTTTTTCTGGAAGGAGGGGATAATTTAGATAACCCCACAACATTTAAGAGAAAAAGCACATAATAGAGCGATTTAATTTGAATGGCTATGAAATGAAGTGTCCCTTTGTCCAGCTTGTTTGAAAGTGTAGAAGAACATGTCCAGTAAGGCAGTGAGTGGAGCACTCCTTTTATTACGATCACTCTCACACTGACACAGTCACACACTAATTGAATAATTAGCTAACTACTGTCTTAAAGATATAAAATATCACCTACTAGTCATTTATTTTTCTACGATCGATCTCTCTCTAGCTACTTGCTTCCATGGAACTTCAAACTCACTCCCTCTCCCCCACCTTTCAATTCCACCTTCTCTCCCAACCCACCACCGACACCAACTTCCCTCCCAATAACACCGCCAACCAACCTTCTCTCGGCCACGCCACCGCCGCCCTCAAGCTGCAAAAGGTCTACCGGAGTTACCGTACCCGCCGCAGGTTGGCCGACTCCGCCGTTGTCGCCGAGGAGCTATGGTCCGCATCCTAGCTCATATATATACATATATATGCTTTCTCCATCACCCTCTACTACTACTACTACTACTACGAGAAATTATACATGTTTTCACATGTCACATAATCAAAAATTTAATCTATGAATAAAAAACTTACTATAAAAATAGATCATGTGTCACGTAAAGATAAAGATAGACGTCTACTATATAATAGTCAGGAAGCTATATAAATAATTTCTCCTTTCATGTATCAGAATAGTGATTATTTTCATTAATATATATTATTTGAAGGTGGCAAGCCATAGACTATGTAAGACTAAACCACAGCACCATTTCGTTCTTTAATTTGCCGGAAACTGCTGCGTCACGCTGGAGTCGGGTTAAATTGAACGCTGCCAAGGTCTACATCGCATATCGCTTCTGTTTTGTAGTTTAGCTAATATTAATTTTGGTACAACTATAGCTAAAGTCCAAATAGTTTATCTAATGTTTTAGCTTCGGTTATTTGCGCAGGTGGGTAAAGGTTTGTCCAAGAACGCCAAAGCACAAAAGTTGGCTTTTCAGCATTGGATAGAAGCTGTGAGTGTATCATTATTACTATTACTATCTTTTTCTTTATTCATGAAAATCGAAGAAGACACAGATTTATATTTATTTAGTTTTTTATGTTTTTTATTTAAATATTATTTGTAGATTGATCCAAGACATCGCTATGGGCATAACTTGCAATACTACTATAAAGAATGGTGTAAAACAGATGCTGGTCAGCCGTTTTTTTATTGGTAAGATTATTTTATTTCACTTGACTGAAACTGAAAGAAAGGTTGTTACTCTTTTTAACCTTGCGAATAAAGTTGAACTGGGTTGGGTTGTGATTCGAGTTGGCAAATGAAGTAATCATTCAGATTTCAGGAAAGGAAGCCACGTCTCACATCTTTTTACTAATGGACCGTGTGTTTTATGCGCACAGATCTTTTCACCTGCGTATGTTGTTTCAGTACAATAAGTTGAATTGTCTGGCTGGTCTCTTGGTAATTAGAAGCTTTGTATGGACAAACAAAACAATGTCATAGACTCATAAACAAGAATTTTCTAATTGATAATGATGTTTCCATTGTGGGAACAGGGGAATCTTATTATCATGCACTTGTACTGTACGGTTCAGCATCTAATCCCCCTCAAGTTTGTCCATACCATATTATCATTAATTATGCTTTTGTATTCAAATATGATATTTATATCTAGTTTATGATTTAAATAAGTTATGCGGGTTTGTAACTTTGTTTTTTGTCTCTTATCTAAACAAACGACTTGACATAGTGGCGTTAAGGTGCAGACTGCATAGTTTGGTTTGTGTCACTGAAACTTTTTATTTCTTCTCCTGCAGGTTGGATTTAGGAAATGGGAAGAATCTTGATCTTGAACAATGCTCTCGATCAAAGCTTCAAAAACAATGCATCAAGTATCTGGGACCTGTATGTGCATCTCTGATTTGGATGTGTGTGTGTTTATATTTTTCAAATGTAGGTGAGTTTGGCATTGCTGCTTTTTTGACATGTTCTATTTTTATAATCCTTTTTTCTACTGGTTCTTATTTTCCAAAATTAGCAAGAGAGAGAACAGTTTGAATACACTGTACACGAAGGTAAAATTATCAACAAGCAATATGGAGATTTACTTCATACAAATGAAGACTCTGAAGATGCAAAATGGATATTTGTAATGAGCACCTATAAGAAACTTTATGTTGGCAAGGTAACAGTTCAAGGGCGCCGTTACATTTTAAAGTTACTTATTTTCTTTAAAGCAGCTACCATGTCTTTCTTGTACCACTAATACATTGCATTACCCTTCTAGAAAAAGAAGGGATTATTTCATCATTCTAGTTTTTTGGCTGGAGGAGCTACATTAGCTGCTGGAAGGCTGGTGTCCGAGAATGGAATTCTTAAGGTGAATTAACTTCATAGGGTGCATGATTGTATTATTGTGCTGATGAAACTTCTTATGATATTTGCCTGCTAGCTTTTATAGTGAAAAGGAGATAGTGGATTGCTATCTTTTGCATAAATGTCCATGGAATGATATTGACTAACTAACAAATCTGACAACTCCAATTTATGGGCATTGCAAATGTCTGATTATCAATGGCACAATGAATTTGACTTTTCAGTCCATCTCTGCTTATAGTGGACACTACCGGCCAACAGATGACACCCTTGACGGTTTCTTATCATATCTCAAGGAAAATGGTGTCAAGCTTGATGAAGTTGAGGTAATTGATCTGCATTAGGATATTTTTTGTACAACTAAATTGCAGTGTGTTTTCAATACCTTTGATCATTTAGCATTTTCTGTAGTTGATTTGGGTTATATTAATTATATCATAGTCTTTTTTGTTACTGTAGATAATGTTTATGGTCATGGTTATGCAGGGCCTAAACATTAATAATTAAAGTGAAGACTAGGTTGCAATCACTTATTTTAATAACTCTGATTCATGGTTTCAGTTGCACAAGGCAATTGAAGACTCTGATATGTATGAGGACAACAATCTTAGTAGAGCAGCAACATCTGAAGTGTCAAAAAATGCTAAAATGTATGTGCCTGAAATATCTGAGGGAGCTTCCAATACTTCATCCTCAGTTGAGGAGGATCCTCAACCTGAATCTGTTACTTATACAAGGACTTTATCAGGTGGACTTCAGAGTCCGAGAGCTGTGGTGCCCAAGACTGCAATATTGCAAAGAATCAATTCCAAGAAGGCTTCGAAGTCCTACCAATTAGGACACCAACTTTCGCTTAAATGGTCAACAGGAGCTGGACCTAGAATTGGGTGTGTTGCTGATTACCCTATAGAGCTTAGAACACAGGCCTTGGAGATGCTTAACCTTTCTCCCAAATTTCCCCCTACCCCTTCTTCATACATACAAATTGGTAGCCTTGTATTGCCTTCACCTTATCCATCCCCTAGTAACATTGATGGGACTTGTGTTAATTGATTTATAAGTAATAAAATTAGGTTTGTTTGGATATAAGCTTCTCTAGAAACACTTTTAAGAGAAAAAATAAAGAAAAAAAAATTAAATAAATTTTTTCATAAGCTAAAATGAGTTTTTCATTAACTCATTTGTAAATGTTATCTCATCTTTCAGAGAAGTTATATTGGTGATCTTCTAAAAATTAGCTAATGGAGAACTTATTTTTGCTTTTGAAAAAGTTCATATATTTTTTTTCTTCTTATTTTCTTCTTTTAGAAGTGTTTCTAAAGAAATTTATCCAAAAGGACTCTTAGGTAAATGCTTATTTGTTTTTTTTTTATCGATAAATATGAATTTGTTAATTTTAATAAAAATGTTAGTTGAGAGATTTGAATTTGTTGTCTCTCTTTCCTTCTTTCTCCTTTTACTCTTTTTAATTACTAAGCCAATCTTATATGTCTAAGTTTATGTTTGACGCTTTAAATTTTAAAAGTCAAAGCTTAAAGGGGTAAAGGCTAAAGTGAAGTCTAAAAGCAAAGGCTCACGGGTGAGGCAAGGAAATTGACTGAATATAAAAGGTTGGTTATCGGGGAAAAAGAAATAATAACATTCTTATTTTTATATTATTTTCTCTCTCTTGCTTTTCCTTTGAGTTTTTTATATCATTTGGTGGTTTATGCAATTAATAGAAATGGGCAACATCCTTGGCCCTGCACCTCTGTTGACACTGTTGCGCATTCTCACCGCCATCAATCTAGACCCATCGACCCAAGATTTTCACCACATCCATCGCTCCAACATACAGATGCAGAAGACTATAAATGCGGTTATAAAGATGACTTTCACATCAACAATAAAAGCGGTTACATATGACTATGAATGTCCATCACTCTTCTCTTCTGCAACTCTTTCATCTGAACCAAGTCTCATCACTTCCTTCTAATATTGTTGAACAGAAAAGAGAAAATGCAAGAAGTAAAAGAGGGGCAACAACACAGGGAGGTTGTTGGCTTCGTGGTGGTGGTGATGGTGTGATCGGCAAAAGTTCAACAAGGACAATGCTCTGCGTTCATTTCGCTCGTATTTTTTTCCAGAAAAAATCAAAAATACATTTTAAAGAAAATCGTCTCACCTGGTAACTTGTAATTAATCTCGATCATATATTATTTTAATAATATATCCTGTCATGTAAATGATTGCTTCACCGGTGAACCCTCCTTTCCTGACTTTATATTAGACTTGCTGCTCAAAGGTGCTTTAGTTAATTAATATTGAAAAACAACCGCTCTTTATATCATCTGAACTTTCTTTAGGACTTTGGTGTTATCCTATGAGGTCCAATCGCTGTCATGATCTCTCGCCTCATGCTTTTTCTTTCTCCCACAAAACGTGAAGAGATGTTTGACATGACCACCAATTGTGAAACTTTGTGCTAGATTAAGGTGACATTTAAATGACCTTATTTGGATTTATATGAAAGTACTTTATAACATTTAGAATACTTTAACAAGTTTCATGAAAAAGTCTATCAAAATAATATATTCTTTTAACTTATTTATAAGTAAGCTTACGAATAAGGTATAATTTTATAAGAACTTATCCACAAGTACTTAATTAAACTAAACGTGCTCTAATGAGATGCTACTGTGCATGGTTGGTAGCTAGATCGATCTTGAATGTCTTCTGCACTTAACCCGACATAGGCACAAAATATTATGCATATCAACCGCGATGAGTGAGTGACTTTAACATATTTAGCAAGGAAAATTTCTTGACTTCACAACTCCAGTTCCATAATACTTGTTCTTCCTTGATTATTTTTAGAAAAAAATAACGAAACCACCTAGTTAGATTTAGCGATGTGCTTCCTATCCTGAAACTGTTGCTTGTTTGACCTGCATGCATGTCGAAGATATCCTTCTCCAGCTGCCAGGAAAGTTTATTACAGCTCTAAAAAACGACATAACCATGAATCTCTGAGTCAGCATGAGTTATAAGTCCTGATCACAGCTAAACCACAATAAACAGATAATAACAAGGGACGACATAAGGGGACGTAAAGAAAATAAAATAATAGAAAAGAAAAAGTTTAGGGATTTAAAATAGAAAAACGACAAAATAATGTAAATATATTATATTTTGTCATTGACTTGGAAATTGTGCACAGATCAATAATTAATGGCCTAGAGACAGCCGTGTTTCTTGTGACCACTTTGTGTCATCAGCACCACCAATAAGTATATGATTCATACAGATGGTTTCTGTTAAAAGACAAAACTCAAAAGTCAGTATGATGGTTGCTGTTAAAAGGTTCTTTTTTTTCTCTGAGATGTGTTTGAAGAAATCTCAATTGGGAGTCATATATAATGCATTTCCCGTATTAATTACAGCATGAAGAATGCTGTACAAAAAAGGGGTATTCACTATTCAAATACGATTCTATTCAAGGCTTGTGGGTAGCTGCCAGAACAGAAATAAAAATAGACAGTATATAATTAAAAGGTCAAAATATATTGGAAGTCATTTTTTGTAAACTAAACTTTGGAAGTCATTTTTTCTTATAGTTTCAGAATTTAATTTTTTTTTTTGGAAGTCATTTTTTTATAGTTTCAGAATTTAAAATTTGAAGTCATTTTTTTTAACTTTTGAAATGTAAATTCTTAAATTATTTTTTTAATAGATGTGAAATTTAATTTTCAGAATGATAAATTTATAATGAGTATAAAGCTTTTATTAAAATAAAATTTGACACAAAAAAGCAGGGAGAGAAAGTGCTTAGAAGAATGGAAGTGCAACTGTGCAAATAGTATGGGCCCCTTTTCAGACTGCTGGGGAGCTCTTTGGGGGTCTTCAGCTTGTCATTTGGGCCAATTTTGGGAGAAAAAACCTATAGCTAATGATAATTATACCTCCTCTATTTAATAAATATACCTCCGTTTTTCCCCTAAATACATTTCTTATTTATTCCAAATTTCAAATGATTCTGGTTGCTTTCAGAAAATAATTTTTTGCTTACCTCCCTTACACATTGACGCACCCCTCTGCCGTGCTTTCACCCGTACAAAGTATCAGCTACCCTTCTCAACATATACATATACTTTGATAGGCTCAAAGAAACTATTTTACACTACTAAAATCTCTCATTAAAGCTACAGAGAAAAAACTAATAAAATAAATTTCATATTTCTTCATTAATACTTCAATAGAGTGAAAATCTTATATTAAATAATAATTCTAATGGATGACAACCATACATGTATCATCATCAAGTATTTTAGGAAATTAAATAAAATTAAATAATATAAAAATATTATACATCTAAATTATCTACTCTTTAAAAACTATCTATTTGGGTCTCTCTACTCATCCTATCATACTCCCAGCTCGAAAGTGCTTAGGATCAATGATAAACCACAAAGCCAAAATATAATCACCCAAATTACAATCGTGTGGCAACACATGATTACACCTTTCCAATTGACCCATGTATACTAAATACGGTACCAGCAAAAAGCAAAAGCAAAACCCACAACATAGAACTCAAAAATATTATCTTAATTTCCTCAAAGCCCTCCTTGAAAACACAAGCATAATTTGATATGGCAGAATTGGGGAGGAGGGGGTGAGTGTGGGATAAGAAAAGAAGGGGATGAGTAGAAATCTGTTTCTGGAAAGCAACATGAGTAATTAGGAATAATTAAAGGGGTATTTGAGGACAAATATCGCTAAAAAAGGAAAAAGGGAGGTATATCATTAGCCGAAAATTACTAATTATTAATTTGGGACAATTTTGTCAAGTGGACATATGAACAAATGGATATTTTATATTTATTTTAATTTTTTTTATTAAAAATCATATTAGTTTCATGATACATTAAAGTAGATTTTAAATACATATTTATTAATAAGTGCGAAAAAAAAGTTAATAGATGTTATAATGGTGTAATAATATATATTTGACAATCGTGCATTCAGTAATTGACAATCATCCATTCATTTATTATATAATATAAAATAATATTTTTTCATGCAATATGACCTATTCCTTATTTTTAAAATAAATAAATAAAAACATAATCAATAATATTTAAAGCAAATGAAAATATAATATTACCCCTTCCTTGTTTTACCACCTCTTTTCCTTTTCCCTCACCCTTCCCTCTGACCTTCTGCATATTTTCCGCACCCTCTTTCCTACTTTTAACTCACGCTTTTCATTTTTAACTTTTAAATATAACACAATCATAATTCAATTGTATATCTTAGTTTAAATGCAAACGGAATCCATTATGTTATAATATTTTTTTATAATTATTTTATAATGATGTAATTTATCTAATAACGAAATTAATTATGATAAAAATTAGACTAAACTATACTATTGATATTCATCCTTTTTTATACATTACATTTATCCTATTATGTTAATGTCGTTAACCAACCTAAATTGAAATCTGAGCATACAAAATTATCTGTTAGAATATTGATGTTACTAGCTCCGATAGCACCAATGTCTAGAAAACCAGATGCAGCAGTGATGGTGGCTAAAGCTACGGTGGGGACGAGGAGGTGATGGAGGTGGATATGACGGCTACGATGGTGGCGATGACTACATTGGTGGTGGTTGCTCCGATAGAATGGGTGTGCCCGGACATCGTGTTGGTGGACGGGAACGATTATCAAGAGGAAAAGTGATGATGTTGTGGGAGAGAAAGAAGGAGGTGGTGGTTATAAGTGAATACGAGGTATTAAAGAATATGAGGGTTTGTAAAATCTAATATATGATTTTGAGGAAGAAGATGAGAGTAATTTAGACATAAATTTTTATTAAAAGTCATGTAATCAACATGTACTTACTTGTTGTTAAATTATAAATAATGTTTAAGAGAGGAATCTATGTGTAATGTAAGCTAAATAATTAAGCAATTTTTTTAAGGTGAAAAAAGAATCAAATACAATTTAAGAAAAACAAAAAATACAACTATAATTTACTTTAAAAATTATCATAATGATAATATATGTTATTTTTTAATACTAATAAATTAATTGTGATATAAATTATCTTTTTAATTAAAATGCAAATTAGTGACGACACAAATCATTTTTTTAATTATAATCAAATTAATTATGATACAAACTAATATCATAATTATTTTGATTACTGTTACTAAAAGAAATCAAAATAATAATTAATTTGATTATTTTTTTACAAACGGAAACATGTATTATAATTAATTAAAAATAGAATTATATGATACTGATTAGTATTAAAAGGGTAAATTGTATCTTAATAAATTTAATTTTAATTTTAAAAAATAATTTATATCATTATTAATTTGATTAATTTTAAAAAAGTAATTTACAGTTATAGTTATTATAATTTTTCATAAAAATTTAACAAACCGAAATATAATTTCGTTGTTATTAAAGGGGTAAAGAAATGTACAATAAAAATATGATTATATAGAATAATTAATATACAAAATTATATTACGGATATAATATATATATATATATATATATATATATATATATATATATAACAAAATCATATTTATATTGTATTGCGTGTAGAGAAACAAAATAACAACTTTCGATTTATTCAAATTAAATTTAAAAAAATGTAAATTGAATTGTTTGGTGAACATGTGATTGCTAAGGTTTTATGGTGTGGTGGTGAGGTATTGGAGTTTGATCAACCCTGCTAACCTGAATTAATTAATTTAAAGAAAGAATATTAAAAAGGGGCCGACTTTTGCAGTGCGGCAAATCGCCTACGTGGTCAAATTCCCTCAACGTGGCAATCGCAGATACATCGCTGCTTATTATCACAGATGTCCGCTTGTGAGCTGGAACGACACGTGGCACTCATCTACTATCTCTGTGCTTCCCCCTTCTCACCACTGAGTGATGTGATACCCTCTCTCCTTTTCTCTCTTCTGTTCACTTCTTCGCTCTTCCCACCGTTACTTGAACAACAACACTAATATTCTCTCTCTCTCTCTCTCTCTCGCAACGGCATGAACCACGTGACGATGATGGATGCGGAATCGGAGAAGCGCTCTGCTTCCACCTTTTCTCCTTCTTCATCATCTTCCTACTCCTCTTCCTCGTGCGACCGTTTGGATCGGCTCGTCGACACCGAGGAGATTGAGGCGGCGGAGACTTTGGCGCAGTTGGCAATGTGCGACACTCACTCCGCCGATAAATGGTGCACCAAACAAGACACAACCCGAGTCATGCGCGAGTCGCCGACTCTTCTTCACTCGGATCTCTCTCTTGGGCCTGGGGTTCGTTTTCCCTCACTATTCTTCTTTCATTTATTTAATCGCATCATTTCAGCCCAATTTCAACACGCATGACCTCGCTCCCTATCACAAATAGTTACACACTAATACTATTGAATTATGTTACGTATTTTTATTCAAACACAAACACGAGTCCAAAAGTAAGTGTATATGTATTTTTTATTTTTTATATTGGTGCGGAAGAAGCGACTCTTCAATTTCAACGTAGACATACGGCATCGGATTATGTAAGATAGGTTTTCCAAAATTGACAGAACCGTAAAAAAAATAGTAACAATTCTTCCACAGTTTTGAGCCACAGCTTTGCAGTAGGGACCAGTGTTTTTCTATTTAAGACTCATCCATTGTCTGGGTTGCATTTTTGTATTTTTTTTTTTTTTTTTTTTTTTAAGAAATAGAGGAACATAGTCCCACATTCTTTTGTCATTACAGGTTATGTTTATTGGTTTTGTTAGCATCGAAAGAAAATATTTATAACATGGATATGCCTCCTCTAAAATTAGCAAATTACTATAGAGTAAAGCAAGTAATCTAATAACATAATCAATGGTCGATTACATTTTACTTTAAAGAGTAAAGTAAGTAATTTGATTAAAAAAAAAAAACTAATAGTCAATATATTCATAAAAAATTATAGACGTGTTGGAATATCAACAGTTGATTTTCTTTTCCATACATAACAGTTGACTTAGAATCTTAGATTACTTACTTTATCTTTGCATGCTTTAGAAGAACCAAATCCATAGTACGTCAATACAACTATTTTTGGTACTCTGCTAAAGGGATATTCCCACGGTAAAATTTATGCACATGCCTGCACTAACAATTGTATGGTAAAGCTAGTGCCTATGAGTAAAACAAGCTAATAACATATCTAATATTGGTTGCTTGAATTTATTTCAATTTTTTATAATTGAGTAATATTCAGAATACCTAGTGTGAGACTTTGTTAATGTGACATCCATGCCTAAGTATATTTTCTTCACTTTCTTTTGGTTTCCTCACTTTGCATAATATTGATTAACCTTTAACATCTATGTCCCTGCATTTTCTGGAGATTAACATGGTCGATTTTCTTTTCCTTGGTATAAAAATGGATAAGTCAATTAAATAAAGCTCCCATCCAATAACTAAAAGAGTATCACCAAGTTGTAACATTTTATGCAGGAATTTAGAAATGGTTTAATTTATGGCAGGGCCAAGCTATTGCAGGTCAGCAGGCAGACGAAAAAATATCCACTACATCTGTAGAAACAGAAATGTTTCAGCGGGATGACTGCTCGAGACACATGAAGGTGGAGCAGGATGCTCATGTATTACCTAACACAAGTTACTCTTTAGTTCGAAGCAGCAAGTCAAGGCGAAATTTAACCGAGGTATAAGATAATAAGAACGTGAATTTTTTTCTACTGCTCATTCTGGGTTTAGTTGATACTTGTAATTTACTGGGCTTTCTGTTTAGGAAGAAAAAGAAGCAAGGAGGATACGCAGGATATTGGCAAATAGAGAGTCAGCTAGACAGACAATTCGCCGTAGGCAGGTATTTACATAGGCAAATCAATTTACTATTGTTAGATTTACTTATGTCCCAAATCTAAACCAAGCACACACCTAGCACATGCTTGATGTGTTTTGCAGAAATGCCAGTGTTGACCTCATTTTTTTCAATGGACAACATGGTTTGAATGTCTGTCAAATTTATAGTTTGTTCCTTTTAATCATCATTTCCACTTTAGGGATCTTCAGATTAACTTATTTATTATTCATTCCCTCCCTGATACAGTTGTTTATTGGACATGGCTTATTCACACTGTACTTAGTAATTGGATGGCGATCTAAACTGTTCTTGTAGCAATGAATGTACCATGATCATAGAACAGCACATCTCTTAATGTCCTTCAAACTTGTAGCATAGTCTCAGTCCCTGTTGTGGCACTAGCCATGATATGATTGTTTTTATAAGTCCCAACTTCTCACAAGACAGAAAGATTGGAATTTAAATTTCTTAAAGCATCTAATGAAAGAAGATGCAGGGATGAATCTATTGCCCCCACAAACTTTTAAATTTTCTTAATACAATATGCATGTGTAATTATAAATTGTCTTCATAAATTGAAATACAGTATAAAATATATTCCATAATCAGAGTATTGCCCTCACAACCATAAAATTTCTAGATCTGTCGCAGCCGAGTTGCATGTGGTTTTGCACCCGAAACTAACATGGTTAAGCATGTTTTTCATAGTGCACCATAACTATAAGCCTATTTTGATTGTGTTAAGAGCTAGGCGGCCAGAACAAAAATTTGGTTATAAACAACTTGACTCCTCCTTCATGTCCCAAAATACAGAAGTTGACAAGTAGTCAATAGCATGCTGTAGCAGGATAGAGGATTAAGCATGTTAGTGCATGATAACTATAACAAGCCCTATTTTGATTGTCCTGAGAGTTAGGCAGGCAGAACGGAAATTATGTTGACCTCTATTCCTTTGCACTTTACTATTTGTTTATCCTGTCCTGTGTTCCGTTTCTTTCTTTCTCCTTTAGACTTCTCATTCACATTCTGCTAATATTTTAGTTTGAATTAATAATATTAATTGGAAATACATATTATGTTAATAAAATATCAAATCTATCATTTTTATTGGCAAGATCTTTGAAGCAAAACTTTCAGATTAGGAGTTCCATTTCTATATTATTCTGTATGGCAACATATTTTTGGCTCGACCACCAGGCTTTTGAATCTATAGTTGAATTATGAATTATAAGTAAAGGTTATTGCAGATTTCAATCCCATATTACTTATGTGAATGATAAATTTAAAATAAACCTGATATTTAAAAAGAACTATTATATATAAAAAAAACTTTGATTCTTTTTGAGCTGTCTGTCTGTTCTGGTTGATTGATTTCTCATGGAATTTTTTAGAAGTTTCCCCTTTTTATGTCTTAATATATAAAAATGTTTCAGGCTCTGTGTGAGGAGTTAACTAGAAAAGCTGCCACTTTGGTGGCAGAGAATGAAAACCTAAAGAGGGTATGGTACTATCTCTTATTTGATATCTTATTAACATTTTTCTTTTCCACTTCCTATTTATTTTGTTGCACTTATTTGTATGAAACATCTATTTAAGATATTTATCACTTCTCAATTTATTTAATCCCGTTTGATGTTTACCTGATCATTCACTACCACATTTTGTGACATTTCTGGCAAAAAGGAGAAAGAATTGGCTTTGAAAGAGTATGAGTCTTTGGAGACTACAAATAAGCACTTGAAGGCACAGGTAAGATGTTTTGCTGTGGTAGAAATCTTTAAGCATAATATAACTTTGTTTGCAAAGAAAGTATATCAATACAGGTAAATCAACATTATCTTCCATTTGCAGATAGCCAAGTCAATAAACTCTGAAGTGGAGAAAACTCCTGTTGAGCCTGTGTCATCTGTGGCTGAGATAACACCTTTGTCTGGTAATGGTTCATGGTTCCTTTATAACCATTTTCCAGTTCCACAGATGTTTTGGCCTTCCATCCTTCAGTCTTCTAATCCAGTTCATCTACAAAATACATCATTTAATTCCATCGCCATTCCACCTAATGCTAATGTTCCATGTTCTTCCGAGTCTGAATCACATCACAAGCAAAATAACCTTATAAATGATAATCGAACTCAAAATCCATTTTACATGTTTCCATGTCCTTGGTTATTCCCTCTTCCACAGTTTGGAAATGGACAATCATCTCCTTCCAATAGCCTGAAAGATGAACAAGATAATCTTTCTCTATGTAAACCATGTAGTTCTAGTTCATCTTTGAATACACTGGCAAATGTGGATTATCAAGCAGCTTTACCTATCAAACTTAAAACCGAAGCTTCTGGCTGGACAGAGGCCATACCTATTAATAACCTTGGTTGTGCCAATCCAAGATCATCTTTGGATGGAGGTGAGAAGAAAACAGGATGTTACATTGTAGAAAAATATCATGGACCTGCACTGGGTTGTAATGGTCATGCTTCTGCTGTCAAACAAGAACATGAATTTCAATTACTTTCTGCTCCTAACAATAAAGTATCTTCAACAGCTTATATTTCAACTTCTTCACTGGAAAAGAAACAAGAACAGTTCATTTGCCAGGAGAAAACTCTAGTGGATGCAGTTGCTGCTGCAGAAGCAAGAAAGAGGAGAAGGGAACTAACAAAGCAGAAAAGCATCCATAACCGCCAGTCCCGGATGCACTGTTGACTTCTTAATATGCAATATTCAAAGTTCAAAGGGAGCAAGTTCCGCCACACAGGTTAACTATTTCCATTGAGGACCTTTGAAGGAAAAGAACTGAACTCCAAATCATGTATAGCGCTGACTTAGTTGAAGGTTTAATTTTTTTTTTTTTTTTTGCCGACAATCTTGCTTGTTTCTTTTTTATTCATACAAGGATTTTTTTTCCTCCCGCGGAGGAGCGAGGGGCATAGGGAAGTTGGTTTCTTGAATGGTGAAACTGACCAAATTTTTTATTGATAGCTATTATGTTCCGGATTTCTTAAATTTCAATTTCTGATCAGTAAACCTCAGAAATTGTGTTATGTCTTGTAAGGACAGGAGGAGAGAAATTTAGGTCTATGTACCTTTTTATCCTTACTTGAGAACTGAGATATCTTTCAGCGGAAGTGGAGATATTTAATAATGTTGAGCTCAAAATGCCTTTAACTAGGTTTTTCAGTGCTTGCGGACAACGGCTTTTATACAGTGTGTGGATCCTATTACATTTCAGAGCCTAGATATCTGCAGGTTGTTTATTAGGCTCAAAATTTGGCCGGCCCCTAGGGTGAATGACACGAAATAATATCGGTGTTATTGCTCATAATCGTTTATGGCTT
This sequence comes from Glycine tomentella, assembly GCA_007407185.1. Taxonomy (NCBI): domain Eukaryota; kingdom Viridiplantae; phylum Streptophyta; class Magnoliopsida; order Fabales; family Fabaceae; genus Glycine; species Glycine tomentella. The sequence continues at coordinate 2,347,923 of PYAF01005492.1, forward strand.
GAGTTGAGGCTGTTTGATCCTACAACTTAATTACGAAGGGAGTATGAAATAATGAATGAATTGATCGTTCTTGCTGCTAAATTCTTTTTCGTTAAGCTAAAGCAAAAATATACACAAGGGAAAAAGAGGAAAACTTTTGAACCTGTTTTTTGTCGCCAAATAAACTTATGAATCTATTTCTTTTTAATCCAAAAACTCTTGAACTCAAATTCCTAGATTATCCGATGTGTCCACTACGGAATTCGGTTCAATACATTGGCTTAAAGACAAGTATCGGACTTCTGGCAGTGTATTTAGAGTCATTCCATTCAAGTGATGCAGATCCCATATATTTATCCTTGGCATTTGACATACATAAGCATTGGAGGCCCCTTCAGCACATTAAACGATAGTTTTGGTGCAGCTGACTAAACTTCAATATATCTGGGATGACCTTCACGGAAAGACCCTTGGGTGTTGTAACTTTGGCCTTGTAAGTTGAATTTCGAGATCCTACATTAGTCACTGTTCGGAGAAAAACTGCAGAAATTCTATCACTTGCACTCGAGAGCTGGATATGCATGCTGGGGTAGTTGATTCCACCAGTGCCTGGCGCAGGCTTAATGCTTGGGCAATTGAATTTTTTTTCCTATTAGTATGCCAATGTTGGTGTTGTTGAAGCCTGCCTTGCAAAGGAAGGTGATGTAGGAGCTTATTCTCATGTCGTAAACCAGGCCATGATGCTTTTACAGGGTCAATCTGTCCTGACCCAGATCCCAGTTTCGTGAAATTATCAGTGATAGAAAACAAAAATGTTAGATTTGAAAGTCAAAATTTTCTTGTCCACCAACAATTTTAGCACAACACTATATTCTAATATTCTCACCAGTGGTCATGAGAGCAGATTTAATTGCAGCATGACTCCAATCAGGGTGGAAGGATTTGACATAGGCAGCGATTGCAGTGGCATGTGGACATGCCATAGATGTTCCTGATATTATGTTAAATGCATCGTAACGGTTGTCTTCATGGTACCCTGTTATTGTTGTCAATTTGGAATATGCAGCTAGTATGTCCACTCCCGGGGCCACCAAGTCAGGCTAATTCGCATACATAATACAATACGTAGTAGAAATTTAGAAGCCAAGCAAATTGGAACGAGAGAGAGAGAGAGATGACCTAGAGGATACTTGGGGTGATTATTTGAGGACCTCTAGACGAAAAATAAGCAAGAAATGGAGCTGGAACTTCTGTAGTTGTTGTCTCATGAATAACCGCTCTCGCATTCCTGAATTCCAATTTAACTAACTTGATAAAGTTATGACATTACCCATTTGGGCATGGTGAAAAGGACAATGAAAGAAAACAAACGTACTTTGTGGAATTGATGTAGAGATCGATGGTGTTGCCCACAGTACTGGCTTCAACAAAGGCCCCTGGAATAACTCTGGTGTAGGAGGCGCCAATTTTCTCTTCAAGGACTATGATTGCACCTGCTCCCTCTCATTCTTTGATGGTTAAGTCTTGAGTGCCCATTCCCCCAACGCAGTACACTATCCTGCCCTTTACCTTGTCCTTACTTAGAGTCCTCTGATCACAACCACTACACCATAGTTATAATCATTAGTTTTCTCAAACTGATCATAATCTCTTTAATAAACAATTTTGCAACCACGCCAGGATCAAGCATGAATAACAATACCTAGCGCTGCTATAGCCATCTCCACTAAGGTTCGCCGCAAGGAGTCCACTAGTCAACGGATACATCTTTTTCTTGGGGGAAAAGGTATTAATAGACAGCCCCTATCACATATACACCAACCAAATAAGCCATGCATTTTTGTAATAACATCAAATTATTTTTCATGCTTAGCCAAGATGTTTACACCTCAACTAATAAATTATAAATTATGCTAAATATATCTTTTAAAGTTGTTATCAAAGCCAATAAATTTACTAATTACTATAAATGTTAGTCTTGTATATGACCATATACGAGATTTGCTTGGGTGGACCAACAAAACTTTTAGATGGACAGATTGACCCCCTGACCATATATAAAGTTTACCCACTTAAATATACATCTTAAACATAACTCTCAATGTTGTTAGCGTGAAGCTTAACAAATTTGTCTTGGACAATAGTCTCTGACACATGTCAAATATTTATTAGTAGACGATAGTATCAAAACTTTTTAAATTTAGTGTACGAAAATAATATTTGAACATCCAAAATGTAAAATAACACATAGTGAGAGAGAAAAATACAGGTTTTATAATGTTATAAGAGAAAAAAATATTAATTAAGCGTTTGAAAAAATAAATATTTAAATATTATCTTTTAATGTATATGCAATACTGTTTTCAACCACTAAGACATTAAAATATAATTGTAAAATCTGGACCGACCTTATATTTTAATGAAACTACTTTACTTATTATGTTCTTCCCATCACCGAAAGCAACAAACGTAGCGAACTGGCGATCAACGGAGCTAGCTGCCGCCGTCAAAACCTAGGAGCGACATTCTCAACCGACATGGGGTCAGGGCCATTGCTGCCGACGGAGCATGAAGTGAGAATCCCTATGGAGATGGATATGAGGTTGACGCCGTCGGCGATGGCCTCGTCGAAGGCGGCGAGCATGTCCATGTCGCTGCAGCCGGTGTGAACCAGCATACCTTATACATGGCAACACGGGCAGATGGGACCCCGCCCCTCGCCGTGCCTTTGCCAATGCCGTAGAGACTCCCACCCTTCACATCGTCTCCGGCCGCCGTGGACGCCGTGTGAGTGTCGTGTCCCATGTCGTCCGCCGGACTGAGGTTGTCCGAGTGAGTTGCTCTTCACCAGATTGAAGTATTTTGCTCCGATCACCTTGCTGCCATTCATTCCATGAAATCAAATCAATGATCCTTGCATGCAATGCATATGTATACATTTGCCTGTTGCCACTACTCAGAACAAAATTATGAACAGCTAATATATTTTTCGTTGTTATTATACTCTTGCTCGTTACTTAGAAGGGGCAAATTAATAACTTATAAGGTATAATTTAATTTTTTAAAATACTTTTATATGGAGGGATATTGGTTTATGTTGGTGTACACTCACCTTTAATATGAAGTGTTATTTTCATCCATCTAATTATTGAATTATAATTGTCACGAGAGTGCTAGCGATAATTTCTTTATTACACAATAAAATATTTTATGGTCAGAAAATTATGTTATGTTATATGTATCCACATTTTTTCAATTTATCTAAGAGTTAATAATGTGTTGCATGGATATTGATTGAGACAACATGATCCTAACTCATTTGAGGAGAATAAAAAACAAACACACTCATTTGAAAAATTATTACATGGTTTAAGCCTATGTTAAAGTAAATAATGATATGTATTCATATTTGTCAATTTACTAGTAAAAGTTAATTATATGTTGCATGAAGATTGAGTGGTGTCGTGTGATTGTAAATCATACAATAATTTATCCTTTATGAGAGGTGAGACTTAAAGAATTGAGATGTACGTGAGACTATAAAATTAGGAATACCATTTATTAAATAAGTAAAACTCACATGATTTTGAGATTTTAAACGAATTTTAATTAATAATAAAGAGTAAGTTAAAATGTTTTTTAGGATTTCTCTTATAATTATATATCATTTAGATTACGTGGCAAACTTTCCAAAAATTGAATAATAATAAAGCAATTAGATGATTTTTATTTTCATGTATATTAAAGATATATGTTACATTAATTTTGGATGTAGATGAATATGGTATTAAATAATCTTGAATTAATATTCAATTTTGCATATAAAATTTAAATATAGGAAATTTTAATCTAACAATGAGTTGAGATAAAATTATCTAATACAGTCTTATTAAATTATGTAAGAATAGATATAACCGGCGTTAATTAGTGTGTGTATATAATGTTCTCTTTTTCTGTGGTCATTGGAGAAAGATAAAAGTGATGCATAGAACAATACTTGTTGCAGCCAATAAAACTTGCTCCCGTTTTGCAACTTTCAGCTTCTAAATTTAACTAACTTGAAATAATAATTATTAGCTTATTCGTTAGTTTTGGCACATATATACATTCTCAGCATCTTATTCAAACAATTGGCGGCGCTAGGATATTGTTTAATTCACGCTTCTAGCTCGCTTATTTTTCTGTTTTCCTTTTGTCTTATTATTCCTATGTACCAAAAAGACAATGGTAAGACCAAGCATACCTTGGTTTGATCCAAATTTCATTGAAAATCATTAATGAAAGATTATTATATATATATATATATATATTAATGGTATTTGTCATATAATCAAATGATTAATAATACTAATGTTTAAGATAGGTTAAATATTTAAAAAGGCGTGTAAGCAATTTATTTTCAATTGAAAATTGAGAAAGTCACAAAAATTGTCTAAGAATAATTCTTATCAAGCATGTTTTGATGCTAAAAATGATCATTTAAATGAAACTTATTTGGAGCGAATACGTTGTTGCATGGAGGACAAGAGAACATTCTATTTGCACATTGCACCACCCACAGTCCGAATAAACAAAACAATATTTGAGGAACAATCTAATTACCGAAAAGACATGCATTATTTGAACACAAAACAAAAAGAGCAAGTGATCACAACTAATGAACTAACTAGTAAAGAATGTGTTGAAGAGCGTTCATGGTTCGCAACTTGTTATACACTGCATGCCATCCAGCTTGCGTAGGGTGCACAAGATCCCAAAAGAAAGCAGATTTGGGGTCATCACAAACCCTATATTTCTTCACATTGTTATTGTCCACGCTCCCACACGAGTACCCACTGCTCACGCCAACGCAGCACGGCGTCAACTTGTTCCGAATGTTGTGGGTGGAAGGGTGGTTCAACACCGACATGAAGCTGTCGAAAAGGTTGAGGATTACGAAGGTGGTCTCTAATTGGTTCAACTTTGTCACTGCTTGGTTCAGGAGGCTGTTGTGGAGAAGCACGAGGGCGTTGGAGGTGGCGTTGCAACGTTGGAACGAGGTTGTGGCTGTCTCCTGGGGAAGGCATCCAAGGGGTTGTAGAGCACCCACCACTATTTTCTTCACTCCCAACCCTTTGATGCGAATAAGATTGGTTCTTGTTTGATTAACAACTGAGGCCACGAAAGTTGGTAAACCCTACATACATATATACATGCAAATTAAGAATGCCACGATTAAGTTGCTAAATCATTTATGTAAATACTAACTAGTTTTCTTATGATATTGATTAAGAAATTTTTTTGAAAAAATATATTATGATATTAATTAAAAAATTTAAAAAAATTATTAGAATGTGTTGCGTTCTCTTATATTTTTTAGGATAAATGTTTATTTACTTTATTTTATTAATCAATGTTTAAAAAATACTTGTTAGCCAGATCTAATTATTTATAATACGACTTTTGTTTAATATATTTTGGTTTATTTCCTTGGGCTGTTGTTAGAATTTGACAATTGTTGGGCCCAAAAGTGAAGGTCCATTTTCTCCTCAGAATAAGCGTATACCTAACCCAGCTGAATCTGTATTGAACCCAAAGGTAAGCTTACTAAAAAGAACATGATACTATTGATAATGTGAGCACAATGTGCCTTCTGTTTTATTCTAAAATATATTGAATTTACTTACGTTTTTATGACTTTTAATGATTATTTTTATTTATGAATAATGTTTAATCAAAATTTAGGGGAGAAAGGAAAGAGTCTAAACTGAACATGGTGTAAATAATACGATGCCTAAAAACTTAATAATTAAACGAAGAGTATGCTGTGATTTTTTTCTTCTCAAAAGAAGAAATAAAATTCTCTAAAGTGAAGAGCACATGAAATAAGTCCTTGAGTAGCTAGAATTAATAACTCAAAATAATAATTTACCTGAGAGCCATTTGTTAGCATGTAACGACCGTAGTCATTGCCAGCGACAGAGACAAGGGCCACCGAGTTGGTGAGATCTAAGTTAGTGTAGACTTTGTCTTTGATGAGTTGCTCCAAGAAATCAATCTGTGTTGTCATGTTTGGGAGTGGAACAAAAGTGTTAAAGACACCAGTGCCCCCAAACGCAAAGTTCATCCCATATTTCAGATGTTGCGGCATCAGTTTCCTCAGTCTGTAGGGGATTGGTGATTTCACTTTCAAATACTTAGCTGCATGATCCCAACCACACATACTTCATTAATCAGCTAAACGAAAACTGATAGTATAACATAGTTATTATTATGAGGGCTTGTAACCAATCAACAAAAGAGAAAAAGATTTGAAAAGAAAAACAAGTGGCAAGATTAATATTATTATTTTTTAATTTTCTGCACGAAAAGTTGGGAAAAACATATTTCTTCAAAAAAAACAAAAGTTTTTAATTATTGACGACACTCTTTTATATACTTTTAAAAGAATGGGAAACTTGTTAAGATTCTTTTCTTAATTGAATGAACCAAATAGCTACTATTGACGATTAAACAAATGAAAGAAAATCAAGAGGTCTCTAATTAATTGTTAGAACATCTCCAATGCAAGATGTTTATTGGGTTTCTTAGCTTAGCTGAGTCTAAGTTCTTCCGAGTTCTTATGCATTGGAGCAAAATGATGTGGCAGAACGGATTTCTTCAGTCATCGGTTCCTTATATAAAGAACCGTTTCTTACTAATTAAAAATTATTATTTGGGAATGAATTCGTTATTCTCAACCACAGGAACGCCAAAGTGATGAAGCAAACTAGGAAAATGAAGGAGGAACACGGCCATGGCCTTGGCGCACGCATGTTTGGGGGTGATTTCAGAGAGTAAGCGGGTTGTGGACTGGGAGCAAAGGGACTCATGGTTTTGGGTAGTTTGAACCTTCTGGATAAAGGGAGTGAGAAGGGAAAGATTAAAAAAATTGGCTGAGTGAGAGACACATCTGGAGAAAGGGAGTGAGAAGGGAAAGATTAAAAAAATAAATTCGCTGAGGGACGCGTGAAAAGGGAAAAATTAAAATTGGCCGAGTGAATTAAAAAAAATTGTAAGAAAGGAAAGAAACAGCCGTTGAATGAAACTCACCCAATATTTATTTTAATTTATATTTATAAAAATAAAAAAATATTAAATTTTATTTAAAAATATCTAAATATGTGAATTTTTTAAATTTATTATGATTTTTTATTAAAACAAAATATTAAATGAGTTCTTTAAGAATAATACGATAATGTAAGAATGACAAAAAATTAATAAAGAAATTCAAATAATAATCTCCTGAAGATGCTTTTAGCATTAAAGACTAGTATTGTTTTTGGAGTTGAGATGTAATCCTGGGAAAGTAAGACAACGCTTTTACTTTAATTGGCAAAGCTGCAGAAGTCTAGATCAGAACCACTAATGATAAAAGGCTCCATTATTTGGATAAGAAAAATAAGTATGTCCCAAAGCCGAAGACGCTTTGGTAGTTTGACCGAAGAAAAAATGGAATATGCAGGACAATTACATGCTAAAAGTATTCAATTTTAATGGCACGGAGTTAATTAATTAGCTACTACAAACGTTTTCCTTTTTGGCATAATTAATACGTGTTTGACTTTTTTATGTTTTTAGAATAGAATCATTTATTTTTTTTAAATTTCTCAAAAAATCATAATAAATAGAATGTAGTAGTAGTAGTATTTTTTTTCTTAAGCAAGTACGCATTTATTTGTCCAATTAAAAGTTTATATCATACCATGAAATGTACTCCATAAATAATTATGGCAGTATAGATGAAATTAAGGGAGGACAAGGTCGGTAATGGAAAAATACAATTAAGTGATTACTAAAGTGGAGCACTGAATGTTAAAGCAATGATTAAATATAGTAATGATAAAGACAAAAGTGTCTGCATCCAAAGCATAGTGTAACGACAGAAAGTAAAGAACATGGCACAAATAATTCGATAAGGTGAAAAAAGAGGGATAAAATGCAGCTCCAACGCGCCATCCAAACAAAAACAGAGTAAAAAAGAGAGAGAATTGGGAAAAAGTGACATGTTACAACATAAGCACAATAAAATGCAACATTTTAATGGCAAAAGAGAGAACAGCACATCAGAATCATCAATAGATAGACAATTAACACGAGAGAAAAGGAAAAGTGGAAGGTCAGCAGAGAAATGAACCCCACCAATTCAACTTCTATAATCAACTGTCTAGCATACTAGTATTTACATTATAATATGAAATGAAACAAAGCAGGTCCAAAAGCAAAAACTTTTGTTGAGAAAGAAATTAAAAGGTAAAGACAAAATAGTGAGGCAAAAAAAAAAAAAAAAAGGTTGCACTTGATGAGAAATAAGAAGTGTTAGAGTTGCACTTACCGATGTAATCGGTTAGGACTCTTCCGTCGGAGAAACGACCGGCGGGCTTGCCGGGAAAGGTGATGCCATAAGGGTCTTTCCATGAATTTGAGACACTTCTCTGAATGTTTCCTGTGTCAGCATACGAGTCTCCGAAAACGAACAATTTTGTTGGACCATGTTGAGGACTTGCCTCAGCTTGCAGCACTACCCTTTGTCCTGTAATAAGGTAAAAAATAAATAAATTTTAAGCTTATCATCAATTGGATAAGAAAGACCCCATAAGAAAACAAAGGACAAAAAATATGGAGTATGTTTATCTGTGCTTAAATTATACCTAAGAGGTAGAGAACTAAGAAAAATGAGAGGAGGAGGAAGAGTTGCTTGTGCGAGTTCATCATGTGCGTGAGAGTGTTTTGAAGAGAGGAAAATTGAAGTATAAGAGAAAAGGCTTAGTTTGGAGGGAAGTGATGGCCTTAGGTACGTTTTGTTGGTAGCTAGAGCCTAGAGGTGCGCCATGGAAGTGAAGAGAGAAACTAGATATGCCTTTTAGTTTTTATAGGGACTGAAGCGAGAGCAAAGCAAGTTTTTCCTTTTCTATGTTTTTTCCCTTGTCAAGACGGTGAAATTTACCTATATAATTTTGAAAATTTTGTCAACATTATAAGGAAATTAATTTCCATTCATGGTCAAACTTTTATACGGTCGATTGGTCAAGTAATTAAAAATTATTTTGTGTATGACTTAAAAAATAATTGTTATAAAAAAGTAATACATTTATTATGTATGATAATTTATAAATGATAATGTATTTTAGTTAAATTCTTTGTAAATATTATTTTCTTTTATTTTTAATTAAATTAAATTTTAAAAATGTATAAAAATTATTTCTTACGCTTAAGAATTACTAGATACATAAAAAAGTATTTATGGATTAGAACTAACTCTGTATTAATAATTTAAAAAATATAGTAATTTGATAATTTAATATATATTTTTTGGCTGTACATTTAAAGTATATACTACCTACATCCCTCAATAAGTTAATTTGTACTACAATTAAAATTAAAAAATAATAATGACCAAATTCTCTCTATTGTTGGCTTATGGAGAAAACGTACGTGGGTGGATGGTGTATCTATATGCAACACTTTGCTCGTTGTTATTCCTTGACCGAAAACTAAAAATGTAGAGCACTTGTGCGCGTCCTAAACTTAGAAGAATGTGTTTGAATATAAGATTATAAGTATTTTTTTGAGATTTGTTTTTAGTAGAAAAACTATCAAAAACATTTCTGTTTTATATCCAGACAGACTCTTAATCAAAATCATTTAAAAAGTTGATTCGGTTTCATTAGTGGCCAAATACAATGGTGTTAATTACTTTATCCATAAACTGAAAAGTAATTAAACAACAAAGTTACATGAAATAAGATGGGCGTCGGGATAATATAACGTGTGAGAACCTTTGATTTATTGCTATCAAGATATAAACATCCTAATCAAACAAGGAGGTGAGTGGTGACTCTATTTTAGAACCTTTTATCTACCCAAATATAGAGAAATTATTGGTTGAATACAAACATAATACCGATCTTTACACACCACTAATAAAATTTTTACAGCAAGTAAAATAAAAAAGACAAATTATTCATCATTTATTACATTTATTTTGATTCCTTTTAACCAGATATGATATAACAGTTTTACAATATAATTCAAACATAATTCATTATTAATATAGTTATCATAAAAGTCAACCAATATATTATATATAATAAATTATGATTAAATGACATTGATGACATACAAATATGATAAATATTTATACAAAGAAATTCTAGAATAGATATAAATGCAACATTAAATACTAATTGAATACATACATCAATACTATTTAATTAATACAATAAATACATTTAATGTATGTGCACGTGTAGTATTAATTACATATTAGTTCTGTTTGTTTAACTAAAAAAATTG